>VXBZ01009316.1:37451-170273 GCA_013399135.1 Heliornis fulica | reverse complement strand
CTCGCACCGAACCGGAGCGGCCCGGCGCACCCGGGGTGAAGCTCCGCGGCTCGGGCAGGTGTAGGGCAGATCTGGGGTTCCCCTCTCGGACAGTCTGGTCTCTCGAGGGCCCTTCCAGCTCCTGAACGCTCCGCGGTTTCGGCTGCTGCATCCGCTGCCCGCAGCTGCGAGGGTGGGTTTAACCCGCGGCGAAGTTCAAGTAACGGCACTTCAGCGCCTTACTGTGACATCGATCCTGTTTCCTTCGCGGAGGTTCCATGAACGGCACTTTCTTAAGCGCCCTGGGAGGCTTTTATTGCTGCTGTGATGCAAACGAAGCCGATGGGATGGCCAGAAAGCGGCCTTGGTCTCGGAGATTAAAGCCCCGGGGACAGAAGCATCACCCGGTGCATGCGAGCGGGAGGGTTTGTCAGGACTCTGACAAACTCTGACTCTGATCTGGGTTGTGGGTATATCTGGCTGTGCTTGTGTCGTTTTCCTCAATTTACATTGAGACAAATGAAGAATAAAAAAGAAAAAAAGTAAACCAGGATGGTGGATGCAACTGTGGCAGCGTGAACATGCTTTGTGATTAGATAACTAGTGCCAGGGTAGGGGCAGGACTGCACCAGCGTCAACCACGTTCACACCAACCTGACTGCACCCACCTGGGAGTTCAGAGCAGCGTAACTGTCTTATAAAAAAATCACACCCGTTACCAGCATTATTATTCCAGTAAAATGTAAATGCAGACTGGGCCTTAGATACCAATTAAACCGCAGTTGACAGAGATGTTATTGTCTAAATAGAATAAATGTACCTGAACAAAGAGCAAAATAAATAATGAAAGAAGAAATAATAGAAACATATCTCAGTGATATTGTCAGATTGTCCAGTGACCCAGTAGAAGATTGGTGGTGGGAGGGAATTATTATATAAATCATTAAAGCAATTTCCTTGCTAAGGGAACTAGTAGTTTGGAGAGAATCTATTAAATCTAAATGTGTTGAAATTAATTCTTACAGTCTTTTGTGCATATCTCTCTCTCTCTGTGAGTTACTGTGTTTGACACTGAAAATGGACCTCGAGGGGCCAGATTCATCACTTGCCCACCGACCAGGTTTACCTCAGTGGCACACAGTTACTCCTGGAAGTGAGTGTAATTCCATTTCATTTGGAATATGTGGCTATTCAGAACACCGAGTGATCTCTGGAAAGAAATCTGTAATGAACTGAATTCCCAAGACCAAATCTATCGCTGATATTTTATGTAAAAGAGCTTCTTGTCTTTGGCAAACCCTTTCACAATTCCTAGGTTGCAGAGCAGAGTAAGGAGTAGGACCCTGTATCCAGAGTTGATTGATTTCTGAGTTCAACTTCAGGTTTCCCCACAAAATCTGATTAACTTCTGTTTCATCCTTTTTCTTTTCGATGGAACCACTGGACTTCATAGCAAAGAGGGAGAGAAAAGGGAGAGAAGAAGGGAGGGGAGAAAGAGCATTAAAAGAGCCATGGAAGAGAATGTCAGTGAGATTTATGGGTCATATATCGCCACAGAAAGGCTGTAGGTGGTAAGGAGCATGCTGTGGCAGTAATTTATAGTACCTTGGTATGACAGGCTCCTAGACTGAAGATGAAAAAGGTGTTATTAAAACAAAAGCAGGCTATCTGGAATGTTGTTGTAAACAAGACTCCTCTTATCACAGCTGCTACAACTGTTAGCTGGTCAGGCACTGGGACGTGGGCAAGGCTGTAACACAGGCTCAGTCTGGGACCCAGCGAGAGGGAATTCACCTGACTTTTCACACCACTTCACTGGTATGACTAAAATTATAAACATGGAGCAGGGTAAAGATGGTTCTGCTGCTTTGCTGTTCCTCTGTAGCAGGAGTAAAAATAAACCAGCATGAACACGCTTTTAGTCCCCCATAAGGAGGAGGGCAGAGATTTAATGTTTTAGCTGAAGCCCAACCCAAACATCTTTAACTAAACGAGCTGTGTCAGCACACCTTTTAAGGGTCAAGCTCTGAATTTATCTGGACATAGGGGTTATAAAATTCCAATGGGCTTTCCCGGGATTTTGATGTTAATTTCAGTTTCTGTGTTTCCAAAATCGCGCTGTGTTATATAAGGAGATATCCCTAGTACGAGGCTGAGCAGTGGCTTCTTGACACATACTGTAAGAGAGGAAGAAGTTACAGTTCTTCATAGCAGTGATTGTGAAACTCAAACTATTTCTTTTCCATATTTTTCTTAGAGATTGACTTCCCTTTGAGGTAGGGCAGCCTTAGGTGTCCTGAACTTCCCAGGAAGACGGGGGTGACTTTCCAAGATCATCTGGTGCACGAGTCACAGAGTAGAAGTTAAATCCCAGGTCTCCCAAAGCCCAGTCTGCAATAAAAAACTCTTCTTCCTACCTGTTGAGTTAATTATGTATGCATCCTTAATCTTTTTGAACAATGCTTGAAATGAACAGCAGTATCCCTAGGAAAGTTTGGAGCTTGACCCTCCCAAATTTATTCCAAAAGTGGCACTTCGTCAGCTGCAGCTGGTGTTTATTAGCAGATAAGAAGAGGATTTCATTTTCAGGGAGTGTCAATTCAACAACCTTTCTACCAGCATCATGTTCCCTTTAATTAAAGTACAAAGCTCTGACAAACTCTTAACAACAGAAGCACTTGCAGGCAACTCTGCTATTAAATGAAAACTGTTTGCGTGTCTCTACTGTTAATTACTATTATTATTAAGGATTCAGTGCAGGGAACACGTTTTCAGCAGTGCTCTGTACTCTACAACAGTCTACAATTAAATTCAAGAATAAGTGCTACTAGTGAAGATAAACTAAATGTGCACACCCCCAGTCCCTGCATTGTTCCCTTGATGCCCCCCACAAAATGACTCTCCATAGTGTTCACATGCTGCTGTCTTCAAAGTACATTAGCATCTCAAAGCCAGGTTTTGGTCTCTGAAATCAACTCTTCCAATTTCAGTTACATTGGTGGAACACCTGAGTAAACCTTCAGGCAGAGAATGGAGAAAATGTGCCTAAAGTTGTGACTGCCCCATGATTCTTGTGGGTGATGGTCCCTTACTTTGGCTAAATCACCTTGCAGGTTGGGGTGTAACTATGTCTCAAACTTTATTCTTGTTGATAAAATAAGATTGATAAGAGCATTTCCATAGAATTTTAAAATGTGGCCACAGCCATCCTCTCAGCTTGCAAGTTCTTACCAATAGTGTAACACCTCTGTGCAACTGAATGTGAACTCCACACCTCTAAAAGACCCAAAATTCCCAGCTGGAGGGGACTTAGAAAATATTAGCTGTAAATTAGGAAGTAAAGCACGTTTGGAAATGCAAGTTTCTCTTTTCTGCAACTGTTTCTCTTTCCATATTGCATTTCATTTTCTAACAGCCAGAGCCCAGGCACAGCAGATGCCAGCTAGCCCTAGTGTGCTCCATGGCTGAGACCTGCTGTGTGACAAATTAAAACACAGCATTCTCAAAATTAAACTTTGACAACTGTGAATGGGGGTCTGGTTTGGTCTTTGTTCCTCTGCATAGCCACACTTAGATGTGATTTGGATCAGATCTTTATTGGTAATCTGCCTTTCCTAATTCTTTCCAAAATATATATTTGAAAAGTCCTCCCTGAATAAGGATTAGGAAACCTGATAAGACTCAGTATCTAAAATAACAGTCTCAGGTGGATTAGGAATCAACAAACTAAATTGTTAGCAGCCTCAACATCATATTTCTCTTTCTTTCTTCCTGTGGCCCCAAAGAATTAATAATCCTCTGTTACCTGAAGAGAGGATGTTGGATGCTTGGAAGTGGGTTGTCTGTTTTAGCTCACTGGAATACAGATCTAGCTGGCACCCTGCTCCTTCTCCCCCCTGCCCCAGAGCAGGCACCTCCCAGCCGTCCCCAGACCAGTGAAAGGGAGAAGCACAAGTGGGTGAATACCTCGGGGAAGCACCACGGTTCTTAGGACAGTGAATATATGTTCCAGACTCACACGGGGGCAGCAGATCTTCACGAGTATTAGATAAGAAAGGAAGAGGAGGGGGCCCCTTGTGCCCCTCAAACAAGAGGAAGGACGGTCTGAGTTGGGCAGCTCAAGGGAGCCTACATGGAGCAGAGCTCTGAGGAGACCCTGCAGAAGCAGCCAAATGCTCTAATTATTGACATACAAGATGGTGCTAATTGAAGTGTTACATTGTGAATATCATCCTGTAACTCCTAGTTGTAATAACTGAAAAAGAAGAAACTTCTTGGAAGCCAACTCTCAGCTCTTCTAGTTTTATTCTTTTATGTAATATGTAATGCTGTGGAGATTTTGTCTTTTTAAACAGGCATTGTGAAAAACCTTGAGTAAAAGGTGAGAAAATAATAGGAGTATTAGCATAATAATTTTTTTTTTGAAGGAGGGAGCCCATAGAAAAGGTAAGAAAGCAATTTCTTAAGAAAAGAGAGACCATAGGTATCTTTTTTGGGATTATCTTTTGAGTTGCTCTTCATCGGAGTTCGTAGTATGAGTCTGGCACCCCTTGTTGGAAGGGAAACTTGTTAAGTCTTTTTTTAACAGCATATTTGCTTTTCCATTCCATTATCTGCCCACATTCTCCCACACAAACTGACTAAAAGCTTCTCAAAGTAGATTTTTCCTGCTTTTGTTCGCTGCCTGACTGCGGTGTGACACGTTTAACTTACCCTAATTTCTAGACTGCCTCAGGTAACAAGAAGAGAGGCCTTTGCCACTAACACCCGAGCTTCAGCACCCATGGAGAGTAAGAAAAAAAATTAATAAAAATCACCAAGCTTACAAGTGGCCAGGAACAGAAAAGCCAACAGCACACATTCTGTATGGCTGAAGTGTCTTTTCAGCATAGATCTTCCATGAAAATGGAGGTTGCTAAATTATAAATACTGCAAACAATTCCTCCTATCAGACAAATGCTCCTCAGCGTGGAAGGATTAAAATCTACAACTATTGTTTAGCTAAAGTAATTACTTCATTAACTTAGAAAACAAAGGGCCATTCTCAAAGGCATACCATCCAAAAAAGAATCACCACTTACTAAGGGGGTTTCTCTGTTTCTAATCCTCTCTTGGGCTGGCTGAAACTTTTAATGTGAGCACCTTACTTGCAGGAAAGGCTTGTTTGACATACTCTGGTATTTATAATGAAATGGAAGAAAGGACATACACATATAAATAATAAAAAAAATCATCCTTCTAGTAAAAATAAGAAGCTTAAACAGCTTCACCTGCCTCACAGGCAGCTCTGTAAATCAGGGTCTGTGCTGTGCTCAATTGCTCTCACCTGACCCCCACAGCCACTGCTTAACCTTCTTTGATTGACCATTGTTTCAGGGACTTCTGAAGGAGGGTGGTCTCCAGGTTCTGCTTGCTCTCAGCCAAAGACTTGGTTTCTGGGTGCCTGAGGAACAGAGAGCTTGAGGAGTGAGGACTTTACACTAACAAATGTAAGTTAACCTGTAAGAATTTTCCAGATCATATGTAGTTGTGGGTTTTTTTTTCCCCTATTAATACCTTTCTCCAAAATAATTGGAGTGAGAACTTAAGGGCACCTGCCTAAGGCTTTTGAGTCCACTGTTCTATGTCTGTAACACAGATGTAGCCCTTCTGTGAGGTGAGCTGCCTTCATCTTTGCATACTGTCTGTGTTTTAATATAATGCCAGTTGTGCTGTTGTTCCTAATTAGAGCTGAAGCAAATATTGTGTCTCTTTACTGCTGTTTATTTTAGAGCTAGAATTCTGTTGGAGACCAGAACTCAGGTACTTAGATCCTATAGGAAGGTTGTTTGCTGTCTGAGTGCCTCTTCCCCCTCATCTGTTCACTCTGAGTATTGAAAATTCTTGGAGGAAGGGGGATTAGTGCATTGTGTAGCACCCGATGTATCAGCTGTTGGGTCTTTCTGTATGCCTGTATAACTTTGTCATTGTAACAAGGATTTGACAGACAAAAAGTGCTCAAATAGTGTTGTGATGCCTTATTTTAACTGTGGAGATGTGAGGGTCTGAGGTGGTAAGTTAGTGTGAGACTTGACTGTGCTCATGAGATCTCGTAATCACCTTCCCAGATTTTGGGGCTGAGTGAAATGGTGTGTTGATATTCAGGCACTCTCTCAAACTTTACATTTGTCTTTTAATAAAGGCTGACTTTCAGAGCCTTCCATAACATGCAATTATGTAAAAACAGAAGTGAAAGGAATCTCCTGAGGTTGTGTGTTCAAAGGCAGCATCACCAAGACTTGATGCTCCTCACATGTTTTTCTAATCTCTCCTTAAAAATCACCGGTGGGACAGAGATCCAACAGATTGTTACTCCCTAGACATTGCATTCTGCTCTTTAACTGTGCTAGCTACTAGAACATGGTCACAAAGTTTTTATCTTTAGCAAGTTTTAGCTCCTTCTGTAATTAGTATTTCACTGTTGGCTTCTCAGTGTTTGGCAAGAAAGGGGCTGAAGTAGCTGTGTCTGCCTCATGGTGTCCCTAATAACTGGGGTAGTGAATCATACCCTTGTTTGCTTTCTTTGTTAATTATATTCTTCTGCACTAAACCGGAGCTTTACTAGGCTGGGAGAGGCCTTCACCTGAAAGTAATGTAGAGCCTGGTTATCTGGGTGGCTTGGTATGAAGCTCAAAATGTAGATTTTGGAGCTCCTTCCCAAAGAAGGACATGGTAACTGTGGTCCCTGTAGTTGACTGCTCGGTGGAGTGGGACAGGTACATGCTTCTCTGATGCCTTCCCACAGTTGCCCCCTAAGCAGGGTGCTAGTCACATGGCATGGGTTTGCATGTGTGGCAGCTGTTTTGCCCTCCTCTGTATATGTACTAGGAAGGGTAAGAGAGGTGGCTCTTGTATCTGTTTCTGCCTTCAGGTGATGGAAAGGTAGGTTCTTTAAGTGGTCTACCAAGTGGTCTACTATAGCTGCAGTGTGGTATGGGCAGTGTTCTAATGTGCATGTCATCTCTAGCTGGGAACTGTCAGTGCAGGAAAGAATAATGGCTGCTAATGTGTTCCAAAAGCCTAAAGTCCATCCAGTCAGTAGGATGGAGTTTTAAAGCTGTCTTTTATCTGCTTCTCTGCATCAAGGAGAAGGAAGGCAGAGCCATCCAAACAGAAATCACGATGCCCTTGGGCTCCAAATACAAGTCAACTGGAGAATGTGGTGGCAGCAGCAGTGGTCCAGCTCATGCCTTGAGCATCTCTGAGTTCTGAGATGGAAAGCTCTTAAGATGTAGGTGTGCTCAGTCATCTGCCCTCCTGCAGTTACACTCAGCTGCTCCACCGGTGCCTTTATCGGTGGTGGTGGTGGGCTGCTCGTGCTGGCTTTACATGGCACATGAATCTGAGCCTAGCTGCTGGGTTTCCTGCCTGGACAGATCTTTAAATTCTATTAAAAACCCTAAATTATTGAGCAGAAACCACTTTGTAAATGTGACCTGGACGTCTCTGAGTCTGAATTCAGAATAACATCTTCTGTTTTGAAGTGGGAGTTGTCTAAACCTGCATGGCATGGTCAGCTCAGGGATTATACAGGGTGCTGCTTTCTAACTCCCTGTAAGTCATTTGCCATCCTCAGCTTGTGCTTTTCAGCTCCTTCCAGTTCTACCCCCTTATGTGTTCTTTGTGTTCTCCCTTTTCATCTCCTGCTTGACAGACACCTCTCTTCTCCCAGCTGTTGAAATACCAATAAATCCCAAATGCTGGAGTGCTGTGCCTAATCCTGCTCACTATAGCAGAAACTCCATGGGGGCAGAGGAAGAGATGCTTTCCCAGTTAATGGGAGCAGTTAATTGCTTGCCTCTCTTCTTTCTTTTCTGAATTTTTGATGCTCTTAGTTCTTCTCCAACCTATTACTGCTTAAGAAGACCCTATGGCTTCATCACAGTCATTTTTTTATTTTCTTTGTGGACTTTAACAAATAAGTCTTCATCATGTTTTTGTTGCTTCCTTTTAGATAACAAAGCCAAGTCCCCAGTCATTGCAATTATTAGTATGTTCCTGGAGAAAATTGCAACAGTCTACATTAAAGGGCCCCCTGCAGAAATTTACACAGTAGGTAACCAATTTCTCTTTAAATAAAAGGCACTTGGAACAGTCAGGGTCTTACAATAAGAGAAGGGAGAAGGAACAAACAGGATTTTGAGGAACAGCAGGATGATTTGCAGTGGTCAGGAATAGTCATGCTGAATTATTTGGATAATTAGTCTTCATTAGCAAATTGGAGCAAATTATGATACAGTGCCATGGTTGTATAACATGCTAGATGGAGTTTGTCTTTCTCTCTTAATCTGGGTGTTACCCAGTTTACAATACTGCTACTGCTGGGTTTGAATCTTCTGCCAGCATGTTAAGGAAGGGTGGTCTGTAGTCTACTCCCACTTGTACTGTGGTTTTTGGATGGCTGTATCAGCTGCAGTAAACACATGTTTTGCTAGCTCTCATTTTATGAGGTTGTCTAGGAACAGAGAAGCTTCAGAGGACTGTTCATGAGTGGTGAGACCCAACCTCTCTGACCCATGGTAGGCAAAACCCCAGTTAGTCACAGATACACTCTGGATTCTGAGAATCCATATTTTTTATCCATTATATACATATATGTAAAGCTGTCTGTTACTGAGCATACTTGTCCATCTTGAAGCATTTATAATGTGCTAGATGTGAGAGTGCTGTGGTGTCAAGCTCTTGCTTCCCAAGAAATTGCCATCTGTTGTGTGGTCAGGGCAGGGGGCTGTTGTTTACCAGATCTGCATCCCAGTATTGCCTTGCTGATACCCTAACAAAGACAAGGGAGGTATAGTAGGGGTAAGGTACAGGGAAGTGCTTAGATAGTTCTGAAGAATAAGCTTTGTGATGAGCTCCTGACTTCCTAACTCTGTTACTGATCATGAACAGGGAGTTTATATCAATCTAAGGCAAAATTCTTGTGTTTAACTGTTTGGTATATCAGAAGCTTTTGTGGGACTCGGTGGTCAGGAGAGAGCTGGAAGCTGCCTGCTCTCACAGCTGCTACAGGAGATCACTTGTGAGGTAAAAGTAATGGTTGTCCTTGTGTCACCTGCAGTAACTGTTCTGTGTGCCCAGCAATGCCTACACCTGAGTTTTGGGTCTCTTCTAGCTCGTGTGCCAGAGCAGTTGCAGTGGCCTTGTCCTAGTAAGTTACCAGTGGTAGGAAGCAGGAGAAGTCTTGGTGTGGCCTATAAAAACGCTGTTTGCAAAGGGAGTTAAAGATGCTCTGCAGTGGTGGATGCTCTCCTGTAGTAGCTTTCCTGTTTGTAGCTCTTTTAAAAAGTTACTAGGCAGCACAAAGACACTTGGAACAGTCTGTTCAGCAAATCTGTAATCTCAAACCTTATGGAGTTGGTTTCTGTACACCTGGATATGCTGTAGTAAGAAATTGAGAATCATTGTGCAAAGGATCAAAGTCAAAGGTGAACCTTTTGTATTCTTTTGTCTTTCTGCTTCACTGGCTCATAGCAGTGCTGTGAATGTAGTAGGGATGTGTTAATCTCTAACCAAAAGATGCAGATAAGGAAAGTAGAAGACAGTTCTAATGAAGTAAAATTTCTTTACAGCATTCATTTAAATTTAATTATGAAAGCTCAGTACAGAACTTGCAAACAAGACTAAGATGATAGGAAAATAGTATATACTGTAGTAGCCAAAGAATCCTTATGATCTACTGAGGACCTGTCATTAACTGTATCAAACCAGAAAAATCAGGGAAAAGTTCAATTTTCCAGACTTTTTTAGCAGATGAAAAAGGAATAAAGGAAAAAAAAACCCAAAACCCAAACCCGCCAGCAGGTTAGAAGCTAATTAGGAGCAGTGCTAGAGGATTGCTCTTTGAGGCTTATGGGGTGATTTAAAGCTTTTTATTGCCACTATAAAGGTTTGTGTGCTGGCAAGTCTTCTGACAAAGGAAAACAAATCTCTGGGTAACTGAGCAGTTTGCTGTCAGCTGGGGGGGTTCCTGACTCAGGGATTTTAAATCTGCCCAGTGATACTTTGATTAAATTCTGTATTTAATTTATTCTTTTAAGAGAAGATTTTTAGGGGAGGGATTGGCCAGGATTGTGCTTCTCTATCAAAAGTGCTGTCAACATATTCCATCTTAAGCTGAAGAGCTGCACTGTTTGGAACAGGAGAAGATAAGGAGCCTAAAATTGTTTCCCTGCAGGTAAGTGGGAGCCAGTTCTGTTCAGAATGCCTTTGCTCACCTTTGAGATGCAATTCAGTGATGCAGCCCTTCAAAGGAACCAGAAGGAAATATGAAAGAGAAATGAGCTTGACTGTTTTAACTTTGTATTGACTAGAAAACTTTCCACATTTTTTTAAACCACAGAATCCTAAAGTTCTACTTCTGTGCAGCAGTGGGTGTCAGTGACAGGTGAAGGTTCAGTATCACCATTTCTCTGGATTCCTTGGCAGTGCAAATTTGGTGCAGGCAGGGCAAGCTTGCAAGCATGCTTTGGCAAGATTAGCCACTGTGTGTGATGGTGTATTTGCCTTGTCTTACTGGCTTTCTGCTGGCTGTGGTGGGGTAGTCATGGTGGAACAGCATTGGATCCCTCCAAAGTGTTTTCAGCTAATTTATACCATCAGATGTCATTTGTCCTAGTTCAGCCCTTTGTCTCTTAACATGATCAAGTATTAGGCATAAACTTGATTTACAGTCCTGTGGGCCCATAGCTTGTTTTTGCAAAGAGCATGGAACAGCAATTCCAATTACCTGGGGGTGTTAAGATGACAGTGCTACTTGTGCAGCAGGAATTAAGGACAAGATAACCATATCCTTAATCTGTCTTCATCATCACTGCTGAGGTAGTTATCAGAAAATTGTCACTACAAAAGAGGCTCTGAATCTTGTCATCAAATGAAGTTTTGACTTTGGATTCAATTATTAATTGGGAAAGTAATGGATAACTCATTCTACTCATAAATTACAAAGAAGCACTAAAGGAACAGAAATACTTGATACTGATAGCTGTGTTCAAATGAGGATTCCTCCAGGAAAACAAGGGACCACACTGTAAAGTTAGTGCCTTAGTCAGTTCTCCCCTGAATAATAGGGAAGCAAATGTGATTTAAAGGGGTGTTTAGGAATCTGGAGTGCTGTGCTGCCTGTCCTTCTCTCAGGAGTGCTGTGAGCTTCCCACAGCGTTGGCTGATCCGCTGAGTACTGACGGGTGAGAGCAGTGAGCTGTAGTGCCTTCATTTATGGATAGTGTATTCCTTGAGCCCATAGAGCATGTGGAGGCTTCTTATGGCAAACCAGATCTTTGTGCTGATGTGACTTGGTGTTAAACTGTAGCTTTATGGCCAGAAGAGACTATTATAAGCCAACTGTTTGAAATCCAGGGCACTGTAGATAAAATTCTTTTGTTGTCCATCATCTACACGGTTGCTTGTAGAGGTACTGCAGCCCTGATGACTTTGACCTGCGTGCTCTCAGCATCTGCTGCTAGCATGTTCCTTCTGCTGTCCCTTCTGGTGCTTCAGCACTTGCTCCTTCTCTATTTGTACCTTAATGTTTCCACTGCAGACTGCTTCTTGTTTGTGCTTTTCTAGAACTGAGTGCACAGTTGTTTCCTGCTGGAGCATTTGCACTTTTACAAAGGTTTTCTACGGTTTCTGCACTCCCACTCTTAAAACTCCTGCAGCCTCTTTGACCTATCCCCCTTGCATGGGCGGTATTGTAAGCACAGAGTTGTGAAAGGGTTAATGATCCCAGGCAAAGTTAACAAGGGATGGGCAATAAATGGCTCCAGCTGTGTATAATTAACTGTAATACTGTGAAGTAAATGACTTTTATTGGCAAGCATGTCATAACTTCATTAAAAGTCATATTTACAGCCCTCTCACATGGAATGAGTACTTGTGTAGTCTGCAGTTTAATGAGCACTCATTTTCACCTTGTTCCAATTATCTTCCTCCCACCCTCCCTCTCGGTGTGGGGAGCGTGAGGATGAAATACAATGGGAGTGTAATTAAGGCTGGCACAGATTCTTTCAGGAAATGTTTTTCTATTCCAGAACAATCATTTCGATTGCTTACTACTACTAATACTTTAATATTTAAAATACATCATTTCTTTGGTCCCTCAAGCAGCATTGCAGTAGCAAATACTGAGTGGCCCTGGCAGGCCCGGCCCTGCTGGCCGGGGATGCTGTGTAACGAGCCGTGCTGACCTGCGGGCAGCGTACACAAAAGGGAATTAGTATCACTTAAAAGAGGAAATGAGTGATTTAGCTTAATTACCTCTGTGTGCTGCGAGGACCGTGTGCTAGCCCCAGAAAGGTCCTTCTCTCCTTCCAGAATTGCCGTGCACAGCCTTGTGCTGCCTCCTGCCGTGTTGGCTCCTGACAGGTGCTGAGGGGAGCCGCGGCCGGGAGGTGCTGAGCCCCTGTGCTCGTGGGACACCCGGGAGGCCGCTCGCAGCGTCAGTGACCGCAGCGCCGGGTTATTCCTCTGTTCACCAGGGCTGTGCTGGAGGGGGCAGCCGGACAGCCCCCGGGGGTCTCTGCCAGCATCCAGAGGCGGGTGTGCCACAGGCCGTCCCAAGCTCGCAGCTCCCGTGAGCTCTGGAGCGGCTGTGCCTGCCGGGCCTCAGCAGAACTGTGCTCCTCTGGGCATGGTCCTGGTTGTTCGCTCTCTGCTTTCTCCATGGGCTGTACAATGAGCTTACCAAGACTTAGTTCAGCACCAGCCTGGTCTGGTCCTGGCTCTGGACTGACACAGACCAGTGGAATGCCCGGGACAACACCAGGGGTGTACCCGGGACAGGGGAAGCTTCTGCGAGCTGGGCCAGCCGCAGTCACTGCCCTGCAGGGGAACAGCATCCCTGCAGGTTTGAAGTGGAGACAAAAGGCTGCCTGTTGTAAGAGCAGAGCAGCCTTTGGGTAGGAGGGAGAGGCATTTGCCTGACAGATACGCTGACAATTAGTATCCCTTGGGGTCTGCTCAGAGGTTCACAGTGAAATAAGGAGAATGGGAGATTAATTACTGGGCACTGTGAGGGTGACATGGCTAAGACCACATGATAAATGGAACTTTATCCCATGGCACGGTACAACAGCAGTACAGTCACTGTTACTCTTACCAAACATGCATGTTATACTTACTACTGAGAAAATTAATTAGAAATTCAAGATCAAGGACTAGATCCTTTGCAGATATAAACCAGCTGAACAGTTGTTATTTAAAACAGCTAAAAATTTGCACCCAATATTTATAAATGTCCCATTTAAAGAAAATGAAGCTTCAATAGGTGCCTTGGTCTGACAGGTGAGGTGTTCAAACTTAAGTGTAAATGATGAGCAGTGAGATAGAAGTACCACTGCTCTTACCCGTTTGGGTGAGCCTCAGAAAACCACCTTGATGTCATCCAGTGATTCATTAATTTCCTCCCACCTCAGGGGACAGTGGTGAGGCCATTTCTGTTTTATATGAGAAGCCTAATAATTAGACTAATGGTGCCTGTAGGGTGCTGACAATATTTGTTATTGACCTACAGAGACTAGTAAGGCGTAGGAACAGAGTACTCCTTTAGGAGGGAGGGCACCCTAGCTTCATCACTCATTTTTGGACTTGGGCTCTTTCCTAACCCTTTCCCAGACTACAAGCTGTTAGCTGCTTACATGATTTTAGACTAAAAAAGGCTGCTATATTAAAGGAAAAAGACCACATGGGTCAAGCTGAGATTTTTAACAGCTTATCTGAAAAAGCGAGAGCTCTTAAACGCCTTAAAGATGGGTGGGTTACCCTAAAAGTCTGTCATTGTAGATTATCATCTCTGTTACAGCAGTGCTCAAATGCTTTCAACAAGGAGCAGAGCCCAGTGACACTTCCCCCTGTGTTTCAGATCTCACTATCTGAATAGCCAAGGTCAGCCCTTAGCCCTGGGTCAGCAGTCCGTAGGTCCCGTTTGCCCAGCAGTGACAGCACAGTCAGCTGCCGTTATATTTATCTGGCTTGGAGTAGTGGCTTTCACACTCTGCAGCCAGCTCTCTGCTGGTTGTGGCTCTCCTGCTACTCTTTACACAGTGAAACTTGGTTGGCGCTGTCCTTACCCCAGTGCCACCAAAGCAGCGTGTGTGTGTAGCCCCTGCAGCTCACCTGAGGTCACACAAAGTCTGTGAGGAGCAGGAAAACCGTTTCCTGTGTGTGTGTTTTTGCCCAGTGTCTTTTCTGCTGGAGACTTTTGTTTCTCCCAGGTATTTCTGTGTGTGAATCAGTGTTCTGAGCACTTTCATGAGCCCTGCTGGATGGTGCTTATTGGAGCTCCTATCAAACTTGGATTGGAATTATCAGAGGTAGCCTTTACCACAGCAAAAATAATCTATTCTGACACATCAAACCTGTGTTTTTCTATGAAATTAAGGCTGAAATCTGATCCTGGAAGGATTGGTAATTTATTGATTACAGTTTTTTGGACAGATTATCTTCAGACTCAGCACAGGACAGCACTTACTTAATAGAATACACTTTCTGTATTGGGTAAAGAAATACTTGCAGCAGATGCCCAGGGATCCTGATGTGGCAGAGTACCTATTGCTCTGCTCCATCAAGGATGTTTTCCCGTTCGTTTGCTTTCATAAGACTTGGTAGTAGTTACTGTACTGTCTTATTCTGTAATTAAGATGCCATACTACATAGTTTACATCATGAATAACATTGATAATTGTGTGATACAGTAATTACAGATAGCAATGATTAATTCTGGTGATAAAATTTGTCCTCAGAACAATTGATTTTACTGCTAGGAATGTACAAACTTCCCAATGGAAATACTTTCACATAATCATTGTTATTAGTTTAAGCTTATTGGGGGTGGGAGGAAATGGGAAAAATCAATTACTTTGTATTTATCACTAATCTGTTATGATCACTTTAATACAGAGGAGTTATAACTCAAGGCATGAATTAGAAAAAACTATGAGCTATTGGAAAAATTTACAGAAGCTGTAAGGGCTGAAGAACCCTGATATCATGGGAGGAGATTACAGCTATTAAGCTGAAGGGAACTTTTCTTTCTACCACCTCTGTGCTGTTCAATCAATGATGAGTGAGGGTGGTGCCCACAGCCTGATCAGAGTTTCTTGTTTGTCCATAACTTGAGTTTCAGAATTTATCATACTCTGCACTGGCTCTCACACTTGCTTAAGGCATCCTGAGGGATCCTGGGCTTTGGAAAGCCCTTGAACTCTGAGGTCTGATTTTTGTTACTCAGACAGTGGAGGTTAAATTGTTGAAGTTTGTATGTTGGGCAACATACTCTTGCTGTGGGAGTTCAACTTGCTTTGAGAGTTCAGATTCATTCCATCTGAATGGGATAACTGTTAGTGAAAGTTAAAGGAAGTCTCTTGCTGCTCATATCCTTGAGGTATCACGTATTCACATGTTGCTTTATCCTGATAGGGATCCAGTGAGAGACCAAGATAGCACAGGGTGAACCTGCTCGCTCACAAGCTCGATGGGCCAGTCCTAATGGAACCTGCTCACAGGGCTCTGATGTGTGAACACTGAACTGCTGCTTCAGAGCAGAGCTTGCTTGTTTGTGCTGCTGGTGAACCTCCTCTGCACTGACCCCCAGAGCAGTGGAGAGCAGGAGTTGGTTGTGACCTGTTGATGGCTGAATGCAGCAGTAGCCAGTGCCATGTGTAACTGGACTATCTTGCATCAACCCTTATTCAAAGAGATTAGAGACTTGCTGGCTGTGTCCACAGGGAAGATTTGTACATTGTGCCCCTGGTTTGGCTCTAAATGTGTTACTGGTATCATAACACACTTAAGGCCAGGGGCTAGTGCTGTGTTCTTTGTTCCTGGAGTGAGTCTTGTTAGTAATCCTTTTAATTATTAGAACACTAAGCTGAAACCAGTTATTTACCATGTTGGTGAAATGAGCCCTCTATCCACTTGGCAAGAAAAGAGCCTATACGGTGTTCAGGTTATTGGCCCTGTCAGAAATTCTTTCCAAAATGTGCATTTGTGGCTGTTTCACAGTTCTGGCCATGCAGATTCTTGGGTATTGGGTTTTCAGAGCTCTGCAGTCAAGGTAGCCCAGGAAAGGTTTGGGATGTTTCTTGAAGACTCTAAGAAACAATCTGTGATGTTGTACTTTGGAATAGATTACATTACAGTTGCTGCTTTGTAGGAATTTTGTCATAACAGTGTAGCTGTGCAGTTATTCTTTCCAGTAGCCAGTGTGCTCTCTTACTGATGTTTTCTGTAAGCATGTTACTTACTGCACCATATACATGATCACCCTGTCAGCCTGGTCGCTTGCATGCAGCCTCACTTTGCTTGCTGAAACTGCAGGGATTGTATGAGTATGCTGGCCTGAATGACAGATTTGTATTATGATAATGTGCAGAACTTGAAAATGCACTTGCTAAGGCTTAATGAATGCCTCCTGGTTAAAAATAATTAATTCTGCTCTCGGGGATTGATTTGGACCACGAGATCAGTAGCGTAGCTGAGCCTGCTACCCTTAGTCCTGAAAACAATTTTTCCAGCAATGAAGATTAATCCCTTTTTATTGTGTTGATGAAATAACAACATGATCATAAAGCACAAGAGAACAAGGAGAAGTTGACAAAGTATGTCTTTGATTAATTGCTGTAATAGATTGCAGGTTGCTGACTGAGGAAATTTTTTCAGTGCTCATTTTTCAGTCTTTAAGACTTTAGTGCACAAGGGGAGGAAGACAAAGGAAACCCAGCTAGCTGAGTGCTGTGTGCAGTTCTATGCATGTGAGCCACCTAGCAAAGCAGTCTTAGGGGTGACTTAACTTGATGGGAGTTCTGCAAGACAGAAGGATGATAGTGGCCAGTGTGATAATCTGGGGCTTCAGACCTACCTGCAGTTCCTGTCTTCCCCTGGGGTATCTGGGGCTGCATCTAAATGATGTTTCAGCTGAAGTCCGAGGCAGTAACTTGCTTGGTGTGCACTTTACTTACATTGGGAAGAGATTCTGGTTCACTGCAGAACTCCCAGTGTGTTAAAGATGACCATGTGTGGATGGACTTTGGGAGTGAATTTCTCACCTTTTTTTTTTTGTGTCATGACAGAAAACCTAATACCAAGGTTTAAGAGACTGCTGCTCTAGGATGAAGTTAATATTGGTCATCATCCACTGCGATTCTCCTTGGCCTTCAAAAGTCTGAGGAGCTAGTAAGTTATTGGCAATTACAGATAATGAAATTGAAGGGTTGGGAAATGGAATTCAAATTCTGCAAGCCCAGCCCACAGTTTTCCAAAGAGCTCTTTCCCTTCTGACTCCAAGAGGGGCTGTGGCATCTCAGGATCTGAAAGGTCGCACCTCAGGGTGCTGCTTCTGCAAACACAAGCTGAAGGAACTTACTTAACTTGCCAGAGCATCAGTGGTGCAGACAGGTCTAAACCCGAGATATTGTGACTCTTCCAATTAGCTTAGTTAATTGGGGGAAAGGGAGTTAGCTGTTAAATAAGAATGGGTTGTGGCTCGGCTGTGGTGTGCACGCTCCCAGAGGAGTGGGGATGGGTGCCCAGGAGGCACAGTTCTTCTGGAGATGATTCCAGGAGCTGCTCCAAATGGTGCCTCGTGGACCTGTAAACTTAGCGTTTCAAAATGAGGAAACAATCTGCTAAGTGCTGTCATATTAGAGCCAGCTCAACTATTTAAAATCTTCCCCAGAGAGACTAGTAATTAAAGCACATTTTTCCCCTTCAGCTGCCAATCATGCACTGGTAAAGTGGGTCATCACCGATCTGTTAAACAACACTCTGTGTTCTGCAAGCAGTGAGCTTTGTCCTGGGGAGGAGAGAGGCAGGGGTGTGTCAGAAATGAGAATCCAGGAACAGACTGGGGTTCTAGAAGTGTCTGCCTTGTCCCTAGAGGTCCACTGAGCTGGCTGTGTATCCCAGAAGAACCCCCAGTCTCCTGCAGCAATCCTACATACCTCGAAGTTAATGGTGTTTGTCAGTTATTATGCTGGTCTGTGTTGTTTCCATCATTGTCTCTGGCCCCTAGGAAATACAGGGAGATGCAGATTACCGTAGCCAGTGAGGATGCTCTCAGTGTCTTGCTCCGTGTGGATCCAGAGCACACGGCTAGGCTGTCCCCTGGGTAACTAAGGTGACTGACGGAGCCGCTGGCACCTGCCCTGGGGACAGGGTCTCCCTTCCCTGGGAAGGCAGTGGGCAAAGAGCCTGCAGCAGCTGAGGTAGGTGAGGGTCTAAGTGAAAGCAGTGGTTTGTTCTGATACTGGGTGCTGTTTCGTACTGTCTGAAAGCAGCTGCTTGTCCTTGAGCAAACCAGAGCTGGAGAGGGAGAGCCAAGGGGCTCCTGGCCACGAGCCCGTGTCCGCCCTTGCCCTGCACACCCGGAGGTGCAGAGCGGTCGCGTGGGGCTCTGTGGTCTGGGTGGGAGCTCAGCCAGTGCTCCCCAGTACATGTTGCTTCTCTGGGTTCTTCACAGAGAAGATGCCTTTGGCTACCTGAAAAGTCAGCATTCCTGCAGCTGGCTCCCCAGCGATGGTGTAACGAGCTGCCTGTCTCCTGCCGTCAGAGCCCTGTGAGGATGGAGGCTGAGAGCACAGCCCCTGCCAGGGCTCAGCCCCTCGCAGCCTGCCAGGCGCCAGCCTGTCCTCTGCAGCCTGCAGTACCATCTGCTGCTGACACCCCCTGGGTAACTAAGGTGACTGACGGAGCCCTCCACGCTAAGCTCCCTTCTCCCAGGGGAGAGAGCTCTGGCTGTGGCAAGATCCGCAGTCTGCCTGGGCAGACTATGGGGCAGTGACACTGTTGGACAGGCCAGGATGGGTGCGAGTGACCGGGCGCCGTGTCCCTCGGATGGAGCACGGTGGTGCGTGTGCAAACACAGCAGCTTGTTCACCGATGACTTCATGGCCCCTCATGTTTAACTGACTCATTGCTAGAACTGTTTAAAGAATGTAATGGATTTCTTGGACTTAATTATTTAATTTTTAATTATGGATTAGCGAGATGATAAGACAAATGAGGATACAGTGCTCAGTTTGATCTGCCCTTGTGCAGTAACGCTGACTGAAAGGGGCGTGTTGGCTCTCAGGATTCATGTGTGCGCAGCTTTCCCACTCCCCTTTGCTTGTCCTGAGAAGTGGTTCTGTCTCTGGAGCTGTCCAGTAAACCTTTGCTTTTGAAATGGTTTAGTCTGTCTTCAACTTGGTGTTGAATGCTTTAGACATGCTTACAGTTCTTATTTTCATCCAGGTTGGTCGAAAAATGTTTTAAAACTTTTCAGTATGGCTCCACATTGTAGCACGGGACATGTTTAGCTCCCAGTGGGAGGGAAGATGAGGAGAGCAGAATAAAATGGCTTTAGTTTTCTCTGTAATTAGCTAGTGTGAATGCTAAAGATCCAGGCTTCACTGTTGAAGACAACAGGCTTCCACCATGATGCCATATCAAATGCAGAAGATGACAAAACTCGGTGTGTTGTATGCTCAGCTGGCTTGTCCACAGCTTGTTAGAGCTCTGATTTCAGCCCTATAAAATTAATTACTATTGTTAGTGCTGTTATAGCACTGTGGACATGGAAAATGTGTAAGAAGGATTTGTACTAACTTAGCTGCACAGAATGGAAGAGACTTCATTTCCTTTGGCTGGGAGGAATCTGAACGTTCCATCTAGTGTTTGTTCCTGAAATAGCTCTGCTTACCTCGAGAGTGAAAGTGAAACCAGCTTGTTAACACAAAATCTCCATATACATTAAGCCACCAAACAAAGATTTGTGAATTCCCCTTTCTGCAGTGCAGCTTTTGGCAGCTTTTACATAATTTAACTCCATGTTTTGCTACATGAAAGAATATCATAATAACACTTTGCTGTTGTATTCAAATTGCCAGTTCTACCTGTGAGTATTTCTGCAGCTCACTCGTAGCCATTTTACTGTTACTCTTCATTTGGAATGTCAGCCTTGTTCTGGCAAATCTGGGACTTGGTTTGAGTAGCTTTACAAGTGTCAGGCTGGAGGTATCAGAAATAGTGATGAACACAGTGCTGCTGCTTTGCTTTCCTAAGAGCAAGTGTAAAAGATTGTTGTGTAGAGTGACTGGATTGATCTGGTGCTGTGGGTTTTGGGCTGTTCCTGCACATCAGGATTTCTCCGTAGTAAAGTCTAGGGAGGACTGTTCATTTGCTGGCAGCCCAGAAGTGTGGGGTGCAGCTGTCAGCTGGCCTCTAAGCAAATAGTCTTCTTTTTGTCTTGACTGCATCTTGCCCAATAACACTTTCCTTTGGCTTTCTACTTCATGTCTGACTGGACAAGCAGACAGACATACTTACAAGGAGCCATAACAGGAGAGTAAACTTTGACTGCTCGGTTCCAGTCAGGTTCTGTGCAGTGACTTGTCACCACGCTCCTCGGGCACGTGAGGAAGGAGTAGATAAGAACTGAATCCTGGTAGGGAAAGAGTTCTGGGTAATGGGATCTAGCACACAAACCTAGAAGTTTCTTCTATTTTTAAGTCATACTTCTGCAAAGCCAGGGCTTGGGGAGGGCTGATAGCAGCAGGGGGCTTTGCTCTTGCTATTAGTCTCAGTGCAGCTGTAGCTTGATGGAGGTCTGGCTTCTGGAGCATCGGGTACCAGCCGTGGCTGGAGTGAGCTCTTGAGTTCCTCTGGCTTGGCAAAATCCTGGGTCCTTAAATCCATAGCCCAGTTCAGCCCTAGGCTACCTCTTTTGCTTGTCAGAGTTGGTTACTAGAGCGTGTGGGAAGTTGGGGTGGAAACTCAGCCACAGGCTGGGAGCAAACAGTCAGTGATCGTAGGTTTTTGGAATGAATGTGCCGTTAGCTGTGGTGACACGAGGCACTCTGTCACTTCTGTGTAAGGCTGTCGCTTCTCTTCAGTCAGAATGAGCTTCTGGTCCCCTATGGCAATGCAGTCCTCTGGAAAGCCATAATGGAGTGGGGGGCAAATGCTGTATTTCCTCTCAGGTGCTGTGGGCAGTATCAGTGAGGAACACAGACTGAAATCCATCAAACACTCCAGTGTGCAGATGCAAATAAATATTCTCTGAAAAAGTTGGTAACTTCCAAAATGGTCTCAAATGGGAAGTGTCTCTTTCTGTGTTTTCCCAACTGAATTGCACTTACACAGAGAAGCTGATGTAGACAGGAAGAGCCTTCTGAGAAAACAAAGTAAAAATAGAAAGGAGTTTAAAAAATAATAATAATCATCAGTGCCACTTGCTCATTTTATTTTCTCGTATGTCCCTGTGACTGGTCCTCAGCAGATAGCTGTGCTTTCTGATCAGCACTAATACAAAATTCTTATTTGTCTGGACTATTATGTGCAAAGCAATGTGTAATCCCTCAGGTTAGAGTGAAAAGCCAAGGTAAATATTACAGAAGACCTTTCAATTTTGAAAGGTTTCAGAAATAAGCATGATACAAACATACAAAGGGATCCAATTATATGTAAACAAAGTGTTATTGCAGTCCTCTCCTGAGAAAACACAATTAGATTGCCAACAAGATTGCTTTTGGATTACTTGGATTAAGGATTGCATTCAGAGGCTTAGGAAGTACCTGGGATTTAATATTATTTTTGCCCCTGCATGTTCAGGTGGTGGAACTCGGTTACACGGGGCTTGCAGGTTTCCCTGTGTGCCCAGTGCCTCTGCGTGGTCTCGAGCGCCTGCGCTCCGTGGAGCAGATGCTGCGGTGGTAACATGTGGCTCCTGGTGATAAGGAAATGGTTAATCCATATCTAACAAAGACTATATAATACTCAACTTAGTAACCTAGAAGTTAATTAAAAGAACCTTATAGATGGAAATAAATACAGAATTAAAGCTGTGCCCTGCAGATAAAGCACTGAAATGACAACCTTTGCTGTAGGGGGAGATAGGCCTCCTTGCTTTGCCTGCAGAGTGCCTGAACATAGAGAGCTCCCAGAGTGAGTGATTTAGCTGGAGCCTCTCCAGCAGAATTTAGTAGAACCAAACAATGAAAATGGAAACAAAACATTCCAGATAACTGCCACTTACCGGTTTTGAGATTAAATTTTTTTAATAATGTCTGTGGCTTAGTGTTCTGTGGAATTATTCTGTTAGTTTTTCACGGAAGCCCTGACTCTGTATCATCAGCCTTTTCCTGATGATTTTTTCTTGCACCCTGACCTTTAAGGGCCAAGTGTTTTAGAGTGAAAGAAATCTGAAGTGACTTTAAATTTCTTCCTTAAATAATAGTAGTCTTGTGTAGTGTTATCTTCATATTTATGGTGTATCTGTGCTGATCAGTGACTGTCAGCCAGCATCTGATTTCAGCAGAACTGAAAACAAAACTTAATCTCTGACTTGTAACTAACCTGCTCGTTTTGCCCTCCCCACCTCCCACTTACCCTTTTGAACAATACTTAAAGTATTCCAGAAGTCAAGGGGTTTCTTAGTTAGCAGCCTTTCCTTCCTCTGCCCCTTTGTGGAGATTTAAATGGAACAACAAACGTTTGCTCATAGCGTTGGGAGGTTTTAGATGCCGCCCAGTGGAGAGGCTCCTGGGAACAACGCTTCTATTTATTGTGCTGTTAGTTTGCTACACTGAGAGTTATCCCTGGAATAGGTACACTCTCAGTCTTGCAGCAGAAAATCTGATTTTAGGATCGATGAAGTTATGGTCAGAATAACCTCTTGGCTCTGGGTGGTTTTTAAATGGCCAGTGGTTCTGCTAGGGCAACGCAGCTCTGTATGAAGGGCAGTAAAACCTGGCAGCATGTTGAGATCCTCTTCAAGGAGAGGCAAGTGGGAGCTAAAGTACCTAATGCTGCCCACAAAACCTGCTTAAAGCCAAAGTTTGGCTTCTCAGAAGGTATGGGTCAAGTTCTTGTGGGCAGCTCTGAAATGACTCCTACGGCAGCTACTGGTGATGGTGGGAACCAGGTCTGGGTATTGCAGGTGGAACTGGGAGCTCCTAACCAGTGTCATGCAACAGCCACTTCAGTCACCCCAGGAACATGAACTGTGCTGGGTGCTGACCTGTTTGTCACTCTGCTTCTGAGTATAGTGGGTGCTCCCGGGCACAGCTGTGAAACGTGCTTGTATTTCAGTATAAGGTTTAGTAACAGAAGATCTCTGGGGTGACTTGGACCTTCCACTCCTGTTTCAGTGAAGACAGGACTGTAACATTGTCCTGGCTGCTGACAAGAAGCTGCCTGTTCTCTTGAGTAGAAATGAAGTGGTAGAAGATAATTATTGACCTATTTGGCCTGGACAAAACAAAACAAAAAAACCCAAAACAAGAAACCTGGTGGTGCATCACTTATCACCTGTGATAAGAAAGAATGAAGAAAAAATGACCAGAAGCTTCTTCCGTTTCTGGAAGTCAGACATGTATTAGTGCCTGCAGAAATATTTTTTTCTTTCTAGGACTCTGTTTCATTCAAGTTACCTGAAAAAAAAAAATGGTTAGAGAAGTCCTGCTCCATTTCTGGTGTGATTAACAAAGTTTAGGCTGAGCTTGTTGCCAGTGAATAGAATAGTCACAACTAAAAGGAGAGATGGGATTATGTCAACTGGAGAATGTTTCTTTTTTTAATAATTCTTTTTCTTATTATTTTGGCTTCTTCACAGAAGCCTTTGTGGAGCTGAGCAGAGCACCTGTATAACGAGTTTGGATTCACGGGAAGAAAGGTAAATGATGCTGAGCAATTATGTAGGAAAATACAACCCTTTCCTACAGGGGTGCTGAAAATGAGAGTTAATTTTAGTTTCTGTATTTGTCCTCTTGGTGTTGTCTTCAGAATACTGCTGTTTGCATGCAGTGGAACTAAGAATAGAAGTAGAGGGTGTGCAGAGGAGGAATAATGTAGTGACTCAGAATTTTAATGCTATTAAAATGTATTGATGGTGCTGATTAATTATTAGTAGTGCTGATGGGAAGGCCAGACTCTATAAGCTAGTTTAATTATTTTCCAGTTAGTGTTAATCTCGGTTAATGAAAACTCTCAAAGCCAGAGAAGAGATGACACACGAAATGACTGTTATTCATGAGGGACTCTCTTAATCTATAAAACATCAAAGATGTCATTGCAAGTGTCTTTGCTTTGCTTGTATTTTATTTTTTTTAAATGATCAAAACACTTTGTTCTCAAGTTCTTGGTGAATGGACATGTGACAGTTCAGAGAAGATCTGAACAGGAGGTGGTCACTTCCCTGACAGCAGTGACCCCAGTGACCCCAGTGACTCTGCACCTCTGGAGGAGCCCTGGGTGTGCAGGCAGCCACGGGGTTCTGGGTTACATGTGTCTGTGTGGTACATCGGCCAGAGGGACACCAGGGGCTCAGCTGACAACAGTCCTGGTCCTGAGACATGTTCATATGCTGAAACCCCCAGGCAGTGGGAGCTGAAGTGCCCATGTACCTTTAATCAACAGCTGGAATGACTAATCCTGTCACCTGAACCCCAGTGCAGCAGAGACCTGTGACTTGCATCCAGGGTGTCTGACCACTGATGTTACTTAGAAGATAATCCCTAACATCAGGATTGGCTCCAAGCCTGTTAGAGGCCACTGAGAGTTCCCTGATCATGTTTCCTGCTCATAGGTGAGGGCCACACTGCTGAGGTGCAGCGCGTACCTGGGCAGGCGCTTCCTGGCTGCTGTGTGTCGGTCGCGCGTGGCAGCGCAGCGGAAGAGGACGCTGGTAGTTGTAGCACGATCTAGAGAAAACCCCAGTGCTTTGGAGTCATCATAAATATACACCACAGAGCACACAGTGGGCATCTGTCCAGGGAAAAACTTGCTTCTGTGCAGAGAAACAGCATGAGGCTGGAACTCTGGTTCTATTGTAAGGAATTTAATGAGACAAAGGGCATGTTTCTGCTAAAGCTTGCTGAGTAGAGACCTGACTTTGGACATGCTATTAGGTGATGTGTAGGCACAATAGAGTAAAAATCCATTCATTTACCCTAATTCTAGCTTTGTGAGTGTTTGAATAGACTTCAGACACATACTGCTCCTTCTCACGTTCTTGGATATTTACATGATGCAAATGATCATCTTCACTTTGGAGAAGCTGTTTGTATGATGGGGCCATGCAGGGAGCACTGTGGCTTCTCCACCTCTCCCTGAGCCTTACTTGGCTTGTGTGTCAGATTTGCTTAATGCTTTTAATTGCCATAGATATATAAACTAGATGCTCTGACAAAATGAAAGATACACAACATGCCTGCATGCTCATGCAGAACATGGCCAGAGCATACACAGTGGTATCTGCACTGAGCTAGTAGTCATCTTTGGGATGGTCTTGTTAATCCTTGCCATGGTTTGTGTTTGCCATTATGAGTGGTTTCTGAAATAGATCTTGTTTGTACCAACAATCTGAACAGCAAACCCAGAAATATCTCAAGGTATATGGATATAAAAGACAAATTGACACCAACACACCTAATAAGAAATCCCTGGAATCGGGATGCGTGCTTGCTTGGCTTTATAAATGTGTTTGCCTGGTGTTCCTCACCTTGCTGCCATGCAAAGAAGCTGTACTGTGGTCTGTGACAATGTCTCTCCATTCCTACCAGCCACCTAAAGTTGGCATTTCTGAGGTGTCCTCAGTAAAAGCTAAGGCAGAGGAAAGATTGGAGAAGGAAAATGAGTCATGACACACATACCTTGAGGCTTAGATAGTATCCTGGTCCGAGTCAAACTGTTTAGCACAGCTCTCAACTGCCAGTTTGCAAAGGCAATAACAGTTACTTCACTTCTTAGTAGTAATGGTGTTGACAGCGCTGGATTGATCTTACATAGCCTAAGAGATTTGGGAAAACTCTCCTTTACTGAAAGACTTCTGAGAGATTCCTGTCTGCTCAGTGCCCAAGAAAAGGATCAGGTGAACAGGTGAACTTAGCAACCACCGTGGTACCCCAATCGGGGTGTTTTAGATGCTGTGTTCATTGTGAGCTCAGAGTGCAAGACAGGCAGCAGCCCTTTCTGTCTTACTCTGTTTTCTCCAAACTATCTTGGCATATTGATGGAAAGAGGGAAAGGCATCCTCAGGTCTGCTGTTTAATAGCTGGTAACACTGCTGTTATTGCTGCATCCTGAAAGATTAGACACGATGGACCAGTTGGTCCCTTCCAGTTAGTGTTCCCCATTGCTTTGCAAATGACTCTATGCTCTGAGCTAACTGAAGCTGCCACAGTTCTCATCTTGAACGTTTTCTTGCTTTTATAGGAACCTTTACTAGATTCCAGTATATATTTATATTTTTTAAATGGAGGCTGATCTATTTGCTGAAACATTGTCTTGGGGAGAACAGCTGGTTTAGAAGCTTCTCTTTTGGAAAAAAGAAATAATTAATAGGCCTGTTTTTGAGCATTCCTGGCAGATCTGTCATCTGTTCCTCAGCTCAAATGACAAGTGAGTTACACAGTAGGGCTTTGCAAAGTTCAAACCATATTGTATAGCAGATGCTGTGATACTATTATTCACTAAGTCCATGCAGACTCCCCATTGTCATCTCCTTCCCTTGTGGCAATTTATGACCAGCTCGTTCTCTGCAGCATTACATTATGACTACATTAATCCTAAAGATGCATTAACCCCACCTCTGGCTTTACAAATTTTTCTGAAGTTCAGCTCTAACCCTCTGCCACCTTCATGCAGTGGATTTGTTCTGTTTTCTTCGTAGTTCCAAGGTGATCATTTTGATGTATTTCAACATTTTTCCCTTCAATTTACTAGTTCTGGTCTTTCCAGATTTAGTTTGCCTATAAATTCAGCAGCAACATAGCATCCTTAGAAGGTAATGATAGTTCTTTTTCTGTTGTATCTCATTTCCTAGTCAATCTTGCCTTAAAATTGTTTGGCTCTTGTCCATCTATAAAATAGCAGGTAGTAGCTGTGCTCGTTGTTTCCTGACTGTGGAATTACTGGTACCTGCCTGGTTGAATGTGCACACGGAGCTGTTCCCTTTGGCTCTCTGATGGTGGCTCTTTGCTGCCCTGTGCCTCAGCTCTCTGTCACTCAGATGTCACTGTGGGGCACTGTGACACACTGCTGCCCTTGAAGCCAAAGGGGTCTAAACCTAAACGAGCTGGCACACTAATGATACTTGCAGAAAACTCCTGTAACCAATTAATAACAAGAACCTTCTCTACACACAGTGGCTGTTATTGGCTGTGCAGAAATAAGGCACGTTTATAATAGGTTGTAGAGTAATTTCTTGTGCATTATTTTGGTTTTAACATTGAGGGCAGAGGAATGACAGTGGAAGAACAGAGCAAATAGTTCTCCAAAAGCTGATTTTAGGCCAGGTAGAGGAAGACATTAGTTAAATGAGTGTAAATGCTGTGGTTTAAACTGGCTGAGAGGAAGAGCAAGGACATTGAAAAACTTCACCTGCTTAGAACTGGTGAGAAGTTGGTAGCTGCTCACCTAGTTCTACACCTGGCAATGCTGTTTCCCTGCCTTGTCTGTTTAGACTGTAAGTTCTGTGCTGGTTTACAGTGCTCATGTACCATGGGATATCATTTGAGATCTTTGAATCTTGCTGTAAAAATACATTTGGAGGTTGGTTTGGGTACATATCCACAGTGCAACGTCGCACTGAGTCACCTTGACCAGAAGCAGGCATCAAAACCTCCAAAACCCTGAATGTTAAAGCTTTAAGAATTGACTGGAGTTTCCCTAGAGGTGTCACATAGTCTGTGACTGTCTCTGAACTGTCACCCATTCCAAACTGAATCCCTCTGTGCCACCACTTACAGCTGAAAAGTAGCACACTGACCTCCAGTTGATCTCAGGAATGATATTATCCTATTCATTTCATAGCAAATTACAGTTCTTTGCAGGAATGCATTAAACTATCAGGTCTTTCTCATTATGGATTGCTCATAGGGCTTTTAGCTCCAAATGAGCTCTGAGGCCAATGAAATCTCTGATGGAGCTGTAGTCTCTCTCGCTGCATGAAATGAAAAGTGCATCTTCTGTGCTATAATGTGAGAACAGGTTTGATTTCTTTAGAGTTAGGCAGCAATAGGCACAGATTGGTATAGCTGAGATGGAAGGACTCAGCACTGCTCAATCACAAATTGGCTCAGGCTCTGTAGCATTGCTGGTGTGATAAAAAAATAAAATATTTGCTACAGTGTGTTTAATATTCACTTTCCCCTTTTCCTCCACAGAGTCAGCCATAGGGGAATTTTCAAGGTAGTGCTGGCAGTCTGAAACTCTGGCTGAGTGATTGTCAGGATGTGCACTAACATAAATACTGTTATACCAAAGGAGACGTGAATCTTCCCTGATCAGCTCTTGGCATCCTCCTGATTCTGGGAGTATTTAAAATGGAAGAAGTCCCGATTTAACTATGTAGATTGATTCAGGATCCACTTTATATATCTGCTCTAACTAGCAGCATCAGCTTTATTCTTTACAAGCAAAAGCTATTTCCACATTTCCATGGATGGATCCATTGCCATTTGCAGAAGTAAGGGGAAAGTGATGCACGGGACCGTAACCTGTCTCAGTGTTGGGTCAGGCAGATGCAGCAGCCCAACACTGACATTCTTTGCTGGAAATCGAGCAGGAAGGCTGCTCATTTCCCTTATGCTTTAGGTAGAGGCAGAGCAGGTTGCACAGTTCCTCTGGGACTGATCCCACCTGGTGCTGAACTCCCAAGAAGCTGGGGAGGATTAACACCTTTCCATTACCATCTCGAGTCTCCCAGGGTAGAGGCTTTATGCTAATGATACTGGGATTGAAAGCTCCCAGCAGCTCAGCTTTAAGCATCTGAGCATTGTGAGTCCTGTAGATGTTGAATATGAGCTGGGTGTTATTTCACATCAAAGTCCTGTACAGACATGTAGGTCGTGGCTCTCCCTTTGACAATCCCTGTTCCTCACCCAGGGAACCTGGTGCTGGTACCTGTTCGTGCTTTCCCACTGCCTGTCCTGCCATAGTGCCTCATCCCTCCCTGCCATCTGTAGCTTGCTGTGGCACTGTGCCAGCAGAGTCTTCCTCACTGAGGTACAGCCAGGTCTGTTCAACTCAGACTGGTAGATGTCACAAGAAGAAGGTGAACTGGGCTGTAGCTGTACGAGTGCCATCCTTCAAGCTGAGCAGGGCAGCTCTTCAGGGGTGTAGTCAAGAGCCTTTGCACTGGGAGCCGGGGTCTCTGAACCTTGGAAACCTGCTCCCTCCTTGTTCTGCCATGGTGACTTCTCTCTCTGATGGCTGGTAATAACGTCTTCCTTCGGAAACCCCATCTCACCTCCGTGTGACGGGGCCAGGAGAAATGCTGACCCTTGCTGTTAGTACAGAGTGATACAGCTGGTAGAGAGGCAGTGTGCACCCCGTGATATATACTGTGTGCAGTAATACAACCAGGTGTAATGGCCATCCTTTCCCTGAGCCCATATGACAGACCCACCTCTCCTCTCTCTTTTAGCGTGATAGCCTTGTGTTACACCCCCGCTGGTAACAGACGTGCAGCGTGGCCAGGCTTAAATCATCCTGCAGGAGAGATCCCTGAGCCTTGCAACTTGTTTAAATGAAAAGCTCAAGAAAAGCAGTAACAATTTATAAACTTCAAAGGCAGAGCTATAAATCCCTCTCAGGCTGTTAAATTAACAGAAGCTTTGTGCTGTGGAAAGGGACTACACTTAAAAACTCGGCAAGACAGATCTTAGCAGGCCCTTCTATTAAAATCTCTCTTAAGCAGGTCAACATGGAGAGCAGAACATACTTGATGTCTGCTTGAGGCAGGAGGAGATATATTCTTCACATTTCCTCTCTGGCTGCCACTTACCCTGTTTCTTCTAGCTCTTCTTTGCCACCAGGTTGGAGTGGTTGTGTTCACAAGACTATTAGGAAAGCAATTGTCTGGAATATTGCTGAAGAATGGGTGTAGGACATCTTAAGCTGCCCACAGAAGTTGCACTTCTCTTTACCCTGAGTTACTGCCTAACTCGTCTCTAAGGGTTTATGTTGCTTTAAATGTGTTATATTGCTCTGGTTTTCACTACTTTAGCAAAAACTAGTATGAAAGCATCCAGCCATGGAGCTGTATCATTGTAACTAAATCACTACAAAAACCAGTTCTGTGAGCTCCTGTTTGTGCATAGGTAAAGTCTAAATCAGCCTTGGAACAAACAGCTCTAGGCACTAACTGCAGCAGGATCCTGTCTTTTCATTAAGCACAGGGATGCTGTGATGCCTTGCAAAAGGATGGGGTGCAGTACTTACTTAGATGGGTGAAGTCATCCTCTTGTCCTACCTGTAAGTGCTCTCCTCCTGCCAGAACATCCTCCAGACCATTCAGTGGTTTGGACTCTTGTGTGAAAAGGAATTCCAGGAGTGGTTGTGTCATGGAAACCTGTCAAACCATGAGGAAACAAGGCTGTCTTGTGTATGGAGCTGCATGTCATAAATTAAGCACCTTTCCTTTAGATAGCTTCTCATAACAGCAGCTGCTTAGCACAGGCACCAAGATCCTTCATTCTGCTGGGCCCCTTGTCAAAGTGACAGGCCCACTCATCACCTGAGTGATGTTTATCTCAATCCTGCATCCCAGACAGGATTCAGCTGCTCCACATTACAGCTGGCTGCTCCCATATTAAAGATCAGAGATTGGTCATTCCCCACTGCCTTCCCGTGGGTGTGGAGTGGTGCAAAGGCCACGGGAAGCTGATCTTGCAGAAGAGAGCTCTGGAGCCTGCTCAGCTGTGAGATGCCACGCAGGAGAGTGGGTGTTTGTGGTGAAGCAGCTGTGCAAGTCAGGCAGGTGCCCTGTGCTCTGCTTGTCTCGTCAGGGCAGAGATGCAGACAGGTTCTGCATGGCAATGGGCAGCACAGGCATTCCAGCAGAGTGGCTCTTAGTACTGCTTGAGTAACTGCATTGATATTCCAGGACGAAATCCAAATATGAATGCCCAGTAAATCAGAAATACTATTTTTCCATTCTTTTTTCTTCTTGAAGCCAAAGTGAAAATAACCTACTCTACTGCACTGAGCAAAACTATGTGGCCAGTGCTGCTGCTTTGCTTTAGTTGCAAGCTTTTCTGACTTAACCTTTTGTTTAACGTCTTGGAAAATACCAGTTAATATTAACAGGGATGTCCTGTTCATGTGTGGATGTATACAATGTACCATAAGCAAGTGCATCTACCCAGCATTGCTCCTGACATTTAATCTCTCATTTTTTTCCTGGCTCTGACTCGAGAAAGGTGTTTAGTGGTGTCATACTGTGTGATGGGGGCAACTAAGTGGGAATAAAAATATAATATAAAAAGCATCCTTTTAGACATTTGGGTGCTGGTCTGCATCTGTGCTGAGGATCAGAATCACAGCAACCAAAGCTGTTAGGAACATCAGAGTAAATGTATCTCATCAAACCACCAAAGGAAAGGTGGAAAGGTAGGTGTGACATCTAACTTAGCAGTAAATAGCTCTGCAACTTTAAAATAGTTCTGTTTGGAGGATGCAGCACCTCTGGGCTCCCAGGCCCTGCCTTGGTAAACTTTCCCTTTCCCTGCCTGGGCTGTGATGAGTTTTCTTAAAATCTAAAAGCGGAGATAAGAGATGTGAAATGGAGGGTTTTCCCTTCTGGAGCCAGCTAAGATTGATGAAATAACAGATAGTCTTTTACAAAATAGCAAGTCTACCTGACAGGAACCACACATCCATTCAAAGGGTACAACTGCAAGACTGATGCATTTTAAACACACTCCCAACTGGTTTGTCAGTTACAAATTGGACTTGTCACATTCTCCAAACAGTTTTAGCGGGAACATTAACAATGTTAATGATCTATGGTCTCAGCAGGAGAGAGAAGTTTGACTCTAGTTCCAGGGAAGCACAGAATGGTTTGCAATTACTTGTTCTTGAGACTGCAGGGTTTAAAAAAGAAAAAAATAATAATGTAAGTGATTGCTGGTTTTGGAGGTTCAGAGTAATTGGTCGTCGTTATGCCCTTGACCGTGTAATTGTGTCAGCACAAGTTGCCTTTCTTGGGATCAGATGGCAGAGAGACACCAGCTCCTTTCTGAACAACCCCGTGTGGGCTCCAAAGCTTTGGCATCCAGGTCTGGGTTCTGAGCTGTTGTGACAGTTTGGGGGTTTGCATATGGCCCTGTGCATTTGATTTACCAAACTGAATCAGGCTGGTGTGTGCATGTGAAAGCAGGGAAAGGCAGGGTGAGCTTTGGCAGGCGTTGATGTGTTTAGCCTGTCGCGGTGCAGGGTCCTGCCAAGTTCTCTTTGGGGAGATCCATTTTTGGTTTCTCCCCATATCCAAATTTATCAAAAAAATCCTGTTAAAATAGACTACTAGAGCTGTGTGAGTACAGCCATGTTAGCAATGTGAAGGAGTTGAAATAAAAATGTATTTTCTTGTTTGTTTTGAGCTTTCATGACACACATTGCTCAGCTTCCCTGGCTGTTGGAGAGTATTAACAGAGCGATTTCCTAAGTGGAGTAGACACAGTTTAAGAACTCTGTTGGGATGCATTTCCATTCAGGGGACCATTCCTGTTGGACAACTGTAGGACTTGCTTATAGAAAGTAGTATTCATAGCCATATCATCCAATGGCCTTTCTGATTGGTGTCTTGCTGAGGGCAGAGCACACGATGCTCTTGTGCAGGTGTCCGTGTGAGACCCGCTAAGAGCTGATCCTCACCGAGACATTGGAATAACAATCCTCATGGTTCTCCTCAAAGTGTTTTCACTTTTCCTAATCCAAAATACAGGACAGAAATGCTGTAGGCCCTTTTGGATGCTTAAGACTGTGTAAAAGAAAAACCAAAACAACCACCAAAACCAAAGTATATACAAAGAATGTTGGTTTTCCTTTTTACAGTCTCATTGCATTACTTTTCTGATTAAAAGTCTAATTCAGAGTGTGATACTTCATGAGTATGTATATTTTCAAGTATATAGGAGAACACAGGAACCAATCACGGAATCCTAGACTGGTTTAGCTTGGAAGGGAGCTTAAAGCTCATGTAGTTCCAGGGATGGGGTGTCACCTCCTTGTTTTCCATGTGCCTCAGCATAGTTTCTAGGAGGATCTTCACCAGGATCTTGCTGGCAGAGAGGTGAGGCTGACCAGCCAAGCTTGACTGGATCCTCACGACTTCCTTACCCCACTGACATACCTGTAGAAGGTTTTCTTGTTGCCCTTCGTGTCTTGGGGCAACTTTAATTCTGTCAGGGCTTTACAAACAATCTACCTGTTTCTCTTTATCTCCAGTAATTGTGCCAATGACCCTGACTAGGTGTGTAGCTAGAGAAGAGAGAGAAGCTTGGAATGATGAGTTGTTCAGGTTGAAGCCAGCTGGTAATTAATTCTACAAAACAAACACTGTAATTACTAAAAAGTAATAAAATTTTACATTACATTAAAGAGTATAATAGGTTTTCTAAAAGGATTCTATTAAGTTTAGTGCATTAGAAATATGCTATTTATAAATGTGAGCCTTGCAAAATGTCAATAGCCTGGTATTTACCTAGGAAATTAGGCAACTACATTAAAAATTAAATAATTATATTTAAAAACACATTTAGAAATTCTTTCATTAGTGAAATTAATGATATAATCTTAATGAGCCCTTTGCATAATAGTTCTAATTCCTGAAGCTCTGCAAATAAAAAACAACAGAAAAGGAGAACACAAACCAAGGAGACCATCCACTCCTGCTTGTCCCCACCTCAGCCCCAAGGGGTGCAGGTTTGACCCCTCTGGAGGAGCACTGAGCTCCTGTAGGGATCAGGGTTGGGGTGTGGGCACCCACCGCAGACTGTCTGGGATGGGATTGAGGGATGAGCTCGGGTCAGGTTACTGCCCTGAGGAGTGGTGGCTGATGATGCTTTGTGGTAGCTGCACTTCACTGGCTTTGTCTTGGACAAAAATGATTCCGGTGGGAGGAAAGAGGATTGTTAATTGCGGTGATCACTGTTCGTGTAGGAGCGGCAGGGCCACAGAGCCGGGCTGAGGCAGCAGCGCAGCCCTCCAGCAAGGTGCTGGCTTCCACCGCTTGGAACCGCTGGCCTGGCAAGAGGAGGCAGTGGGAGGGAGCCTGTGTGGGTCTGGCAGACTGTGTGTTCCTGGAAGGGTAACCTGCGTTCCGAGAGTACCAGCTGTCCTTGGCCAGGCTGGAATAAGCAGTAGCCGAGAGGAGGCACATGGCGGTGCCATCCAGTGTCGTGTCCCCGCGTACCCCTCACCCTGCTCTTCATCCGCGCTCTGTAAGCCCAGGTGAGAACGTGCTTCGTGCTGGGCTTTGGCGTTAAGGCAGCGACCCTGGGTCAGCTGTTGTGACGTGAAATGCTTCTTCCTTCTGCCCTGAAGGTGCAGATTCATGTTTGTACCTGGGATTCCTGCAGGACCTCCCCCGTGTGTTGATGGGACACGTGCTGTCTCCCAAAGCTGCTCTAAAAGGCCTTGGGGGTATTGAAAGCTGGAGAGGGACTGATTACAGGGGGATGTTCAGGGCACAAATCCTTCCTGGGGAGGGGGAGGCCCTGGCGCAGGGTGCCCAGAGAAGCTGGGGCTGGCCCCGAACCCCTGGCAGGGTTCAAGGCCGGGTTGGATGGGGCTTGGGGCACCCTGGGGTGCTGGGGGTGTCCCTGCTATGGCAGGGGGGCACTGGGGAGCTCTGAGGGCCCGTCCCACCCAAACTGGTCTGGGGTTCTGTGGTCATTGCAGGTCTCACAAGAGATCAAACAGGATTATTAGCACTTGGTCCAAATCTTTCTGCAACCAGCAGAAAGATCTGTCCTGACTCTAGTGGTTTTGAGTCAGGTCCCTTAATTGCAGCAAAGAAGATGGAGAAAATAGAGGCAGAGAATTTGTGTGATGCTGGGGAGGGTTGGGAGAGGAGCACAAAAGAGTAAACTCTAAACTGCTCTGCTCCATTCTCACCTGGAATAACTCACAGCTCCACTCAGACAATGAATGTTACAGCTTTACGGCGAGAAAAAACCGAGAAGTGCCATTCCCAAAGGATGCAAAATACATCCCTACCTGTGACAAGCAGTTAACAATATGGATGGCATCTGCCTGGGCTTTTATCTTGATTTAAATTTGTTTTCCATTCACCAGGCTCAATTGCAGGAGAGTAATATTGAAATGTGCATGAACCACTGGATACAAGTTTTATTACCACCTCTGTGGTGTGCTTGCTATAGAGAGAGGAGTTTATGAGCGAAAAAGATCACAGGATACTTAGTCACATCCAGTATTTGCAGTCCAGGTTGAGAGAAGTAATTGATTTTCTAATAATAGAGCGAGTTCTTGGCTGGAGGCAGCGTATGGTGTTCCAGCCTGTGTCTGGGTGATGTAATTCCCACTCCAGGGAGGTGCTGATCTGCCTTACTGGTGAGCAGGGTTACTGTGCCAGTGCTGGGCCTTTCCAGCCCCTGGACTCCTGGGGAAGGTGTCTCCCAGTTCTCTGGAGTTGCTGGTCCCGTTGAAAGGTGCTGCAGTCCTGGAGGCTGGGGGAAGTCACGTTGGCTGTCTGGGAGCCCTGGCAGTGACAACCCAGCTGTCTCCTTCCCGGGCTGAGAAGGGCCAGAGACTCCTGCGAGTCTCCTGCAGTGACTGCACGGTGAAGGGCACAGTGCTGCTGCCCTGTGAGGAAAGCTTCCTCCTCCTCCTCCAGCTCCCAGGGGAGGGACACGCCGTGAGGCAGGGAATGTTGTGGGGAGCCCTGTGGGGGTTTATCTTTCCAGGTACAAACAGTCTGTGTACCTCAGAGTGATGACTTGTCCTGGTAGATGCTGGGAGAACGAGCCTTCTGCCTTTGCCTGACTGATGGCTGCGTGTGGGGCACAGTCTCTGAAGATGGGTTGTGCTTTTATTCTGAATTATTGGTGCTCCTGCACTAAGAGAATGTGAGCCATAACACAGAGAAACCACAGCAGCACTGCTCAGGAGGTTCAAACAGGTTCTGAAAGGGATTGTTTGAATTTCAAAAGGCTTTGGATCCAGTCTGCTGTGAACCCCATCAAAATGCAGCTTGGGTCAGTAGTGTTTACATTTTTTCATAATGTTTGTATTAAATCCTTGCACATTCACTGTCAGTTTGCTGACAGGTACCAGACAGGAGCTGGAGCCTGGGAATACCCCTGAGCTGTTCATTTTCCTGTGCAGTTATCACACCAGCTCTCTGAGTGATTCAAGTGGGGGAAATGCATATGGCAATGGGCTCTTCAGGTTATTTTGAGCCTCTGATTACAAACTGTGGTCTGGACAGTGTGACTCAGGTTTCACTTACACGAAGGTCACTTGGCTCAAAATGGGACTGTCTGGTTTCTGGTCTTATGAGTAGCCAATGTTGTGAGTTACAACCTTGATTAGCGCTCTGTGAGGTGTGGGGTCTCAAAACAAGGTGCCTCTGTAGTCAGGTACATACAGGTCTCCAGCCCCAACCTCTGTCTGCTTGAAGTAGCAAGAGACTTACCCTCTCCTTTTATTATTCTCCAAACCCCCCTATTTTTTTAACAATATAAATTACCCCAAAATCTTAACTAGTTATTAGGCTTGTTGAAAAGGTGACAGATGCCCCCACTTGCTGGTGCTGTCACATTAGGTGGGGATGTGAGGGGCAGGTTGGATTTACAGCTATGGAAAAGGATACTGGAAGTGTCTGGTGAGTCCTTGTGAGCTGCAACAGTTTCAGGTGGTTTTTATGTTCTGTAGGAACTTGTCTCTGCTGAGCTACTGCTGTTTGAGTCCTTTATATATAAAAATGTATATTGTGTACACTGTATATGTAAAATTAATGTAGGTTTCTGTCTTCATTCCTCCTAAGCAAGAGTTCACAAGTTTATATCAGGGTATCTTTCAGATTGAATCTGTGCAAAGCGTTCAAGGAGTGTTTGGTTGAAAGCTTAAAGCTGTAAACAGCCCAGAAGAGTAACTCTTGTGCTTTTTTGGCATATTGTCACGTCATTCCCTGAGGGTGTGAGTCTCAAAAGCAACTGGCACGTGGGACCTTTGATATTTTGGCTTTGTCCTGGCTGGAAACAGAAGAATAGGTATGATTGCTGGGACTTCTAACAAAACCAGCCACTCTCTTGATAGGACAGTCATCCTTTCAGGGCTTTGGGTTGACTGTAGTAAGCAGTAGGATTTACTACAGTTCTGTTTCATTCAGTAAAGCCCCTGCAGAGAAGCCCGACAGCAGCGGGTGCTCAAGGAGCCATCATCTCCCTTCTCCTCTGCTGTGTTCTCCTCGTGTTTGTGAAGTCAGCTGGGTTTGCATCCCCATTAGCCCTGAGTCAGAGTGTTCCTTAGCTGCCACATCTAACAGAATGTGCTAGTTAAGCTTCTTTCCCAGTTGCTGGTTCTCCAAGACTATGTTCTGAGGGGAACTCTGGTGACCCTTGACCTAACGGACAGTCTGAGGTTTCAATGTTAGGGGCAAACCAGTGACATAGTCATGGAGGGAAGCAAGAGGTACAGTGGCACACCATTATTTTATGTTGTTCTACATATGTCCAGAATGTGTGTTTGGTAGGGAGCCATACTGAGGACTCTTGATGTGTTTTGAGAATGGGGACGTTTTGCTTCGTAGATGCCCTCAGAAGAGTCGCAGTCACTTTTAACAGCTTGATGGAATCACACTGCTTCAGAGCTCAAAGGTCTACATCTGTGTCTCCTTGTCCTAGCCACAAACCTCTGTCTGTGGGATCTCATTAGTATTCCTGCTGTAAGACATGGTGCCAATATGGTCTTTGTTCCTGGAGCTTAAAAACCAGCCTGTTTTCGCTGCTGACAGCTTTATGGAAGCAGCTATAAAGTTTTGCCAGTGCTCCCTCTGCCTGCACCAATGAATCCACATTTCTCACTACAGAGAGATTGATAGTGGGCTAGTTTTATATTCTGAGCCAGATTTATGCATCCTGCAGAATCATATGAAGCTAAACACCTAATAAATGCATGTATGGGTGAATGTGCTAAAAGTTACACCCATCTTCCTGAATATCTCCCTGCATATCACTGATAGTGCCAAAGATGATGTTTGGAAGGCAAATAACATGGGAATTTTCCTTCTTGGTTTGGTTTTGTGTTTTTTTTACAAGTGGCTGGTCTATATGGAGGGGAAAGCTTGGCTGTATGCAGGAAGGTGTGGGGAGAAGCATTGAGTTAAATCAGAGGAATGAGTTCCAGTTGTCAGGCAGCCCCAAGTCAGGGGCAGTAGTGCCCCTGAGGGCTCAGTCTCAAATGAAAATCCCTTTAGCTTGGACAGTGCTGATACTTTGACAGATCCTATAGCTGGAAAACTTCCAACAGAGCAAATGGATGGAAAACTAGTGGGAGAATGACAAAACATTTTTTTCTTTATTTTCTGAGCTACTTTCCCACAGTCTGATTTCCAAAGAGATCTGTTGACATAAGTGCAGCAGCCAGAGATGAGAGGTTTTTAAAACACCTTTTGGTGATATACAGTTTATACTGGGAAAACAATTATTCTTCAAAGGTTCCTGAAAAATAGTGTTTAAGGTGTTTAATGATTAAAAACCTGATGTCCTTGAATATAAAAGTTAGATGAAAGAACTGCCAGAGACCTTAGCGCAGCTGAAATGATAAACATAAAGGGAGCAATAATGATCAAGCCTGAGGTGATTACATTCTCTAATTAGGACACATGTATCATTTAGGCACATTAATCTTTATCTGTCTGATCACTTTGGTTAGACTAACCTAGATCCAGTGCAAACTGCTTTGATCATCCCGTCGGCACAGGTAGCACAGAGACCCTTTCGTGTGTTCCCAGGCCTCTGCGCAGACATCGAAGCCCCCAAAGCGTTACAGGTCACCTGGACATACCTGAGAGGGGCAAGAGCCCAGGTCCTGCTCGTGTGCTACTGTGAGACCCCTTTGAGTATTTGCACCAGTGTCCCAGGAGCAGAGAAGATGCTTCTAAAACAAGGACTGCCCTAAGCAGCATCTCTTCAGCATCTTACTGGGCCAGGCTGCCCCGAGAGGTTGTGGAGTCTCCTTCTCTGGAGACATTCCAGCCCAATCTGGACATGTGTGATCTCCTCTAGATGATCCTGCTGGGGCAGGGGGCTGGACTGGGTGATCTTTGGAGGTCTCTTCCAGCTCCTGATGTTTGTGTGGTTTTGGTTGAAGAGTTGATGGCTGCAGTGCTGTAGCTGCGCTCTGGGCTGCTGGCTCAGTTTGTACCTGTGACGCTCAGAATTATCCGAGCTACATCTGTTTGTACTCGCTGAGGCTCCGGGTGTGGATCTTGATCCTGGGCTCAGGTACTTTAGAGGAACCAATAGTAAGGCCAGAGGTATCCTGGAGCTGCCCTCCACAGCGGGTGTGTCACTGTCACCGCTGGTGTCCTAGAGCCGCCATGTGCTTCCTGGTCTGCACAAGCGGCAGGAGGGGACGGCAGCACAGCAAGAGCAGCGGGGCTGGATACGGGATCCGTGTTGTTTAATAAGCTGCTTCTTGGCCAGGTGGGGTCAAAGAGGAGCAGGGAGGGATGAGAGAGGTTACAGTACAGTGATCTGGTTTTCAGACTTCCATGCTGCGTGTGGATTGAGCTGTGATTCCTGACGCCGCTGCCCTTTGCCCTCTCCTACTCCGCTCCATCTTGGTGCTGGTGCTCGTTCTGTTAATGGTGATTGCTGAGAGGCATCCATGGGACTCATTTACTGTAAACTGGAGATACTTAAAGGCAGAACTATTTTAATCTACAGGAGACTTTTTTTAAACACTTTTTGTTTAATTTTTCTTACAGCCCCTGCCCTTGTTCCCACTTGCAGCTACCGTTTCCCCCGAGTTCTCCCAGACAGGACAACTGGGCCATGGCTAGAGAAGGGCTTGGTTGTGAGCTGAACTGGAGCTCCAAGGGGGGAAGTGGATACTGTATGGTGTTGGGATTTGTGAAGGGAGCACAGCTGGGAGCCTGGGACCCTTGGGGGACAGGGCTTCAGTTCCACTCTCCAGCCCTCCTGCTTGACTTAAGGCAAGAGCAGACAAATCACGTGCTGCTCCTTGTGTTTTGCCTCCCTGTTTGGAAGATAGGGATGTGTGATCTCGCTCCCTCACAGGCATGCTGTGAAGAGGACTCTGCAAATGGCTGATATGCTCTTGTACTGTGGAGATAAGGACCAGACAAACAGCAAGGGCTCAATTTATCCCTGTAGAACCCATTCTGGAGTTCTCACTTGCATCCTCCATCCCAGCTCCCACAGTATGCATCAGATGATCAGTAGCCCCATGAGGTTTGTCAAGCCTAGGACCTGCCCTGGAGTAGCTCAGTCCCGCTATGTCCTTGATTCCTCTTGAACGCTTGTGCGTGTGGATGCTCCCCCACAGAGGGGGAGTTGTGAAGGACAGTTGATTCTGTTTTGAGCTGAGAGCAAAGCTTTGCTTCCCAGCTGCCAGAAAACAGCTGCAGCACAGCTGTGGACTCACCTCTGCCCAGGAATCACAGCACAGCTCCTGCCCAGAGCAGAGCTGTGGCGTGTCCTGGTCAGTGTGCAGAGGAGCTCTCGGCTGTGCTGTGCCACCCGTTAGCAGCCTGCGCAGGAGACCAGCCCAGGAGACCGCGCTGGGGGCACCCACGGGTGGCAAAGTCCTGAGTACTCCTTGAATGCTGAACTGTCTCTGCAGCCTGAGGAAGGCTGTGACACCCCCTTGGGTGTTCAGATTATCTGTCCAGGGCTTCCATCTAACCCTGAACTATTTTCCTTGCTCATGTGCCCAGTTACTGTCCTGGGCCTCCGAGCTCCACCGCTGTCAGAAGTCCCCTGTGCGTCCTGACACAGCTGGACAAGGATGTATAGGAGAGAGGTTCCAGCCCCTTCTGAAAGGGACCTTGTAAAGCTTTCCAGGTCTCAGCAGTGGTGGCATACCCTGGCTTGGAAGCATAATTTCAGAAGGAGACGTGTCTGCCCATCCAGCCTGATGGTGCTCATAAAGCTGCTCAGGGTCTGGCCTAGCAAGGGAGAGCACTGCAGGAGGCATGAGAGGTTATTATCCTCATCAAGAGAAAGTGAGAAATGATCTTGCATTAAAAATAATACATGCATTATATAAAGAAAATTCTAATGCCATTTGTTCTCTTCGTGGACATGTTGGATTCTATGTCACATGGAGTGTGCATGTGCATTCATATTAGGAGGAATAATGGCCTTTCTGAAAAGATATTAGTGGATTATTTTACTCTTGCTGCAGGTGGCATTAAGATGAGAGGCCTTGGCTATTGTGCTGTCAATTTGTTTAATGATTATTAGAGGAGCAGGTGATTTCTGTTAAAGGGAAGTGACAGACTGTCCATTAGATATAGATGCATGTTTATTAAATTGGAAGCCTGGAGCAAGCAGCCTGGCTCATTTGCTTCCAAATTCCAGACCAATCTGTTTTATTTTGGACCTGGAAGGTTCAGAGCACAGTGAAAGTGGGAGCTGTTTACCAAGCAGGAACACAGGGACTGTTGCATCCACGGACACACTCTCCCACCCCACGCGGGGACAGAGGCCGGAGCGTGCTGGCTGTGCCGCGTGTTTCTCAGTGAAGCCTCAGCCTTCTCATCCAAATAGGCTTGGAAGCAGAAAGAGATGACAGGAGGGTTTAATCTTTAAATGCAAACCCTTTGTCTCTTCAGTCCTTGTGTGTGTGTCTACACATAATAGGAAGATGGGCGATTTCCTCTGGCCCCATTTATCCCAGTGTCCTGGGCCCGCTGGTAGCCAGCGGCTTCATGGGAGATGTAAGCTCTCTCCACAGTGAACAATTATAGAAGAATCTACCCAAAGGAGACATTTATTTGTAGTCCCCACCAGCGACTGGTTTATGGTCTGAAGCAGCAGAATTTATCTTTCTCTTTAATCCGGTCTAATGTGACTGTGGATGTTCTCATTACCCAGACAGAAGTTTAATCCTCTCAGGAAATGTCTCCCTAGTTCAATGCCTCTGTTATCCTGCTTTCCTCTCAGTCAAACTGGTGCACTTTAAAATCAAATCTTTCCTTTCACAGATCTGATGTAATAAGCTTAGCACTCCATCCACCCCCATTAACCAGATCTTCACTGGGACGGTGATTCAGGGTCTGGTGTCTGCAGATCAAAGAGGATGCTGAAAAATTGGAAGGGTTCATAAAAGAGCCATATAAATGATTGAGAGTCTGGGAAACATCTTTCTAGTGAAACATGTGAGGAGCCTGATCCATTTAGGCTATCAGAGAGGAAATAAAGAGGAGACTCCATCACAATGTGCAAGCACAAACACAGGGAAGATGACTTCTTGCAGGAGATGGTTCCACTACCCTGCAGAAAAAACATGCAGTGGTGTTTGGCTGGAAGGTGAGGGTCTGGCTCTTCACTGAGCACGAGTATCCGTGTTTTCAGGGTATTAACTAGCCACTGGAAGAACGTGCCAGAGTAAATGTTACCAGAGTAACAGATTAGGGAAGCCTAGAACATGAGCCCAGTTTTGGAGATCCAAAAAGCAGCATTTTATTCTACTGGTCAGGGGCTGAGCTAAACGATGGTGGCCCTGAATGTCCTTTGGGAAAGCAGTGGAGCTGCAGCACTGTGGCTGGAGGGAGCAGCGTGAAGCAGAGCTCTGTGCCAGCGAGCTCAGCTTCCTGGTATCTTGATGAATTCTTTGGGGGCCTTAATTATTCTCATTGTTTTTCTACCTGTAAATAGCACTAAGCTGTTTCCAGTCAGGTGTGGACATCCTCGTGTTCATAAAGCACTCTGGGGATCAGTGATGTTATTTTTTCCACCAGAAATGAGCAGTATGTGATGTCTCTCGGTGGATTTCCACTCTGCCAGTAAACCCCAAAGTGCATCCGAGCAGCCCAAGCTGCAGCTGAGCCGAATTCGCGCAGAGGTCGCCTCTGTCGCTCACTGTCCTGCTGCGTGCCCATGAGCCTGTCCCTGCAGCTCTGCTCCTGGGGGCCCTGAGCTGCGAACGACCCGTTTCTGCTCTGGGCACGGTCGGTCCGAGCATCAGCTGGAAGTTGCAGCAGCCGGTTCCTTTCCACGACAACGCGTGGGCGAAGGCTGCCACCTGCCGTCACAGCCTGCCACCAAAGGCCCCTGTCTCCCGGCAAAACGTCCCTGCAGCAGCGGGGGGGAGGAACGCCGAGAAGAGGTTGCACCGTAGGGACCCTGGGGACAAGGGCCAGGTGGAAGGAAAACGCGTGAAGGAAGCGCTAGAGGCAGAGCAGAGGTTGTGCAAAGTGGCGTCGTTCCCCTTTGTCACCCGGTGAATTCCTGCCCTGGGCTGCAGTCCTGCAGGTCAGTGCTTTGTCACTGGAGTCAGGGGGTGTCTGTGGAGTGGGGAGATGGTACTGCTGGACTCCGCTCCCAGGAGAGCGACCTGTCTCACCCCTTCTCCCTTTGGAAGCTTATTTAAAGTTCTCTCTGTCCTTGGCTCGGGCATCGTGGAGCCTTTGACAACCTGATTGCAGTTTTGTCCTGTTGGTGCCCATGAGAACATCAGTGATGACTCTTGTCAGCTGGCAGGCTCTTCCCAGCACCCCCCTCGCCATCCAGGACACCCAGTGGGCTCCAGTCACCCGTGGGCCCCTCTGATGCTCAGCCAGGGAGGAAAGGAAGGGGCAGGCGTTAAACATTGCTGTATTTAAAGGTGACATTATTTTCTTTGCCTCCCTGCCAGCTATTTGCTGGGCTGTTATTTCACCATTCTTTTTCTGCTTTTTTCTGGCTGTTTTTTGTTTTTTTTTTCTCCCTGGGCACATGTTTTTCCCAATTGAGGCAAAATCACTACTTCCATACTCAGCTGTCCTGATTGCATGAAGAAGAGTCTGATTGCATTATGCATCTGCAGTGCTCATAAAAGACTTCAAACCTCTTGACTAGACCTAAAGCTTTTGATGACATTCTGTTTCAACAGAAAGGGGGAAGATACTGTGTGAGCTGGTGGCATCTGGAGGCACTGCTACCCCAGCAGCTGTGGGTGGGCCAGCTAAGCCTGTGTGCTACGAGCTCAACTGTTTCCTCTGAGCGGCTCCTGAGCTGCCTTGTTGTGCTCCTCTGCCTTGGTTCCCTCTTGTGATGCTGGGAAGCAACTGGGGTTCACATGTTGGCTTGGAAAGGTAGCCCAACTCCAAGGAAAGGTTGCCACCTATGGGCAAGAGAGCACTTGATTCCAGCTTTCAGAAGCTTTCACTTAACGTGTTAACCTTTTTCTGAGGGAAAGGTTTATTGAACTAGGAGGAGGGCGGTCGATTGACATGGAGGTAGCGGTGGAAAGGGCACGCTGGGCTTTGCTGACAGCTGGGCCAGTGCAGACAAAATCCCAGGCAAAGCCGCCTTTGGTTCAACTCCTGTGGCCAGTCTGACTCCTGCTACACTGCTGTTACATCTTCAGTGCCAGGGCACCTCACCTGTGTGTGGTTTTGAGCAGGAGAGCTCGGTCCTGAAGTCAGGTGGGGATAAGCATACAAGCACGCGAGAGCACTGTGACGGTTGCCTTTTCCGTCCACATTTGTACCCGATCTCTGCTTCTTAAACACAAGCTGCTCTGTGCAAACCCAGAGTATCTGGTGCACATAGATATTTCAGCTCCCCACTCTGTGCTGCAGCTGTTAGACTGTCTACAGAAGCTGGTTTTCAGTGCTTCAGAACAGGCTTCTTCTCACAGCATGAACGGGCCGGACGAGGATCAAGTGTGCCGCAGCGATTCCACCGCCCGTGATCTCTCCACCCACCCCTCCCCGCCAGCGTTGTGCCCTTTCGAGAAGATACTGGCAGTTAGTAGCTCCCAAGGGTATCATCAGGATGGTTGGTACCACATACCCAGGGCACTTTGTGTGTGGTTGCAATGTCATTTGCAGGACTAGTCTGTGTTGGTTCTTTGCTGCAGTCAGTGACAGCTGTATCTGCACCAAGGACAGAATCCTGCCTGATAGCAGAAGCTAATCAGAATTAGCTGAAGTGACACAGTAAATCCATGTCCTACCCAGGTCTGTTACTGGCAGACATCAAAGGAGGGAACAGTCTATGCTAAAAGACACCAGTGGAGCCAAGATGTTCCAGGCATATGCCAGGGAAATGTTACTTGGTCAAAACTGAGAGAGCGAATTCCCACCTGGTGTGAGATGGGGAAGGCTGGGGAGGGTAGTAGAGGGGTGTTGTTAGCAGCAGAGCACACTCTGTCAGAGTGAGGTTACGAGGCAGTCTGAGGTGATGGGGATCTGTTCAGCGGTGCAGTCAGGAGAGGGGACACGAGGACGGCATCTCTGTCACGGCGGTGTCACAGCACCGTGAATCCCGGGGAGATAAGGCTTTCTGAAGCCTTCAGTAGCTTAGCTGAAGGAAAGTACATTCCATCTCCCTCTTACTCTGAACCTCAGGTTCGGAGGAGGCTGGATGTGTTGGCTCAGGCACCCTGGGAAACAGCGTCTGGCAGAGCCGAGGCTAAAAGTCCGTTTGCTTCTCCTCAGGGTCCGGTGGCCACACGCAGGTTCACGACGTGCAGGTGACGTGCAGGCGACGTGTCAGAAGCTGGAGAAGAGTCTTTGCTGCGTGGGTGGAAGTGATGCTGTCAGCTCAGGCACCAGTGGGATGTGTGCAGGTAGGTACATTGGTTAGCACAGGTTTCTTCCAGTGCAGATGGTGAAGTATATCTGCTCTTACGAGGACATCAAGTGGAAACACAAGTATATGTCAGGTTTTGGAGTTCATGTTGGCTAGGTCACGTGTTCACACTCACAGAACGTGCCTTGGGGATGGCTGCAGCAGAGCAGCAGCCAGGGCAGCCCGTGGTGCTGCACAGCGGGGCCAGCAAGGAAACGTTGTGGTTTGTGTCTTTGTTACCGCTGCTGAGGTCTCACCGTGTGTAGATTCACTTTTGGGGGTACAGCCTCAAGGCTGGGGTTTCAGAAGCACTGAGGGACAGATGCCCAAAACCTACAGTTCCTGAAAAGGGTCCAGTGCCTGTCTTGGCACAGACACCTTGAGAGGCATTCAGAGCCCAGCTGTTGCTCCTGCAGTGTTTGGAGAACACTAGACTCTAAATAAAGCACATCACCCACCCCCTAAAGCTCTTCCCAAAGCCTGGCCACCTATTTTTGGTGCCTGAATGGGAATGGAGCTCTTCTATGGAAAATCCAGTCTTTGGTGGGAGTAGAATAACGAGGCTGAGTAGGAAATCACACCGTAGCCTCTGCCAGTCTTCACCTTAATACATATATTTTACAGATCGTGCTTGGGGTGAAAAAGACATTAATATGTAAACCCCTTTGATTGATTTAATATGCCAGAGTATTGTTCTCAGTTCTGTGCTTGGTCTGGTGCACAACACTGGAAGAATAAAACGGAATTATAAAATGAAATAAATAAAATATAAAAGCTCTGTAGCACTCTGAACTAAATTCAGTCAGCAGGGGTAAACCTGAGAAGCAGAATTATACATCAAGAGCAATGCAGTGTTGTGTTTAATCCCAAGACATTATAAATCTGACAAACATCTAGGAATAGCCTCAGAAGGGAAAGAGTTGGGTTTTTGAGGATCAAACAGGCAGTTAATCCTATTTACAGAGTTCTTTCCACAACCTCTAGGTGAGAGCAGACGTTCACCTGGGTTGACCTGTGGGACTAGTTTACTTTCTGCTTTCAAAATCAGCAGAGTGTGGGAGGAGGAGGAGGAAGTGCCCCAGATGGTTTATAATTGATCTTACCAGATATTTTTTTTTTCTTCTCTGACTCTCACTTCTCTGCAGGTTTGTGGGTTTTGAGAGCACTTACAAAACTTGTGTGAGCACTACAGTTCCTTGGGATCGGAGGAACAAGTAAGTAAAAGCCTCTCTGAGTACACTTGGAAGCCTGACATTCTTCTTGATGTGTGTGTTTTGGATGGTTTGAGCAAGAAAGGAGAATACTAGTGATGCATATGGAAAAAAATGGTCATCAATAATGTACTGGAAATTACAAAAAAAAAATTACAAGCTCAGTGAAGCTCTGGCAGAGGGAACAAGTGGAAATCATAAATGCAAGAGATCTTAAAAGGTTTTAGAGATTGATGAATTACAAAAATAGGGTTATTTGACATGCTGCCTGTGATAAAAAGGGTTGGATGTAGGAAGACTTTTCTAATCCTAAATCCTTCATATGCAACCTTACACCCACCAGAGAAGAGTTTTCTTGAGTGGAATGGGGTCCTGTAGGAAATTTGAGCTCTGGCAAAGGTTACATCCCATTTTATTTGTCCAGGGATTTTTCCCTTTCTATGTCCAGTTATTCAGTTAAGCTCTCCAAGCTCGTAGCTGTGTTTATCCCCAGCTGGCTCACAGCTGCAGGTTTACTTGCCTGGTATATATAATTCACTACACCTTCCTTGACACCTTAAATCAGCATCATCATGGGAGCTTTGGGTATGTGGTTTTTCCTATCAAATACAGTGTTCTCTTAGGAGGGGACTGATGTGTTGAGCCAGGACAAAGCAGGATTCTTTGTCACCAGGAGTTTGATCTTGGCAGGGTTGCAGTAGGGATCAGGCACCTCTGAGCAGCGAGTTTTGACTGATCAGGTTTTTACTGGCATGGCTGTGGAGTAATTTTCTAAGAACTGGAAATACTTCTAGTATTCCTGCAGCTGCAAGTACTGGTGAGAGCCAAAAAACTGGACAAGATTAATCCAAGGTATCGATGGCATGAATCCATCATCAGTGCATCTACAGTTGTACACTCCTCCCAGTTAATTTATCATGTTAGGAGAGACCAAATTGTCTTTGAGAAAAATGATTTTAATTTTTTTTTCTTGATGCCTTGGGTATTATTTGCAAACTTTATCCCTGAGGTTGTGGAAATTCCTGAAAGCCATAAAAATTACAAATCCTCTATGAAGTGGTGAGTGGAGAAAAAGTAAGTATGGTTGCTGTTTGTGTGTGGAAAACTAAATCAGTGACCAGACTGGGAACCAGCTCAGAAGAGATAAGACACTAAATAAAGGTTCCTGTGGTAACCAGTGAAATCCTGAGACTTGGCTGATCCTTACAAGGCTGAACAGACGTTGTCCAGAGCGGGCTTTATCCTCGAAGGAGGAGAAGCTCCTGGCATGATTACCCAGCTTGGGAGATTGAAGAGAGCTGTTTCAGCAGTGGTTTGGCTTCTTCAGTGCAGGTGTGGTCTGGTGTGGTTCTGTTGGGTGTATTTTTGTTTGGCTGTTTGTGTTTCTGGTACAGTTTTAACCAGATCCTCTTTGCAGTGTCCACCATTCACAGCTGCAATGCTCACAGTTCCTGTCCTTCCCAGAGTAACTCCTGAGCATGCAGTTACAATAGATGAAACCTCCATCAAACCAGAGACACAGACTGTCTTCTGTGTTGCAGTACCACAGGCTGGAGTGTTGTTTCTACAGCATCAGCTTTTTAACAACCATTTACCATTTCCAGAGGGAGGCATCTTGCTCGATCTGTTCCTGTAGCTGTGGTGTTGTCTGTGGTAATATCACTCTGGAGAGTGTCACTACATTCCTGTGAGACATTCTGCTTCAGGACAAGGGAGATGTTTGCACAGAAATCCTTTTACTGGGAGAATGAATATCCTTAATTCTCTGAGGGATTACACTGTGATTCCCTGGATGCTTAGAGGAAAGCAGGGGATGTGAGAGTAAAGCAAGCAGTGCTGCATAGGGAATTCATGGCAGATGCAAATCCAGTCATTGCTGTTTTGTGCTGGAATCCTCATGATAAAATGTTTTTTTCTGTTATCAATTAAAATGTTTCCCTGTAAATTGCTCTATAAGGTAGCTTTGCCAGATATACCCAATTTTAAGTCTTGCCAATCTGGCAATCAAATAATTGTCAGCTGTCTGAATTACTGATACATCTGTTTGATCCTGGGGAGAAAATGATAACTTTCACTTGGTCATGCTGGCCACATGGCCACGGGAGGAAAGTGAAACCACCTTCCTGTGCCACAAAAAGATCAGGTATTTCAAGTGCCCCATGGAATCCACTTCGTCTGCCCAGCTGGGACTTAGACCTGCTTCTGAAAGCAGAAGCTTCAGAGGAAGGTGGTTTCTGGGAGCACAAACATGATTTTACCTTGGAATGCAGGGGAGGTGGGGCAAGAGGTGAGCAGCTTATTATAGGCATCCCTTCTGAAATACCATGACATTTTGAGAGAGCTGCTGAATTGAGGATGCATGGAAATGAGGTGCAGGGATGGTTCAAAGACAGGAGAAAGTGCTTTAGAGAGACGTAGAGTTGATTCTGATTAGTGGAGCAGGAAGAGGATAGAGAGCTTGGATCAATTAAAGTGCTTATGTAGCTTCAGAACCAGTATAAAAATCTTCTTTAATGTGGAGAAGATGGGCACAACAACAGCTAATAACTGGGGTGCAGGGTCGAGTGAAGGAGTAAGAGGCAAGGCCTGCGTTTCCCAGAGGAGCAGTTGATCATCACTGAAACCCGTTTCTCAGTGGGTTTTCCAGCTCCTGGCTTTAGATCAGGGTTGGCTGGGTGCCTCCTGCAGGGCACCCTCCTGCAGGGCACCCTCCTGCAGGGCACCCTCCTGCAGGGCACCTTCCTGCAGGGCACCCTTCACCAGCAGGATCAGCGCAGGGACGTCTTGATACCGTGTGGTTCAGCTCCCGGGGAAGGGGGTGTTGCAGAAGTCCTGGGTGAGGGACAGTTGTGTGGATTGAATAGGGAAATAGTGTTTGAGTTGGAAAGAAGCTGAAGCTCAGCAGCTTCACTTGCAGAGAGAATGCAGCATCATGCCCTAGGAGGTGTCATTTCCTGACTCTTGTGGAATAACAGTGAGCTGTGAATTCAGTTGCATGGATGGCTGTGGAATGATCCTCGTGAAAAATTAATGACAATAGCAGAAGACAGGAAGAATCCAGGAAACACTTCCATGACTGTTAAGTTTTATAAAAGCTTGTTTTCATTAAAGTCTAAACTATGTACTTGAGCTGAGCTGCCAGAATCCCTCCAGCATTTTTTAAACAGCAAGTAGTTATGGCAAATAGCTTCTCTGAGAAATGGGGACTCGCAGAGAACGTAATTATGAGATTGATGGATTCCCCCCTCTCCCCCCTTGTTTGTATTGAATAGGTCTCTTCCTAGTGTGGAGCTGGAAACTCTGCTCAAATGCCATTCAGCCTACGTGACTTTCTGTCTGTGCCCTGAACTGTGAAGATCTGAGGAGAGCTGGGGTAAGAACTCACCATTTGCCCTTTCTTGTAGATGGGCCAACCCTGTGAAAGTCTTGTCCCCTAAAGGATGATTGAGCTGCATTTACCCAGTTGCTGATGAGATTTACACTTTGAGCAATTCTGCTTATTTTAGTCACTCAGGAGAATGCAGGAGTCAGGCATAACAGACTTCTCAGGCAATGATATTTTTAAATACTGAAACAGGAAAAATAAAGGGGAAATCTGGTTTTGAAAGAGGAGTATTATGGAGTGCAGCATTTCCAGAAAGTGCATTGAAGTAATTGGAATAGCCCTTGGCATCATATTTGGGTCTCTTTCGTGGATGGCCAGAAAGAAAAGACCTCATGTTTCAAATTACTGAAGACTCAGTAAAATATTCCCACTGAAACAGGAGAAATGGACGTGGATAAAGAAAAAGAAACCAACTCTACCAACAAACAAATGCCACCCCTGGCTTTCACTGTAGTGTGCTTTCTGTTTGTTAGTATCCTACCTGAAATAGGGGGGTAGGTCTCCACCCAGTTCCCTCTGGGATTAAATAAATGGGAGTTCTCATTAAGGACTTCTTTGCACAGCCCTAGTATTGGTTAGATGACCAAGGCAGAGATGGTCTCACCTGCCCAAGTACTGACCCTTGAAGTGCTTTGGCTGGACCTTGCTGGGGAAGAATATAGCATAGCTGTCCCTTGTGTTACCTCTTGAGACAGTTAAAATGATGTGCTCCAGCACTTTGGAAGCAGAGGTGCACATTACACACTGTGTGTTTGGCTGGATCTGCTTCCCTGGAGAGACATCGAGGCATGTGTATTGCTCCAGGTAGCTGGATCATGGGGATCTTTCACAAGTTTTTACCCTAAGACAGGTGCCACTAAATTGACTTGCTGTGAGATTGTTGTACTTCATATGGGGCTAAACCTGGAGTAACTTCGCTCTCCTGGAACACAGGTGGAATCTGCAAATGCTTGTCTCATTCCAGCAGCTGTTCACTCTCCACAAGCTCGTACTGAGGAGACTTCCAATATTGCAAGGTAGGGTGAGATACTCCAGTGCTTTCATTCTCCATCTGATGGATATTAACAGTGACACAGATAGTGCTGCTGGCAGGGGAACATATTTGTCCTGTCACAGTTTTTTCTGCATGGAGGACTCTGAGAGCCAACCGACTGCTTTCTGTGATGATTTTATCAGGGGGCTTGAGGGATCGAGACAGGTAGCAGCTGTGCAGCCCTGCAACCCTGCACACAGTATAATGGTCCTAAACATGGTGTAATTACCTCCTTCAGTATCCTGGGTGTTAGCAGGCAAGGAGTCTGGCTCCCTAACGCTGGAGGGAGTTGCACTCTATTCTCCTGTGCAGCTCTGCCATCAGGTCTGGCAATTCTACACATCTTTGTACTGGCCAGACTTGAACTGGGGACTCGCTGGCACTGCTGGGCTGTAAGAACCAGATGGGTAATCAGCACAGCACACCCCCACACCAGTGCAGGAGTCCAAGCCCTCAGTTGGGTTGTCTTCATTTGCTGGTCAAAGGGCATTGACTGAATGGAAATATTACTGTATGAATGAACTTTAGAGGTGGAATTGGTGAAGCAAATAACATTCATTATTGGTGCTTCTCATCGCTCCAGACCTGTAGTGGGATACAGGTACAGTTCTTTACCCTGTGCCCAGGCCATGTGCCATTATCTTAAAGTCTGGTGACTGCCTTCCTCTCCAGATGGTGAAGTTGGCTATGCTTAAAGTGTAGAGGTCCCAGAAATGGGTGTTGGGCCACACACTGCTCCTTGTCACTACTCTGCAATTATGATACTACTGTCTGCTTCAGTAACTGGTCTGACTTCAGAAACAAGAGACCAGAAGCCAAGCCAAGCACACTAATTGGACATTGTAGGCTTGTGCAGAGTGCTGTCAAGAATCACTAGTCAGACAGCAGTAAATTTACTGATAATTTGTATCAGAGGTATCACAAATTCTGTCAGGTAGATTGTCACAGTTAAGATTCTGACCTTTATGGAATAAAAAAAATCTCTGTCATTAAAATGGGATCTTTATCCAGGTATCTCTTATTCATCCAGTTACTAACCTATCTAGAATATCTTTTAGCATTGCTAAAAATAAAGAAAAACTTAGTTTTGCTGATTTTTATCAAATTGTCAGCAAATCCACAGTTAATTTTTAGAAAACCCAAGAACCTAAAAGATCAAACCTACCCAGAGAACCTCAGAAGTCCACGTTGTGCCTCTCTGCTGACCCGCAATCACTTTCCTGCTCTGAAGCAGGTACCCTCTGAACATCCCATCTGGGCCTGGAGGTCTGCAGAGAGCACCACCCCTTTCCCTGAGCAAGGCTTTGGAGCACAGAGCTGCCTTGTTCCTGCTCTTCTGCTCTCCCAACCCATTTGTTCCTCGTGAAAGGTGCTGAGGCGCATCCTTCGCGTGTCTAAATAATGTGAATGCAGCCCAGTGAGATCCCCTCTGAAATATGTGCCTGTCTTCTGAGCAGAAACTGCAGCCAGGTCTTTCGAGGCTTATCTTGATCCTGCTGGGATCAAGCTTGGCACAGGAGGCGAGAAAACATAACAGACTATTTCCAATTTGATGCTGGCATTCGGTGCTGGAGGTGAAGAGGGGGCCCTGGAGCGCTCTGGTGGGTTTTACAGGAGTGTGCTGGAGTTGCCAAAGCAGAGGATGGGCCCTAGCAAGTCATCCTGCTGCATCCAGCAGCTACCTGGAAGCACCTTGCCTACCCCCATAAGTAATGTGTACGGTGCTGGTGCTCCCCAGCAAGTCAGCTTGGGCTCCTGCACAGTGTGCACCCGTTCACTTCTCTGTGCCTGATTCCCCTTTACCTGGTGTTTGTAGTTTGAATCGGGGCTTAATGAACCTCAGCAGAGCTGCTCCTGCTCGACACCCCCAGAAGTGGCCTGAAAATCAGTTCAGGATGCACCTTGCAGTTCATAGCACACTTCACTTTCCTTTTAGGCTTATTTGTTTGGTTGGGTCTCATGGGGTAATTCACACAAGAACAGCGGCAGTTAGAAATCCTGTCACCTCTCTGCAAAGAGGGTGATGCCAATTTATCCTCCTTTTATCCGTCTTTCCTCATCAGTACCTTCCACAACACAGAGTTTACACACTAGGTACGATGTGCAGTGCCCCTGCTGCTCGGCGGTGCCTCGGTCACCGCCAGTCTGCGGAGAGCAGGAGGAGGAGGAGGAGGAGGAGGAGGGAGGTGCCCGGCCAGCCCCGGCCGCAGCCCTGCGGTGGACACGGCTTTGCTGTCACCTAGTGGCTGTGTGTGGTACTTCACATGCGCCTCCTGCACACGGGTTCCACTGCTGCTCCCCTGCTCGCTCAGAGAGTTCGGGCAAGTCAGGTACTGGCAGAGCAGATGCAGAGTGTGGGGGCAGAGCTGGGCTGTCTCTGTGGATTTTCATTGACATGTGCTGTTTTCTTTGAGTCCAAATAGTTCATAGACAGGGCAAAGCAAGCAAAACTCGTATTTTAAGGGGTTTCTTTGCTGAGTTTTCACAGTATGGTGAAACTTTTTAAATAAAGAAAACCCCTTTATGTCAAAATCTTTTTTTTATTTTTTTACCCGTTTTTAGCAGCCTGTTAAGCTTCATGGGGAAGGCATTCATGTGCCAAGAGAGCAGCATATACTGTGACACAGCCAGTGGCAGTCTGAAACCTGAAGGAGCAGTAGAAAGTTTTGCTGCTTTACCTACCTAGGTCCAAACAGCCTCTCCCAAGTCATACAGCTGCCAATTAATAAAAACCAAACAACCCCACAGAACCCCCAACCTGCTTATACAGGAGTAGGTGAACCAGCTCAGCGGTAAATCACACCTCTAATAACTGTTTGGTCGTGGCATAAGACCTGATGTAAGGAAGGCAATGGGTTAATCTTGCTGTGAAGTGAGGTGTGACTGTCCTCAGTTAACAGGCTCCCAACACTTTACAGCTCAGAAATTCCCCTGCAGCTTCATTTGTACCCAGCAGTAACAGTGAGTGTGCAGCAGGGCTGAGGCCTTCCACGACTTCATTAACTCCAGTATTGACTCTGACAACCCGTGGCTGACATGATTCTGACATGATTCTGACATGATTCTGACATGATTCTGCTGCCAGTAACTGAGGGCCTTTCATCCAGTACCGAGTGGTGTTACAGTACTGGCCTGGTGTTAGACTGTGTGTCCTGTTTGCTTTGTCTTTCAGTAAATACGTTATCTTGCTGCCTGGTTCTTTTAGGCAAAGAGAAAATGTTTGGAGGACAAAAAGCTTCTGGAAGACAAAGACTACAAAGAAATGATTTTCCATCTCGCCAGTGATTTTTTTTCAGGCGTGATTTTAGAGAGGTTTGTTGGTGTGTGGGACAGATAGGGTTGTTTTCCACTATTTCCTTCCAGATGTGTCTTTTCACAGAACAGAGAGATTGTGACTAACTGTGACTTGCTTTTTTTTCCCTAGGTCGTGCTTTGTAAAGCTGAACCTTGTCCTCTTGGGAATTGGGCTCAAATCTGGCAGCCCAGGGGAGAGGTAAGTGGCCAGGAGACTTCTCTTCTAGCAACGAGTCAGCCAATTCCAAACTAACTGTTTCCAAAGCACTCAAAGAAACACACCCCAGGTCTGCACAGGTTTTATACACCTTTTATCTTCCTACACATGGTATTTAGGAGATGGGAACAAGATGTTTTTCCTGGTTAATTAAGTGCTGGGGTGAATTTTACCATATACACGGTCTCTTCTGGCCTTATGTTTTTCTCACAGATAATCAGGTGAGAGATGGGGGATGAAACACTGTTCTTACCTGCTATCCCACGTGCAGACAGCATAAGTCTCCCTTTGATTTGGGGTGACTCAAACATATTTATTTTCATTGGTAAAGAAAACGCCTCCTCATTTTTTTTTAGCCACATGAGTTTACAGAGGCTCCTAAACACTATAAAGCGTTGTCATAAAGGGATAATTTGTCAATGCTGGCAGAAGAGCTTTTGCTTTCTGAAGCTGATCTGGTTCTGGGCCAGATAACACTCTGTCTGTTCTAATGATGAAATACAAGACATCCTAATGGGGAAGCTGGAACTAGTTCAGAAAGGGGAATAAATAAGTGCCATAGATCTTTAAAAAGCTTGAGAAATCACCCAGAAAATGCAGACTATTGAGTGCAATTATTTCTCTTTCCACTTTTTACAAAGGAAATGGCTGTTTTGACAAAACTGTAGAATAGAAACTCTGAAAACAGAGGGTTGTGGGGAAACAAGCTGTGAGAAATACATCGGGGCTCCCTTCCAGAAGTGTTGAATGAACTCTGTGCTGGAGGAAGTCAGTGGATGTAGTTGCTTAGCACTAATGGAAAACAGGCCACAGCTCAATCTATTCCTCCCTGAGTTCGTACATTTTCTGGCTGGAAGTGGGATGATGAAAAGAGAAAGCCAGAGGGAAAAGGAAGCTGGATTCTCTTTGAGAGGCAGAGACTGTTTCTGCTTTCTTTGCACAGAAGCGATACCAGTTCTGACAGTGGGACCTCTAGACAACAGTTACTGCTGCAGTATCTGCAGTGAGCATTTGGTTTGTCCTCTGAGCCGTGAACCCAGAGGTGCTGAGTACAGGCCTCTTGGTGGAAGGAGGATGTTAACAACCTTGTTGTCTTCCCCTGTGCCCTTGACACTACCGATAGCAGTAGGAGCTTGGACTGAGCTGATACCCGCAGCGGTTTTTGTAGGGAAAACTGCTGAATTTAATGATGTTTCAGGAGATTCAACATAGATGTGCTTAAAGCAGCCCAGCAGGGATACTCATTGTGGATGTAGATGAGGGAACCATTAGATAATAAGGTTTTCTGCTATTGTTTTACCTGGCATGTTCAGCATCAGAGTAGATACCTCAAACCCTGCACTTCCTTAGTATCTCAGTTGCAGAGAACTTGTATTTTAAGTGTGAGGATTCAGGATTTTTGGTGAACCTGTGGAGAAATGGCCCATTCAGGCTGCATTAAAATACTAATGATTTTGTTGTATAAAACATGTTCAAAAATAATGTGGTGGAAAGGAAAGCACCTGTTTCTTAAGAGGTTTGAAATTTGGCAAATTAATTACCACCAAATTAAAGAGCCACCAGATCCTAGGAGCCTGCATCAGCTCTGTGTGCTTTGAGTCCCTCTTCCCCCATGGCTCCCTCTGGTTTCTGTGGGCAGAAAATTCTGTTTATGCCATTGATAAAAACATGTTAACGTTGTCAGGCCGTGTGTGCCTCTCCTAAGTCAGAGAAGCTGTAACAAAGAGGATTAATGTAAGATTGTGAGGAGAGGAAACTCTTATGATTGTGTAGTCTGGATTCTGACAATAGAGGTGAAATATGTCACCAGATAGACAAACTGCAGTTACTCTTGTGATTGTTCCTCAATGCAGCACTGTCCTGATCAATCCATGTGTGCAGAGAGAGCTTCATCAGAATACAGTGGGCTGCTCTGTTGCTCCTTCCCTGGCAGAAGTCAAATGGTAAGATTCCCTGTTACTGTCCTGTTGAAAAAAGTTCTAGGCCAGAAAAACTTTCAAGAGCAGATGAGTGTGTTTACTCCTGCATCAGCTAAATGTGACTCAGTTCTGCTTAATTTTTGTTTTCTAGGACACAGTTCTGTTGTAAAGCCTGTTGCAGTGATATATGGCATCCACAGCAAACTGAAAAATGCCAATGGAAAAGCAGCCTCCACTGAAAACTTCTCCTAGGTAACTTTTAAAAATCTGCTGCTCACTTAAGAAAAAAAATTGCTAAATGAATATCTGTTACCTGTATGTTTATTAAATATTTTTCTAGAAGGATAGGTTGGAATGCAGAGCCCTTATCTGGTAAAATAGGGAATTTTCTGATGATGCTTTAAGATGAAGATCATAGTTTAAATGCTTTGAATTTATGCTTTTCTTTAGGAGTCAAAGTTTCAAAGTCAAGCTAAAAAGGGTAGGGCAGAATACACCTTGTTCAAGACTTTCACTCCCCTCGTTAACAGGTTTGACACTGCTATTTAATTGCAGAGTTAAAGCAAATGTGTCTTATTGTTCTGACATGTGCATAATTGAAGGGAAAGCTCCAGCTGCTTTAAAACAGCTTTTTGTGTTTGGTTTGTACTGGGTTCGTCGCTGGAATTCCCTGACTAAGCATGTCTGGGGTTTTGTCGTTGTGTGAGAATAAAGAACTTTAAACATGAAGCAGGATAAATGCTTTTAAAGTCGCCTAAGTTATAGCAACACCTGATGTGGTTTGCTCTGAGGACTGTGAGTACAGCTGGATGGAGAGAGCGGGTGACTCACAGCAACACCTAACCCTGAGCAGGTCACACCTCAAACCTTGTAAGAGCTGGGACTTTGTCGGGCGCGTGTTGGCTTTCAGTCGGACAGGAGAACAGCCCCAGACCTGTGTGTATTGAAGCACCCGCTGCAGGCTCCTCCGTGGGGCTGGCGCCTGGCGTGGGCGCGGAGCGGGAGCTGCGGGTGTCCGGGGTGGAGCGCAGACGCGCAGAGCCCGCGGGCAGCAGGTGGCAGCCAAGTCCCGCCACAGAACGTGTCTGCGACCGCGGGTGGCTGCCGGAGAGGCAAAACTCGAGCACGAACGTGCTGACACCTGGAGGACTCCGCGTGGAAGTGTCGCGTAGGAGGAGGAGCTGGGGCCCCTTTTCAGTCCCGCAGACTCGGCGGCGGAGCCGTACGCGGGGTCCCTGTACGCAGCTTCCTCCCGCACACCGCGGACGCATCCTAATAAAGTCGATGCAAACGAATGAGAAGCCGTTGACGCTGTGGGAGCTCTCCACCTGGTTGGTTTTCTTCGTGTTTCCTAGGCAATCTCAGATTTTAAAAGGACAAGATGACATTTCGGTATAAATGGGTATTAATAAAAGCAGTTGTTTGCAAACCTGCAGTTCTGCACCAGTTCTGCTGTAGACAGTGGTTGCCTGAGGTGGATCAGGAGCTTTGCCAGGCAGAAGATGTTGCCATTGGTTTCCCCTAGGATTCCAGATGTATCAGAGCAAAACAGGGCTTAATTCTAAGCACCTTGGTTCATTCCTGTGCTTTCTGTATAACGTGTGCGGTGTGTGGTGTTCTGGATCTCTCCAAACTCACTGAGGGAGGTAAGGGGAAGGTTAGATGGAAGAGACCCCAACTCGTGTAGGTGAGTGTGGTGCCAGCAGCTGCAATGAAAACAGGGACAATTAGTTGGTGAGAAGCAAGTTCATTATCATGAATCTAAAAGCAAGTCGAGGAGCCTCACAGATTGTGTGCTTCAGTCAAGGGAGCTCCTGCTGCCACTAACCAGGAGTCTGTGGTGTGCCAGCACGCAGCCGGAGCAGGAGACAAAGCCCCTTTTCCCCTTCGTCATCCAGAGTTAATCAAAAGTTATTGTTGTCACTAGGTTGGGGTTTTTTTAGTCTTCAGGTATGTTGTAAGAGGCAGTGGGGCTTCCTGAGACCTGCACCCTTTTGGGACACAGCCAGTCAAGGGAGGTTGTGCATCTCTGCAGCACCTGAGGGCTGCCCTGGGTGGTCTGGCCGTGGGCTGCCTGCTCCCAGCAACCCAGGAAGTCTGTGCTGAAAGCCTGGGCTGAGCCCAGCTCTGTGGAGTTGACCAGGTATCTTGGCTAGAAGACCATGAGAGAACTCTGATACCTGTTGCTGCTGACATAAGAGGCTGCTCTATTGGGTCTCTGTTTTACTTACCTGTCCACTGAGGCTGACCGAGGAGTCGAGTGGCACGTAGGGTGCTGGGAGGGCTCGCTCTGCCCCGTGTGACTCCATCTGGTGGAACACAGCGCTGTAGGAAGAGGAATCTTGTTACCAAGGCTGAATGCACCTGCTTTTATCACACTTCTGTAGCACAATGACAGCTTAAGGCTGACAGATCACCTCTTCAGAGACACGTCCCTCTTTCTGTCGGGTATGTTTGGAGTCGGTGGCGGTTTCATCTGGGGTAGTGTAGCTTGGCAGTAGTTACGACATCACAAGAAGGTTTAGGGTATGTGAGAGGGTTCATCTGTCAGCTTGTGAGATAAAAAGATATGTGTGTCTGAGTGTTCCTCCAGTGCAACCTTTCCTTTCCCATCTGTATGTGTTGGACATGTTTAGACACGTGTGACATGGGAGCTCTCCCGCGCCTCCCGTCAAGGGGGAGGAGTGCAGATCAGCAGCAGGGTACAGACCAGGGGAGTGACAGGAGCAGCATCCTGTGCACGGGCTGCCCAGAGAGGTGGGGGATGCCCCAAGCCTGGAGGTGTTCAAGGACAGGTTGCGTGGGGCCCTGGGCAACCTTGTTTAGCTCAAGCTTGTCTAGGCCTGGGGGTTGGCGGCCCTGCCTGTGGCAGGGGGTTGGAACTCGATGGTTCTTGGGGTCCCCACCAACCCAGCCCAGTCTGGGGGTCTGTGATTCTGTGGTACATCACCGTGGAAAGCAGAGATGTAGGCAGACTATGGTGACCTCAGATTATGGCCCAGAAAGGACTAAATCAAATGTCAGAGAAAAGATCTTCCAGCTGTGGAAGAGCTGCACTGGGATTTGGGAAACCTGAGCTCATTTTCTTGATCTGCTTCCTTGGATTCAGCCTGGGACTTTAGGCCACGTAGACTTTCTGAATTTTGATTTCCTCATGGATTTGATTTCCTCCCTCTGCAGGACCAGGATCTCCTCCTTTTGCACAGGCCCACCCCCAGCACTCCTGTGCATCAGGACCAGCCCAGAAATGCACTCAGCCCTCTGGGACTGCCCTGGCGCCCCCTCTTCCTCTTCAAATGTGAGCTGAGATTCTCTCTAAAGAACACATCTTGTTCTTTCCCATGCAAAATAAGACAAAAAAGGTCTTACAGGTCATGCAAGTGTGTGTTGGGTATGTGTTGAGGATAAAAAGGATGCTTCCTCCATCTATGTCTGCATCAGCAGAAGTGACAAAGGTTTCCTTTGCTCTGGGGAAAACCTCCCAAGTTCTGAGTGTTTTAGCTTCCCAACACAAGACCCTCACATGGAAAGGAGCTCCCTTCGGGATGAAATGGTGTGTGAAGTATTTAGTCTCACTGTATTTAAGGCAGCTTCTATCATGCTAGGTGGGTTTACTGTTTTAAACTGTATTTCTGAGCTGTTGGTATGAATAACCAGTTACTCAGAACTCCTTTGTAGTGTTTCTGACCCCCCAGGCCTCGTGGTAGCCATGTGCAGACACAATCTAAGTGCAACTGAAGGCTGTACAAAAAGAACCCTGTTCTGTTTCGTTGCCTTGTGCTCAGGGAGGCTGCAGTTCTGTAGAGAACCCCGTGTCCTGGCTGGAGAGCCTGCAGAGTCAAGGTTCCTTGGCCTTGGGGTTTTGTGGTGGGTAGGGAGGGCGAAGCGTCAGAAGCTGAGCGGGCATTTCCCAGACTGGCTCACTGAGGGTTTGCCTGAAGCGTGGGAGTGGTGGGGTTGTACCTCTTCACTGATTCTTCTGCAGTTGATGGAGGTTGTGGTTGAAGTGGATGGTTTATGGCTTCTCCCTCTCTTGATTAACAGCATAGAAAACACAACTTATACCTGTGCATCCGAATCCTTCACCTCTCATGCTCTTGTACAGCAAACAGCCCGTGCTGTGAGCCCCTGGGGATTGGTACAGCTCCTGAACGAGCTCTGCCTCCCAGGCAGGGGCCCAGTGATGCTCTTTGAGGTCACTTCAACTCCCAACATTCTGTGGTTCTGTGATGCTGTCACCAAACAGCTGACTCAAGCACCTTTTTGTTGGCTCCTTCCGAAGGGGCAGAGTGGGAGCAGGAGGTGGGGGGGTTGTAGGAGCATGAACAGCCAAGATACACTCTTTGCTCTTTAATTGTAGCAAGACACTGGCAGCACCCTGGAAGACTAGCAAACTCTACATGCCATTCTAGCACCCATAATGCCTGCTGAGGAGTCCTTCATGGGGTCCCTACCTGGATGCTGTTACACTCTTCCAAAGCCTCCGCTGGAGGGGTGACGGGATGTGCTGGAAAACAGCATCATACCACGGTTTGCAGCGAGTAAGCAGGAGCCTGGCAGGGCAAGAGGTGCACAAACTAGCAGTTCTTGCCTTGTTTCTGCTTAGGAGCAATTTGCAACTGCTGTAGAACTGAAGAGGCTTAATAAATTATGTCTCCCCTCCCTCCAGAACCCTGTCTTGTGCTTCAGCAGCAAAGGCAAATGTCAGCGTGGCAAGGACTCTCAGGTGTCCTCTGGAGAGCTCTGCATCTCAGCAGCTGTCCCCAGCACATACATGATATGGGGACAATAAAGTGTTGCTCGGTGCTGCTGTCCTACAACTGATTAGGTCAGCTGTAAATATTGGGACTGCACAGTAAATACATGCACACATACTACCAGATTGTGCTGACTTGTTAAATACAAACAAAAACATAATTAGATTTATAATGTGTCCCTCCCCCTCCTCATGTCCAATAACATAATTTACTAGAGGCAGGGGGGGAGGGGGGAGAAGAACCAGCCCTCACAACCTGCTGAAATATCATTATTAACATGCACATGAAAAGTCAATTATGCCAGAGGGAGGTATTTAAGTGAAGTGAGTTTCCATACTCTGGGATTACACCTTGGGGATTATATATTTCTTATTTATTTATTTATTTCCCCCAAGATCTCTGCTGCTGCTTAGCAGTGAGGAACAGAAACGTTACTAAGAGATATATTGAAACCCCCTGAAGAAATACCCAGATCTGCAGGTAAATGATTGTCCCCGTCCCCACCGCGGTTCCCTCCCGTCACCGTGTCGTGGAGCCTGTATATCCTATCAGCCAGTCAGGTCTGTTTCCTGGTGTTTAGTTTTAAGGGACACCAGGGACTGGTCTTCCAACACTTCCCCGGGGAGGAGGTTTTACCGTACTGTTATTATTAGTTGCAGTATTTATTATTTGTATTATAGTGGTGCCTTGAGGCTTCTGCTGGGACTGGGATCCTGTTAGGCTGGATGTGTGCATGATAAAAGGCAGTTTCTGCCTTAAAGAACTCAAACAGAAAGAGCAGACAAAGAGTGGGAGGGAGAAGGGAAGTAGGAAAGGGTGAAATGAGGTATCAGAAGTCATAGAGGAAACGTCAGGGTGCAAACTGCAGCTCTTTGGGGCTGTTCCCAAATTAATCCCAAATCGGTGTTTATTATTGCTTAAAACAAAATTAGAATTGGATCCAATTGCTTGTTTTGGGCTCAGGGTGAGGATTTCTGCCTGGGGTGCTCTGCTGGTGCAGTAGCTGACACTGACCTTCTGCTTCCAAGCCAGGATAGTTAAGACAGTGGCCAAGGAGAGCTCTGGGTTCAGATCTCTGCTCCCTTTGATTTAGGATGATAAACTGCAGTCGGATCCAGGGAGGGCAGACTTCAGTGCAAGCCTCATTTCCACAGGGTTCTCTGGATACAGGGATTACTTGGCTGTGTCCAGCAGGAAGTGCTTTCAGATCTGCTTGGACACTTAGAGCCCTTTGGAAATGCCCGTGTTTACTGGGACAGCGAGCCATCTAAATACTGAAATTCCAGTTACTCGTCAGAAATCTGCATCTGAGATTGATCCAAGATTCACATGTGGGCTGATCAGTGACAAGTGGAGTGAAACCATAAATCTGGGGACGTGAAGTGCAGTGGGGAGGATTGGGCATGGCCTGCTGTGCTGTAGGACCCGGAGCATACACGTGGTTCAGGTGTTGCCAGCGTGGCTGGTGTCCTCGACTGTTCTCATGACGGTACCTTGTGTCTGTCACTCCACATGTATGGGGTCTTGGATGCTTCCTCCTCTCTCTGTCCCCAGAGAAAACAAGCAGATCTTTATATATCCAGGAGAAGAGCTTCATTGCCACCATTAAAAATAAAGAAGCTGTCACAGACCAATACAACCCCCCCACGCCTGATAAAGCTCATCCAGAAGTGAATGCACAAAGATCTGTTTGGACTCCTCGAGCCCCTGCTCGATGCAGTTGCTTCCCTAGTCAGGGTTTTTCCTCATGCTCTTGCCTAAGGCACGACAAATTTAATGGTGTGTGTTTTGCTGAATTGTTGGCTCTTGTTTTTCATTCCTGCTAAGCTTCTAGCGAGGCACGAGGGCGTGTTGGTGAGCAGGCTCCACGCAGCGCTGCAGCGTGGCCGTCCCTCCTGCCCGGTGTGGAGACACTCCAGCCAAGCAGTGGATGAGTAGAAACTGGATTAGATGGGAAGGGAAACCAGGTTAAAGGACTGAGTTTTAGCTCCCTGTTAATTGTAACTTATCTAGTGCCTGGATAATTGCTCGTAAGTACCTGCTGAGGTGCCAGGGCTGTGTTCAGGCTTGTCAGTCTTTCATAAATCCTAAAGACTTAAGATTCTAATCTGGTGCTGCCCATCACTTCCCAGTCCAAAGGTAGGGCAAGGCAGTAGTGCTGAGCCCTCCAGCTCAGCTAATGTGGCAGAATGCATCACAAGCCTTATAAATGTGTGAGAAGGGCTGTGCAGGAGCTCCTGAAAAGGTCATTGGTATTTTTGGAGCGATAAATCATGGAGGGAAAGATTTGCATTTTGGCTGTATAAAATCCAGGGCTGGATTAGAGAGAGCATACTTTGCAGTAATATTTCTCTCCTGACTTGTTTTATTAGCTTCCTTTAAACATGTTACATTATTGCTTATAGAATTTCATTTACTTGGATTGGCAGCTTGATAAATATGTCTATTGGCGATGATTTGGATTGCTCTGGGCATTAATATTATTAAAACCTGTCACAAGGAAATGTCTGAAAGATGACTTACTGTAAAGATTACAGCATGAAATAAATCATACAATGGTATTTGTTACCGTTTATGGCCTCTTGGAGCCGAGTCAATCCCTTTTTATGTTGCATTATTTTTCAAGTTTTTATAGCCTTACATTATATATTGCTGTCAGAAATGAACAGATGGGGTGTCAAACACGAGCCTTCTGAATAATTCCCACCCTCGGGTTATTTGTATGAAGGACAAGTGTAAAACTGTGTTCTCAAGAAAAAGGAGATAGATAGAGGTGGAGAAAGTGTTGTTACAGCGAGCAGGATCCCTTTTGTCAGCAGGCACATTGTGCTTTTGATCGCTACCTGGGAGTTACGCGGCAGGGCCGGGGCTCGGGGAAATTCAGCAGTCGGGTGGCATAGCAGAAACCTTCCCAAGGTAGAGGAGTTCCACGCTCCTTCAGCTGCACTTTCATTGCCAGAGCAGGACAGACACGGGAAGGTGTTTTGGTGCAGCCAGAGCTCGGAGGGTTTGTAGAAGCACTGAAGGTTGTGGATGCCTGTGGGGATCTCTCACAGCAGGGGCGGAACACTGAGGTGTTTCACCCCCAAACTCCACAGCTTCTGGAGTTGGGATGCATACAGGAGGTGGTGAGCAGGTATTTTGGATGCTGGAAGCCTGATAACTGATGTGAGGCAGGGTGCTCCTCTAGGAAGGGGAGATAAGATTGTGCATTCCACTTGCTGTTGTGTGGGAAGTCCCATTTTTCCTGCTGTGTGTTTTCCAGGAGTACTTGTCAGAGTCAGGGTGACAGGTTGGATAGAGTGATAGCTAAGCTGGTAAATACACAGGCAGTTGATTAGGTTTGACCAAGTTAAACAGTTCAGGTGGGAGACATTGTCCATGCATGCTTTCTCTCTCCATGTCTCCAGCCCCAGAATCCTGTATTGGTACACAGAGTATAAATCAGCATTATTTTGGGATCACAGCTCTTGGTGTAAAATGGATCTTTGAGCATCCCAATACATCACTGAGTCAGTGCAGGCTGCCTGAACCTTGCCCTTGGTACACTGAGGTCTTCCCTGAAACTTGGACCATGAGGAGACTGATGGATCTGCAGCAGAGCAGAGATTTCCATGGGTTTACTCAGACCACCTACCTTCCTCGGTGTGCAGAGTCTGCCCAGACTTGTTTTGGAGAGGCTCCATTGTCTCTTTGTGTGAAAGCCAGGTCTTTACTGCCACTGAAAGAGGGATTTCATTTCCCTCCCCCCATCCCCTGCCTTTTTTTTTTCTTTTGGAATCTCCATACTAAGCAAAAGCTTACTCCACTTGGGCTTCAAGTCACTGGTAACTTGAGCAGGACTCTTCTTCTGTCAGTGATTTACTACTTGATTCAATTTTGGTTGAGTATTGTATCTAGCCCTCCAGTTACTTATTTTTTCCACCTCCCCTTCTGAAGAGTAAAGCATTCAGAATACTTGAAAGTCTCAGTCTTTGCCTGCTCTTATAAATAGATATTTTGTTTTCCTGGCACCTGACCCCCCTGTGAGCACAGTGAGCGCCAGCTAATACAAAGTGTGTTCCAGCTCCTCTCCCGAGCTCTGCTCCCTGCTCTTCACGTGCCTCTCTTGCTTCTCTGAGACTCAGAGAGCCCTTGCAGCCTCTCCTCTGTCCCTCAGCCTCTTCCTCTCTGTTCCACGTGAGAACACCCCTGGGCCCGTGTCCCACGTCCCCATCAAGCTTGCGAGAGGGCTCTCGGGGCTGCGTGCACTGTGCAGGGTGCAGCTGAACTGCCACCGTGGCTGGAGTTGCACCCACCTGGACCCACTAATCCGATTCCACTTTATACAATAGTATAATCACTTAAAGAATTTGCATGACTGATGGTGTGAGTTCTGAGTGCATAAGGATAAGTTTCATAATTAGCTTTCCCTGTGAACTTGTGCAAACCAGTCTATTTATAATTTGGTCAGCTCCTGATTTTTAATGAGGGTGCTGAAAGTGACTGAAGCCTCTGGCAGCATGCATTTCATATTTTAATTACCCACAGTAATTCTGACAATTACACCAATGTCATAAATCACATCATAATGACCCATTAAAAAAACCCACCCATATTTAATGATTGGATGGGGATTTAAATTAAGCAGATATGCAATGGCTTAACGGGGAGCCAGAAGCTCCATGGAGTTTCAGAGTCTTCCAAATCGTTGCATGGAGCTACGGTTCCAGGAGGAGAAGAAACCTCACGTGAAGCTTCTTTCACAGGCCAAGCCCTGAGTTCCTCAGCAGGAGATTGCTTTTCATGGGATGAAATCCATTCCTGTGGGCCAGGCCAGAGCTGGGCTCCTGCATGATGTGGCTCTTGGTTGGTAATTAGCCATTCTGCTCCGTCTTTGAGCACAGGAGGGTTTGCGGTGTCACTCTTGGCAGGGCAGGTGTGGTAGTTGCAGGCACCCCTGGATGTCACGTGTGCATCATGGCATTGGGATGTAGCTGGTCAACTTGAATGCCAGTAGGGGTAGCAGAGAAGCAGAGCTGAGGTTTTTGTGATCTGGCAGACAGCTCCTGTTACCCTGCCCGTGATGTCAGGACATGTGAACATGCACCTTGCGTGCGGCGCTTAGTGCCCTTCTCGCCACTAACCACTGTGGAGGGGTGCAGTTCTTAAGGGATGGGTGACGTCCCATTGCTTACCTGCCATTTTGTCCCCTGGTTAGTTCTGGCATGGTGACACCAAGGACACCAGGGCTGGGCTGGATCTGCAGGTGGCTCAGCCAGAGCCGGGGCCGTGCTGCCCAGTGCAGTCGGTGTTGGGCTGGGCCCTGACTCCCTGGGCTGGGCCCTTCGTGGAAATCACTTGGAGCCTCTGAGATCTCGAGTAAGCCAAGTCCTGCTCTTCAGATTATTTTGCTGTTAATAACATCACAATAAGTGGGTGGAAGTAGCTAATAGCTCTAAGCCACAGATGATCCCCAGCCTTCCCAGTCTGTGCTCTCCCATAGACCCTGACAGACTGGGAGTGCTTTGTAAAATACTGTAACACTCAACACGTGTTTACAAGTCAGGGATCTGTCCCGTGATGGCTCCCAGATGTGTGAGGGTGCAATTTCATAATTCAAGAACAGATCCTACTGCCCTCTGCAGATCCCTCATCAGGCTGTTCAGAAATGCTGCTCATAATTAAATTAACCCACTAACGAGCCATGAAAATTTTGATAAGCAGTGACCAAAAAAAAATAAAACCAGGGAACTGTTGAGATGTTCTCAGAAATGACAAGGGTGTCTTCAGGGATTATTTATCATTACGAGATTTGTTTTTTCCCTTCCAGTTTGCCAAATTTTACTTTGTCCCTTCAGACACGACAACTGTTCTAAGGTTTCAATCTAATAATTAGGAGCTGAATTTTGCCACCCTTACTCAAGCTGTTGGCTGCCTTGTGGAATCGAAGCAGGTCCCTGTGCTGGGTGTGGGGGTGGCAGGATCAGCCCTCAGCTTCCCAAGCCAGCCCGTGGCCAGCCCGAGGAGCAGCGGGAGGACACAAACACGCGCCTGGCCCTGCCCGTGCCGGGGATGCGCGTTCGTCACACTCAGCTGTGACGTGGCCAGGGGAGGGGGACACTCGAGCAAAGCTTTCACAGGGGGTGTTGGGAGTCCTGAGTTTGGGTTCAGTGGGAAGCGAGGGCCCGGAGCTGCCCCGCGGGGACGCGCTGTGTTACGTGCAGGTGTCGGGGCTCTTGTGGTTCTGTCTGTGGCCGGTCCCTGGCCAGTCGCGTGTCAGCCGGGAGAGGGGCTTCGGGGGGGGGCTGAGTGCAGGAACGGGGGGCTGCAGTGTAGATGATCACTGCAGACTGTTCTTCAGTGTGTTCTGTACAACCACGCCGACTTCACTGGGATTACATGTGCATTGCTCAGGGGCAGATCTGGTTCAGTGAATGCAATTAAGAAAAATTTACCCATTGCTAAGATGGGTTTTTCTTGTTGCCTGGTGCATTTGTTAATCATGGGATGGAATACTCTGGATCACATTATTGCAATGACATGTAATTCCTCTGCATCAATGAACTAAGCTTGGTAGTTCCCCGTGGGGTGGGGAAAGCGCTCTGATGTGTTGTGATCAGAGGGATGTAGTCCACAATGATGAACAGGCCAAGTCCAGACATGCACCACGTTCTCCCAGTGCAGGCCTGGGAGTGAGACAAGGGGCTTTGTAGCAGCCTTCACAGGCAGTTTTCATTGTGTGCCTGGAGCTGCACTCCTCCCTGCAGGGAAAGGTCAACATATGTGCAGATCTGGGAGCGGTTCAAAAAAACAATGAGAGGATTCCCAATGGGCTGTGAACCGACCAGCCCACATGCCAAGTGTTAAACCATCCCAAGGCTGCAGTACAGAGGCAGGGGAAGGGTGTCAGGGTGTTTGTGCTGATGGGCTGGGTCCTTCCAGGTCCAACTTCTGGGGCCACCAGCCTGCGTTGTGCAGGTACCCGCAGCCGTGTCCTCTGGGGACCCCAGCGCAGCTCTTCCAGGGCTTGCTTGTGCTGAGGTGCATTGCAGGCAGGGTTCTACCCCTTGATCTCCCTCTGTGCAGTATTTAGGACACAGAAATAAGCTCGGGCTCGTGAGGGTTTGCTGCTGCTCTTTGCTTGGAGCACCCAAGGCAAAGCACAGGAGCCCAGAGCTCGATGCGCACCGGTGCCGTAGCACCTGTGGGTGCCCACATCTTCCACAAGAGCTGATGTCGAAGGCTGCAGGAAAGGGGTTGAACAAAGCTTCAGGGCTTTGCAGAGGCTTTAGGAAGAGTTAAAGATAGCTTGTCAGCAGGAAGTTGTTGGCAGCTAACAATTTGATAAAAGGACTTCCACTCCCTGCCTCCTAATGCTACAGACAACTGTTAATCACTTATGTTAGTCCTCAAATGAAGTCTGAAATGTCTTGGCTGTGTCTGACTGTCCTTTACTGTAGCTGAGACCTGCATTATCTGCTTGGATTCATGGATGTGCGAGTGACTGGTTTATATCAGGTCATGGCTGTGGAAACAGGTGAGAAAGGGCTGGTTTACCGGGGGGTAGCGCTCGGTTTGCTGCACTGGACCGAACTGTCACTTCGGGTGATGTAGCAGGTATTGAACTGGGGTTTCTCATTGTACAAAACTGTCCCTCTGGGGTGGGCCCGTGTCTGTGGGTCAGGCACAGGCTGATTACACCAGTGGCCGAGGCGCCTGACGCTGTGGGTCCGTGTATCCCATCCTTTACCCACTACAGCCCCATTTCCAGCAGCACCCACAGTTCAGGGTACCTGCACCTGGGCTGCTGTAAGTCAGCTCTGCTTGGTCTGTGTGGTGACACGGTCTCGTGCTTCTGTGACACTCTTTCAGTGTGGTGTAAGCAGTAAGGGTGTTGAATGGGTGTGACAGAGGGAGAGAGGCACCTCAGGCACAGTGATGCACGGCCACACGAATGCAACAGTTCCCAGGCTCCTGCAGAGCCAACACGGGGAACTGCACCCACAGCACAGTCAATTTGTGACCCAGATCACCTGCTAATGGCTCTAGTGAGTGACTGTAGCTCAATCAGAGACTATTTCAGTGTCTGTCCAGTACTACAGCATGTCAGTTCCAGTGCCCTCATCCTCAAGGTCCTCAGAGTCCAGTGCAGGATGATTTATGAGTCTCTCAGGAAAATGAGATTCCTGTAAGAATCATGTAATTTGCAGATGTATGGCACAAGGAACCCTTATCTGAAGAGTGGCTGGTTAAATCCAAGTGTACTTGGCTTTGGCAAGGTGGATGCTGTCTCACAGTGGGTCTCCTGCTGCCTTTTCCCTCCATCTCCCACTTTGGGGATCCAACAGGTGTTTCCTCCAAGGCGTGTGTAACTCCCATACTATTAGAAAGAGGAGATGTCACTTCTGACAGGTTGTGTATGTAGATGATGGCTTTATTATGAGAGACATGCACTGATTGATTGGTAAATCTGAGTCGAGTGAGGAGCCTGTGAGAACAGTCTCCAGCTTCCCCAACACCGTTTACCCCCGGCCTGAGGACTGGTTGTCTGGCTGCTAACGGGATGAGTGATTGTGGGCAGCTGCAGCTGCAGCTCCAGTCTTTTCCCTTTGCATGCTGAATTCAGGAGAGGCACTTTGAAGCTTCTCCCTGCTTCTCATCAGGGATGCAAAGTTGCCTTTAATGTCACTGAGGGGTGGGTGATTTTAAGTGGGTTTAAAGAACTCCTTCATGCGAGGTGCTGTTCGCCTGTGAACCCGGGTCTGTGGAGCCGGAGCTGTGCGGGCAGGGACAGGTGACGTGGGGGCTCGTGAACCTCCAGAGGCCGATGGGCTTCAGCTAAAGCAGAAGGACCATAAGCCCCACGGCTCGGTCCCACCTCTCTGGGAGCTGCTGGAGGACATGTGTCCCCTGCTTTCTGCTTGTCCTTCCCGTCTGTGCCCGTGCCTGCTGCTCTCACCTCCCCTCGAGCGTGGGGAGCGCAGCGGCCGCGGGTTGGGTTTCCCTGCGGTGCCGGGGCTCTGCCGAGGCCCCAGCAGCCCTTGTTGTCTCCAGCAGCTCCGAGCAGCCCTTCGAACCTCGGTGCTGAGCACAGCATCCGATCCCACGGCTCTTGTTCCCAGGGCCGGTGCTGCTGCCGAGCCGCCACGGCGCCCGCGCAGCTAGCTCCGGGTCTGGAACCGCCGCAGCGCCCGCAGCACCCGCCCGGCTTCAACTCCCTGAGACAGGGGAAAGAAAATGCCTGCTGATGGCTTTTTGCTCTAAATCTGGACCATATTTATATAAATACTGCTTCAATGAACATCCCTGCTGAAGAACTCGTTATTTAAAATAATTCTAGGGCCTGGTCCCAACAGCTGGGAACATCACACCTGCTGGAGGGGTCCAGGGAAGCACCTTGCAGCGTGTTCTTCCTTGTGCTCCCCTCTGCTGGCATCGACAAAAGATCCATCCCACGACCCTGTTCCCTCCTATTGCCACGGTTAATATGGGATTCATCCCTTGTAAATCCTCCTTGCTGCTCTGGCACATGAAGGCTGTGGTGTAGATCAAGAGGGCATCTTGGCAGCAGCTGGAGATGTGATCTCAGCTTGGGTAAACTGTAGCTGCCGCTGCTGAGCGGTGCTGCTGCTGCCAAGGAGTTTCTTTCTATGGGGTTTGGATGGCCAAGGGGAGGGGAGCAGGGGAGTCATCCCAGATTCAACCAGAGTGCTCCACTGCTGCGATGCTGCTCCACTGCAGGAGGCTCTTCTGGTGGCTGTGGGCTCCTAATCTGTCTTCCTCCTTGTTCTCCGAGGAAGAAGCTGCATCGATCTGGGAGGGAGGGCACAGTGCTCCAGCCCATTGCTGTTTATTTAGCATGTAAGAGCCAGTTTCTATCTTTGATGTCATATGTGAAGATAAGAGCCAGACTCTGTCCTGGCAGAGAGGGACTGAGGGTTTACTGTTACCCCTTCTTCAGCCCTGAGCTGCGGACAAAGTAACTTGACCAGGGTCATGAGGAGACTCTTGCAGCAGTGGGAGCTGGAGGCTCATTCCAGGGCATGTTCCCTTGTAATTTAAGTGGTAACTTGGGAACAGAAAGATCTCCAAGGTAACCAGGTGTTCTGGTTTCACCTGTGATAGTTGATTTTCTTCCTAGTAGTTGGTATAGTGCTGTGCTATGGATTTAGAGCGGGAATCGTGTTGGTAACACACTGATGTTCTAGTTGTTGCTAAGTAGTGCCTACAGCAAGTCAAGGGCTTTCCAGCTTGGAGGTGCACAAGAAGCTGAGAAGGAAACAGCCAGGACAGCTGAGCCCAGCTGCCCAGAGGGATGTTCTGTATGTGTGATGTCATGCTTGGCATATAAACTGGGGGGAGTTAGCTGGGGGGAGCAGCCACCACTCAGGGACCGACTGAGTGTCACTCATCAGGTGGGGAGCAAATCACTTTTTGTTTGCATCACTTGTTTTTCTGGGGTTTGGCTTCTATTTATCTTTTTGTTGCTTTTCATTACAATTCTTACCATTATTACTACTTTATTTCAGCTGCTTAACTGTTTTTATCTCAACCCACGAGTTTTCTCACTTTTACCCTTCCAATTCTCCCTCCCCCAATCCCACCAGGGTGGGGGAACAAGGACAAAGGACAGTCTGATTGACATCTATTTTATTTTAGAATTGTATATGTTGTGTTTCCAGACTCCTGTGTCCGTGACATTATCGATCCAGATATCTTTAAAACACTTTCATCTATTTATTTAATGTGTCTAATCCGTAAAAGAACAAATCCCATCTAGAAATGGCAGGTTGTGCTCAGAGCTGCCAGAGAGCTGAGAGTAGGCAACCAAATCTTGCAATGAGGTGATCAAAGATTTCATCAAAAATACAGAATGTTCAAGCTGTTCTGCCAGCTGGGAGACTTGTAGCAGGCTGGAATTCATGCTGCTTGAAATGCTGCAGCTTCTTTCCAAGCAAATAAAAGGACCCTATTGCCCAGCAACCTCCAAAATAGGATTAGTCATTACAAATGGGCAAATATCCCAACAGGACTGGGAGCTCAGCTCTGGATTGAAGGGTGATGGTTTGACAAGATCTCGCAGGCGGGTTTACACGAGGAGAAAGATTACAACTGCCGGTGTGTCCTCACGCCCCGTGTGCCACTTGTTTTGTAGGGAGTGCCTTTGTGTAGCTGAGCTGGAGTGTGTGAGGGGCTTTCTGTGAGGATTAAGGGTGTCCACAAAGGAAATCAGTGTGTCATGGCTACTGCACTCTGTGTTGAGGCAGTATCTTCTTTGCAGTCGGGTTTCTTGGGCAGGCAAGCCCGCAAAGAGCTGCAAGGCCAACATTGATTTGGTGGGGTGGGCTGGGTGCTTGACAAAGTCCCCAACTGTGCTCTGGGTTTTTGAAAACTACCTTTTTAAAGCTGCTTAGGTGCTTAAAGGTGCAAATATACCCCTGTGGGATTTGCCATAACACTTCAGCACTTCCTTCTCTTTGGAAGCCTTGGCCAGGTAGATGGTTGCACTTCCAGAAGTTCCTCCTTATGTCCGTGCAAACCGTGTACAGTGTGGTCCTTAGATTTCTGTGTCAGGTATACAGTGCTGAATAACCTCAGTGGGGTTTGAAACATCAGCCCTGAGTCTAATATGGCAGAGATGTCTAAGAATTAATACATTTTTCTTTTGCTTTGAGTAATAGCAAAGGCCAGGTGTAGCCAGCTTTGTGGTCCAGTGTGGAAGGAAGGTCTAAGCGCTCTGTAGTGTCCTCAGAACAGCTCACCTGTCCCCACTGCTTGTTCCCCATCTAGACTGTTCCTGTTGGTCTTGTAATGGCACATTTCTTCTGCAGATTTCAGCAGTAATAGTTTTTCCAATTGTTCCTATAAAATAAGCTATAAAATAGATTGTGTTTTTAATTGTTTAGCCTCATTCAGCAGACTAATCGTTGGACTTCAGGCATGTTACATTAAATACAGCTAAAGGTTTCATTATTCAATTTAAACTAATCTAATTAGTTGGAGACAATCATTTAATTTGGTTATGATTCTAATCTCTCATCAGGAAACTTCTCCCTGACAAAGTCCCTTGTTTCTCTTTGGGGAAAACCTGCCAAGGCAGGAGCGTGGCAGGGATGTTCCGGGGCCGCGGTTCCTGCCTGGTGGACCTCAGTGCAGCAGGTGGCCAACCTGGCCGTGCTGCCACCAACTGTGAGGCCCTGCATGAGGTGACACCCACTCCCTGGTGCATCTTCCCAGGAGGATTGGCTCCTTTGAGAGATGTGATCAGTTAGCCAGGAACAAACCTCCAAGGCAAAGTCATTGTTAAGCTCCCAGCATTAAACTAGGTTGTTCTACACCTTTGATGTTTTACACCAACATATAGGAATTTCCACTGCTGTAGGATACACTTGGGATCCAAACACCTAAGAGGAGTTTCTTTTTACACATAGCCTCAGATGTTACACAGCTAAGAGGTGGTATAAGTCTTTCTAACCCTAGTAGCTGGTTTAGCAGAATCCTGGTTCAAATTTGTCATTGCAAGGACCAAGCAGCACCAAACCCCCAGGACCATGTTTTGCCCTGTGTCTTTGTCAAGACAAACCCACCACTGGCTGGGCTGCAGGACTCAGCAACACCCTTGAGAGCCAGTAACTATACTCACCATGATTTGAATGACATTGTCCTTCAGGTCTTTGGAATATATCCACAAGAAGGATGGGAATTTATTCAGAACTTCCCAAAGCTGTTATTGTCCTCAGTAGGAATTTTTTGCATATTCTGCTTCCCTCTTCCTTCCTTTCTCCAACTCTCATGCCTGTTCCCAAATGCACTTTAGAACTTCTTGTTGATAACACATTTCTGATTCAAAAAAGGACCAGAATTATCTCGGGCTCAAGACTTGAGCTCGAATCCATAATGTTGTTGAAAAACTTTCCCTTCTGAAATATTTATTTTCTTCTGGGACAGTCTTGGTACTCTCTGGTTTCCAGCAGAAGCACAGAGAAGCAAATCCAGAGCAGAAAATTTACAGGTCTGGACTTGAAATTTGTTGGACATTTCTCTGTTTCCATAGTTTCTTAGACTTTGAAGCAGTTTCCAAAACCCATTTGTGCCAGCTGGGTTCAAAAGAAGTTTAATCCTCAACTTTCACCCTTAAAGAAGCTTTCTCAAAAGCTTTCACAACTTTCTCCTCGAATCCATCTCTCTGGTTTTTCAGGGCAGTCTCTCTCCTGTGCAGACCTGAGGGCAGTTGATGGCCAGCAGAGCACTGCCTGTGCCATCCTGTCTTCCAGCACCACTGCCCTGAGTAGCCCAGGGATGGCACTGACGGGCACAGAGAGCATCCCAGGCCCTCTGAGCATCCTGTGGGGCTTCCTTTGGCCTGGGAGCATGCTGACACAGCAGAAATGGACGCTGAAGAGGGGCAGAGTGGAAGGGTCACTTGTCATTATCAGAGCCATGACCTGTGTAGTATGTAGGTAAGGCCAGAAGCCCATTCTGTACAGCCTGGTCCAGTTTCTGTTGCTCCAGGTGTTGAGGGAAGGAGTGACAAAAGCCTCTGTTGGTCCTGAAGAGATGCCAGTCCCTCCCACAAACCCTGAGTGAAGCTTCAAGGTTTCCAGTGAAGTGACTGGTAACCAGGGCCAGGAGCTGCTGGATTATTGGCAAGGGCACATGTGAGGGGCAGCCCCTCCCCCTCAGAAAGGACAAACCACCATACCCTCCCCTGGGGCTGGACAGGGTGGGTGCTCTGCTCCCTGGCAGACTGAGCCTCTGGCTCCGACTGCAACCCAAGCAGAACCGACTCCGGGCCAGTAGAGTATTTATGGTGTCTCTTCCTCCCTTAATTTGGTGAAGGAGCTGAGATTTGTCCTCCTCTCGAGAATGTGCAGTATTAATTAACTGAAGACAGGCTGAGGAATGGATGGCTCTCCTAAGTGTGTTCTCTATACTTTATTATCATTCTAGGCTTTTAAAACAGTGGCTGTGCCAAAGAAAAGATTAGAGTGAGGCAAAGACCGTGTTTTTTAATAATAACTAGACAAAATATTACCAAGATAGAGGGTGTGCAATCAGAACAGAAGACAGATTATAAGGTATGTTTGAGTAAGAGGTAATTGTGACTTGAGTAGGTTACTTTTATCTAATGTATTTATTGCTACATAAATATAGAGATGTAAGGAATTCTTCATTGATTGTGTACAGGAAGTAAATTGTATGTACTTTTATATGTAATTTATGTATCTTCATGGACAGTGACAGGGATACTGTTCTGACTGATCTTTAACCCTTTACATGGAAGAGAGAGTGGGAACCCAGCGGGTGTTTCCCTCTCAGTCGCCGTCCTGCGCCCGTCCGGTGTGTGGGTTTGTCACTGACCCGTGGAGTGTGCGTATGGGAGGTGACAGAGGTGTGAGCATCTGTTCCTCAGAGCCTTCCCCAGCTGCCTTGCAGAGTTCAGATGTTCTTGTTTCTCTGAAGTGCTGGCTAATGGCCTGCTCTGTCTCCTTCCAGCAGATGACCTCAGACACCCAGCGCTGACACTGGTGGGATCGGTTGGGTGAGCCGCCGTGTGTCACGTGCTTTGTCAGGCGTGTCACTGGCAGAGCTGTCACCACCTGTATACTCAGTCTGGGGTTTTTTGGGTTTGGTTTTGTTTTTTCTGTATTCCATAGGCATCTTCCTCCCCCCAAGTTTCCCATGGGAAGATGGGCACATGATGAGTTGCATCAAACACAAGGATCTTGCAAGTTTAAATCTGGTGGTGGTCTGAGCATTCAAACAGGGTGATGCCAGGTAGTGCCTCTGGGTTGGTTTGCTGGCTCTGAGAAGGGGCAGGGTCGGGTGAGTGTCAGGGTGTCAAAGCTGCTTCTGTTTCTCTTTGCTGTGTGTCCCTGGCAGCTCCCGGGGCCGTGTGGTCCCTCACCACAGAGCTCCGTAGCCATATTTGTTTCCTGTGCTTGTTTAAAGCCAGTATAAATTCAAGCTCACAGTGTAGTGATACACAAATGCAAATTACTCCTGTTATGACCCATTACCAGGATCAGTTATTTCTGAGACAGGCTCAGGTTAGAGGGGCTGGATTCTATCCCCATTTACTGCAGAAGCGCTGCCTTATCCGAGCTGACAAATGCAGCGTGTGTAAACCCGCCCCCGCTCACCCATTCCAGGGGTGTCACTGCCCGTGTTTGTAAGGGAGCTGCTGTCTAGCTGGGATGTTACTGAATTGTCACTCCATAAGCTGACTACAATTCCAGTCTAACCAGTCTTGGGCTGCCCAGTTGAGGCACCTGTGGGTACTTGCAGGTGCAGAGCCACGAAATCAGCACATTTACAGAAATCCTGTCCCTTCGTGGGAGAAGGTCTAGGAGGAGGTGTGCAGAAAGGGAGATGGGCAGCAGAAACTAATGTCAGGGAGAACCACAAACACTTCAGCCCTCTGGGTCATGACCTGGTGTTTTGAAGGAGAAAGGGTCAGGTTATGTTCCAAACCTGGATCCAGAAACCTGACCTCAACTGATGTTTGTAGCCAGGAGAGGATGCAGTGGGAAAAGAGAGAAGGATAGTTGGGATTGCTCCTAAAGCAAGATGATTCTGCATCTGTCATCTGATCTAAAAAGGAGCAAGGGAGGCTGCCATTGCTGGAGGGACAGCAGATGACTTGGCAGGATATCCAGGTCCTTTCCCATCCCCAGCTTTGATCCTGTAGATGAAGCTGTGGCACTTTGTATCCCAGCTGTCCTCTGGGAAGCAGCCGTGTTCCCTCACCAGCCCGGGTGCTTCGGTAGCCATTGCCTCAAGCTCTGGTCAGCATGGAGGGTGTAACAGAGCCCAGATCAGTTGGGTTTCCTCTGGGCTCAGATTGCACTGTGAGCATTTTGCACCCACCAGACCCAAACCTGTTGTGCCCATCACCTCTCTCATGGGGTACGGAATCAGACGGCTCTTGGAGAGCCGACCCGTGCAGAGGAGCTGTTACTGCTGTGAGAACGAGCGTTTTCTGGGGTCACTGCTGATGCCAAGGACTTCTAGTCTTTCCCATGGAAAAATTTAGGTTTTCCAGTAATGCTGTAATTATCACCCTGTCATGTCACCAAGCAAACAGGTTGGCAAACCTGGGTACCGAACTAAATAATCTGTGGCGTAATCTAAACATATAATGGTAATTAAATCTGACAACTTAATAAGATACTGAAATTCAAATGTACAGTAGTAATCTACAATTAAGTAATCTTTTGTAATAGCACCCTGCCAGTTTGTAAGATTTCAGGTAGAGCTCTGTGTACTGTTTCATAGCAAAAATATTGACACAAGGAGAAGTCCTCCAGGCTGTGATGGGCGCAGGACCTGGCCGGGCACAGCAACGGCAGCGATTCACTTGGGGCCTTCAGTGGCTGCTGCTGGCACGTGTTCAGGGCTGCCCTGCTGTACTGGGGAAGGGCTGCTGCCCTTGGGGGGGATTGCAGTGCCTGACACCTCTCTGGAGGAGTTTGGCAGCCTGTCACCTAACCTCAGGACGACTGATGAGAGCAGCAGAACCCCGCTAGCGCCTCTGACCTCCAGCCTCAGGAGCTCCCCTGAGCAGAGGGGATCTGTTGTTGTACAGGACCTGCTCTAGGAGGTCCATTTCCAGCACCAGCTTTAGTGGAGTGTGATTCCATCGTTTTGGCTTTGACACTACCTTATGCACTAAGGAGTATTGTTAGCACTTGGTTGCCCAGATGCTGTGCTTGGTAGCAAAGGAAAAATGTAGATTGTGTGTAAGGGAGTCAGGCTCGTGATCAGAACACAGAGAGCAGGAGTCAGGTCGGTGCTGATTGTGCCAAATCAGCTGCCTGGTGAGACCTGGGAGGAAATAAGGACACATGCTACTAGGAACTTCTGGATTTTTCTTTTAAGTCTTTTTGGTTGCCAAGTTGTGGGGATTTTTTAAATAATAATAATAAAAAAAAGTTGGTATATGTTTTTGCTCTCATTCCTGCAGCACATGTCCCATCTATTATGTACAGGCTTCTTGAAGGGGAAGGAAAATATCACAGCCCCCTCCCTCCAAAGCCCTCTGACTGCAAATTGGCTTAGTGGGGGCTTTGAGCCAAACATCACTGTAACCAGCACTGCTGCTCCACAGAGGGTAATTATATTTTAGTGATGATGTCAATAAGCAGCTCCCAGGAGAGCTTTTCTTTTTTAAGCCTTTGAAGCTCGGAGTGAATAAAGCGAGCCTTGGAAAAGCCAACTAAGGCAAGAAACTTTCTAAATATAGGAAATGCTTTGGGATTTTTGCATGACAATGACATTATTTTTAGGCAGAGGTAAGAGATTTCCTGCATTTGTCAGTCTGAACCATTGTGCCTTGGCTGCTTCCACCCCTCTTTCTGCTTCTGCTAACTTCTCTCTCCTCATGTTGTTATTGACTGTTTCTACAGATGCTGTTTTCAGAGCGAGAGCATTGGGGAATCAATCACAGCCATGTTATAAAAGGATCCCCATCACTACAGAGCTGAGTAAGTTATTCTTTAGGAACAAGTTTCACAGAAGCAATATGCATGCTGCATTATTTATTTACCCCAGGCCCTTTTTAGAATTCACAGGCAGAAAGCGACAAGCGCTACATGTCCAAGGAACATTAAAAGGTTTGACTTAGATGTTAATTCACTGGCTTTGAAGGTGTCAGGGTGGTTTATCAGGAGAATAAATATAACAAAGTGGTACAAAGGTCTCGGTGTGCAGCAAGACTCCAAAGCATCCGTGTTGGGGAGGGATGATGTCCTTGGGGTCTCTTTGTACCGGACCGAGATCTGAGTTCATCGCATGACCTGCAGCATCCCGCTGCTCCCAGTGCACTTCCTGAAGCATGTTTGCCTGGTTTGCCCTTCTTTTCAGCAGAGAGAGAGGCACCACCAAGGGCAGTGTGCCCAGATGAAATCTGACTTGCCCTTGGGCCATGCAGTTTAAGAAGCAGAGAGAGGCCTTATGCCCAGCTTTGATCCCACAGCAGAATGGGGTGAATTCCCTGGTCCAACCCTCCTCCTCCTGCAGCACTGGTGATAGTTCACTCCTGAATTATGGGGGCAGCTACAGGCTTTCAAAAAGAAGTTGTACTTTTACTCTAGAGCATGAACACCTTTTCCTTAATCCACAAGGCTCAACAGTAACCCATGGAGATCCTACATGTCACTCACAGCTGTCCTCCTCCTCGTATCTGGTGGCCACAAGTGGGATCTGTTATTTAGGAACATGCACCCGTTAGCTGATTAATGGCACCGTAGCACTTGGTGTCACACCGGAGAGGGGTGGCTGGGCTGACAGGGGACATGAACAAAGTGCTGACACAAGGAGGTACCTGACAGAGTAGCACGTTGCTGGGACCGTGCCCCTGCGCTCTGGTGCTGCCCGGGGGGTTGGAGCTGGAACAGGGCTGGTGAGCAGCTTGGGCCGGGCACGGGCCGTGTGTTATTTACGAGCAGCTCTGGTGTGCTGTGCAGTTGGATGAGCTGTGTCCCAGGAGCAGTTAAGCACCTCGTTGGGCTGTTCAGAGCTGTGTGCTCCTTAGGCTGAAACACTGAGGGGCCACTGCAAAAATGACAAATTGCAACTAAAAACTGCACAAGCTGGTAAGGTAACAATGCCCCCTCCTGAGCAGTGCCTGAACGCTTGAATTTCTCAGTGACGTTGGGTTAGGTTGTGCTGTGGTTTAGGCTTTTATTTCTGCCGTGTCCAGAGGTCTCAGGAATGTTTTTGAGCTGGCTACTGAGCCCCAGCCCCTCGGAGCAGACGGCGAGCAGTCAGGCTAACATCTTCAGACAGGCGCTGCACCCCTGCGATTTCCCTCCAGGATGTGGTGTGTCAGTGGAGGGGAAAACATCTGCAATCTGTTGACATGACTTGGATTGTAGTCATGTCAGATCTTTGACAAAATAATGAATGGAGCCCAGTCCCTCAGCACATGGATGCCTGCCCCTGCTGTAGTCTCAAACAGCACAGAAATATGTTCAGAGTTACAGGGATGGGCTAGGAAGCAAAATAACCCCAAGAATTTAAAACCTGGAAGCAGAAAACAGCTAAACAAAACCAGCTGGAGTCTTCTTGTGATTGAATAAGCTTCCTGTAAGTCCCTCTGGCAGACCTGATCTAGCAAATGCTCTAGAAACGAGCTGAGAGGGGCAGTGCTCACGTGCCTTCGCTTGTAAGCGCTTTGCTCCGTCCAGGCGGTTTCTTACGTGGCAGCACACTGAGCAGTGACCAACGGGCCACCGGTGTCACCTGGGGTGTCTGACACTCCTATGCTCTCCAAAACCTGCCCTAGGAGGAGCTAAGACCCTTCGTCACGACAGTTGAGTCCTGTCAGCGCTGAAGTCAGTGGGAGTTGTGCAGTTGATCTCGCCAGGCACAGGAGACAACGCGGGATCCCGGCAGAGCGCGGGCTGCTGAGCGTGACGTGGCGCTGCTGCAGTGTCTCTGGAACAGGGCACCATGCCCAGGGCCCTGTGGGGGGCCAGAGGTGTGCTGTGTGGCCAGGGACAGAACACCTGCACCCCTCTAGAGGGCTGGGTGTGAATTTTGTCTCCAGGAGCTGGAGAGTTGTGTATTGTCATGGGGCTCTGACACGCTGCTGCTTGTCCCTGCCCACTGGTGAGAGACACAGACAGTGAGAAGTGCTAAACCAGCCGTGCCATGGCAGGTGATGCCAGGCAGGTTAACAGCAAGCTCTGCATGGGCACCTCTGTGGGCACCTGTGGGCCCAGGCTGAGCTGAGCAACCTGCAGTGTGTGGAGCATCTTGTGGATTGTGAGCTGCTCAGCGAGCTCCCAGCCTGTTACAAATGGTTATTCCCCAGAAACCTTCCCATAAGGAGACAGATCTGCAGGGGAAACAACAAGGTGATCTGTGAAGAGATCAGAATCCTCCAGACAGACAAAGGAGAAAGAGAATGGTGTGGGGAAGTGAAGTGGGTCCTTCACTGTGGCTGTGAGACCGTGTTTCTCACACTCAGACTGCACAAGCTCGTCAGTGGAGTCACCCTGATTAATGCCAGATGCGGGGCCAGCTCTGAGATCCGAGGTGGGTGAAGTATCTGTGTGGAGAGTACATGGCTGAGGGATGACACCAACACTGCAAGACAACAGGAGACATTAATACTGTTGTGATTCTGGCTAGTTTTAGTCATCTTTAAAAATGATGCTCTGAAATGCTTCCTGACCCAAGGGGACATAGCAGAAATCAGTCATTGCTCACACTGAGTTAGTTATGCTCCCTCTCCATTTTTTAATGGGAAGATAGGGGTGCTTGTTCTCAGTTCCCTGCAGCCTCCTGCTGTGCTGCTCTCGTTCATCAGCATTCTTACTGGTAGTGCTGGAGTGCCAGGACTTTGCTGGGTCAGTGGCACAGCAGGGGCCTTCTGCCTGGTGTACCCTGAAAGCAGAAAAGGAGATTAAGGAGGAATCGCTTTTGGAGTCAGGGAAATTCTGCAAGATTGGTTCAGCCAGCAAGAGTGAGGTTGAGAAGTGGGGAAGAACCCTGTAACAGTTATGAAAGGGGCTCTTTACCACAGCAAGCATGGGGATAAATGGAACATTTCACTCTTCTCAGCTGTCCATCTGGCACCTGGGCAGGAATTTCACTGGCAGTTTGGATGGAAAAGTCCATTGAACTCAATGGGAATGTCCCAGTGACCGTCTTCTGAACAAGTATAAAACAAATTCCACATACATTGGCCACTGCTGATGCAGAAAACCACTTGAGGTTCTATTCCTGGCCCCGCGGTCTTCTATAAACACGAGGATTGGATCTGTTGCACCGAACCTGAGGGAACAAAGGGAAGGTGAAGACACCCTGGCGGAGTCATTCTGAGTTGCTGTCAAGACTGAGCGACGCTGATGAGACGTGTGGGTCACACTTTGGTGGAGCTGAGCCAGGATTTTGGCAGTGAAACAGCAGCTCTGCCCATTAGCTGGAATTGCCCAAGCTGCCTCCTCTTGCTTCTGAAAGCCCCTTTCTTCCTGCGCGCCCGAGCCCGTGCGCGGTGGAGCTCCACACGCCTGCGCTCAGCCCGTGTCGAGGGGGATAGTGCTTGGGTGGCAGCTCTGCAGAAACCCAATAAACACAAAACAAATCTCTCTGAGGGATAAGCAGTCCGGAATAAGTGTGTCAAGTCCAGTTAGGCTTTTCTGAGAAGGCTTCAGTGTTGGGGAAAGTATTATATTGCTGCTACTCACTGATATGTCAATCAGCCAGACGGTAATTAATGACTGCTAGTGTCAAGTGTAAAAGTAACTCAAGGCATAGCATGACCTGTCTTAGAGGATAAAATTTCACTCAAGTGTAAGATTCCAAGTGTGTCCAGGAGTGATCAGCGCTCAGCCCAGCTCGGAGCCGAGGGGCACCTCGGGTTGGGTTCAGCCGTTCTGGAAATACAGCAAGATGGCTGAAATGGCCTTGCAGTGCCGAGGAAAAGCTGTGTGGGCAGGAGGAGAGCAGGGGGAGAGCCCTCAGCAGCCCCCTGCCCCTCCTCCTGCTGTGGCTGTGAAGCACTGCTGAAATGTCTGGAGACCCTCGGAGCGGGAGTGCTGCTGTAGCTGAGGGGACACCGACAGAGGAGTCTGAAGGCAGGACGTGGTCTGCAGGGTGAAACGTTACCCCTTGGAATCACAAACATCAGGAGCTGGAAGAGACCTCCAAAGATCACCCAGTCCAACCCCCTGCCCCAGCAGGATCATCTAGAGGAGATCACACAGGAACGTGTCCAGATTGGGCTGGAATGTCTCCAGAGCAGGAGACTCCACAACCTCTCTGGGCAGCCTGTTAGCAGATCTGGCATTTGCTCCCACAGGACTCTGGGGTCTCCAGATGCAGATGACAGTTCAGTGAGCAGGATCATCATGGCTCCAGTGCTGCAGCGAGCCCTGAATCCCCTTCCTGCTCCAGCTGTGCAGGATCAGCTCGAAGAGCTTGGCAGTGACACGGAGTCAGTGGGACTAAGCTGCTGCAGGGTGCTGGGGGCAAGTTTCTTGCCTTGCCTCTATGCACAGGGCATTTTCAGGAAATCTGCTTGGCTGGAGCTGTACCCAGACATAACTGGCAAAGGAGGCAGCATCTCCTGGGCATGGTACAGAAATGTTGGTGCTCTAAAGCCAGCTCCAAGGCCCCTTCTACGCACACCTCTACGGCTGCGCCGCCTCTCAGGTTCCTGCAGTAACTCAGCAGAGAAGGCACAGAATGAGGGTGACATGCAAATCCTATTAACTCCTCTGAGTATGGAAATGCAATCCTTTTGATGTCAAAAAGTACAGCAGTGATATGGTAAAGAGCTCAGCACGCTCCTGTTAAATATGTAAAGTGCAGATTTCCCTGAAGCTGCATCGCTCCTGGACAGCCCTGGACTGTAGCTCCTTACTGGAAGAGACTGGGAATTACTCTAACAGCATTATACCCCTCTGCCCCTGACAATGTGCTCAGATGTCCCTAAGCGGATTTGAGCTCAGCGTGGATTTAGCGACCGTGTTGGTTTCTTTGCTCAGGCAAAGTCAGGTGACAGACTCCACAAAGGGGCTCGATGTAAGAAAGGAGCTTTTTGAGAAAGAGTGGAAAATAAGTCATTTGATACACTGTGGGCAGAGGAAAGACTTAAAAAAAACCAAAAACCAAAAAACACCCCGCTGCCAAACCCGAAGCGAAACCACTTCCAAACCCCACAAACCCAAACCAGAGACACTCTCGGCCTTTCTTTGGCCTCCAACCCGAAAATCTGAGCCATGGTAAGGTCTGTTCCAGAAAATACTGAGCTAAGGGTCTGGAGAGGGGCTTTCAGAGCATCACAGCAGCTAGGAGGACACGTGGCTCCTCGGCTGGGCAGGTGGCTGTGCTCCAGGGCCATCAGTGCTGCTCCAGCACACGTGTGTGCACACACTCACCCGCTCTGTCAGCACCGTTGAAAACCCCCTGTCAGCCCCAGCTTTCTGTGTTCTATTATAGGAGCAGAGGTGGGATCTTCTCACTGCTCTTCGGAGCTGAAATGGGCTAAGCAGGTGGTGATCCATAAATACCATCAGAAAACTTTAACCATAGTTAAAGTCTACTTGGAGGATACAGAATCTCCAGTGTCTGCCTGATCACTTTCTCTCAGTTTTCACCGGAAAACGTGGCTTTCCCTCCCAAGGAAACTCTTTGTCTTTGACTTTTCCTTGTCTCTTCCCTTCCAGATGGACCACAGCCATCTCCTCTTGGCTGTGCTGCAGGCTTTGGTGACAAGTGGGACAAGCCCAGGAGATTGCAGGAGTCCCAACCCACACCACCTCCCAAGTCAGAAGCAAAGTGTCACTCGTGCCACCGCGGAGGGTCGTCGCGGTGAGTTACAGCCCTGGCTGGTGCTTCACAGACTGGGCCATCGTCCCTCCTGCTAGGGCCTGTCTCTAGCTGCAGCTTAGGTGGAGCCAGTTGGAGCTACTGCAGCACGAGCTATGAGAGGAGAGAGGTCCTTCTGAAGAGAAGGCATCAGCTACCCCTTTATACCACATTCTAATCTTACAGAGGAACAGTTATTTTCTTTCCATTCTTGCCAGTTTTGATGATACTCCAGGTGGTGAAGAGTGATGACAGTTGGCTAAATAAGTGATTTCATATGAGCCTGACCTGTCCTTTGGGTCTTTTGAGATAAAAGTGGATTTGATTCTTTTATAGCAGGACTCCATTTTTGGAGGCATCTACAGCAGAGCTTTAGACATGTGTGGGATGTTGTGCTTTGGGCTCTACTACCTGATGGAAAAGCCCAACACAGAGAGAGTAGACAAGTGTGCTTTGTCTCACGATGTACCATAAGTCAGAAGATAGCAGCCAAGACTTGGAAGTTGGGTGTCTGCTATAGGCAACCTGAATTACTTATTTTTGCCTTGGATTTTTAGATGTTGTTCTGGGCAGCTGAGGTTGTGTGAAGCAAACTGGTGTGTGATCTGAACATGGTGCTTACTGGTGCTTGTTTGAGATTCCCCTGTGTTCACTTACACTGTGATTTATCTCTGCAAGTGAGGCTCCTTCCTTAGAGAGCTGCTGGAGCATTAAGTCAGCAGTGCTGCTGAGGGCAGGGATTTCAGAGGGAACTTTCTCATCTCGCCTCTTCCCCTCACTGATTCTTCCCATATCAAGATTTCAGTGATTGCTTGAGCTTCAGATCTCCTGGAGAGACATTTAATCTTGATTTAAAGATTTGAGCAATTAAAAAACTTATCGCATCTTTCAGCAGCTGTTCCAGAGACTAATTAGCTTCATTTAAATTATCTGCATCCCATTCTTAGGTAAAGTGTGTATTGTCCCCTTGTTCCAAAGAGTTCCAGGCATGCAGTCAGTCATTGCAAAAAGCCCTGCAGCTTCCCTGCCCTCCCAGACCCTCAGTTCAAGGCCTCACGTGCTGCTGTTCTCAGGTTTGTGGCTGCTGGTCCCACCAGTGATTTGAAGATGCTCTCCATGGATCTGCAGTTTTGTGTTGCTCCATTCAACGTTGCCACAACTGATGACCTGGAGTCAGTGACCAAGCAAGAGGACTGGTAGCACAGTCACTTTCATGCCAGAGGTACCAGAGATCATGAAATGCCCTGCAAATAACATGTGTAAGTTATTAAGACCTCCAGAATAAATTCTTATTTCATAGGGGTGGCTAAACATTAACATGAGGTTATTGCTGAGAACAGGGTTGTTAAGCTTTCACAGCAAACACAGCAGAGAAATAAATGCTTTCTCTGCAAGGAAAAGAGAAAAGCTTTGAGTTTCTGAACAGACCCAACCACATACAACACAATGGCTCTGTTGAGTTTAGAGACTCTCTAAAGAACTTCTCAAAGTCACCAGCACAGAGAAATTCAGTTTTCTTGCAGCCAGAACTGAAGATGCTGGTTTGATACACGTGAAAAAAACACACACACAAAAAACCACCCAAGCAAAAAAAACTCTGTGAACTTGTACCATAAATCAGGTCCTGCCTGTATGTTATGAAGTCAGTTGAGGGAAGGAGGAGTGTGTTGATGTTTGGTTTCTCTCTCTCTTCCCCTAACACTAATTAGATTTGAAAGACTGCAGCTTGAGTCCAGATACCACATGCTGAGAAGAAAGGAACCCAAACAGCTGACGCAGAGTTCAGACTAAACTAACTGCAAGCTCCCCAGGGACATCACAAGGTAAACCTGATAGTCTCTGTCATTTACAATCATTATCAGGCAGCTGAGTCTCTGTAATTCTACTAGGGAGCCAATTAACAGATCCCTGAAGCTCAAGAAGAAGGTCTTGGTCCTTTTTCTATTTTAGACAGGAAAAGAGGGAAAGTAAGTCTTTGTTTCAAATAGATACTCCAGAAGCTTTCCCACCCAGGGGAATGGTCAGGTCTGGGCTTGTGCTCCTCTTGAGGAGCAAGAAAGCGCTGAGCACCTGAGAGTGGAGCAACTGGCTTTACTCAGCACTGCACCAAGCTGCTGGAGAACCTTGGGTGAGTTATTTAACTGCATCCCAGTGCTGCTTCCTGCACACAGCAAATACAACAACATACACTTTAATTTAGATAAGGAGAACTTTGAGGGAAGGACTGTGAGGGAAGGACTGTGAGGGAAGGACTGTCTTGTGTGATTTGTTGGGCTTAATATGAACAGGTACTGATTTAGGATGGGACATAGAGGAGCTTCCCTCAGTCAGTGTGAGAGGCAAGGGGACAACTTGGACCAAAACTCCGGATGGGAACATATCTGTGCTTGGGGATGTTTGGAGTTTGGATTCAGGTCTGAGCCTTAATGTGTTGGACTCCTCTTTCCTGGAACAAGCTGATCATACACTTTCAGTTCAGGGTGGGTTGTAAGCAGGAGTCGGTGACCCGTGCTCAGAGCAAACAAACTGCATAGGAAGCATGCTGTCCCTTGGCCAGCCCTTTGCAGACCTGAGCTGGAGCCAGCACCGTCAGCTGATCTCTTGGTAGGAGGCTTTTGGCTCGAAATCACCCACTGTATACACAAACTTAGATAAGAATTTGTGCACTGGATTCTGTTTACCCTCTGGCAGAACAAGACTTCGCTAATAGCGGCTCAGTCGGTCCCCGAGCGTGCACGGCTGCAGGCAGACACAGGGGCAGAAGCTGGAAGGAAGAGCAGGGGGGGACTGCAGAGGATGCCCCATCCTGCCTTTCTTCAAGCTCTCTGTATCATCATCACCTGAAACTTCGTTTGCAGCTGTAATTCAGTCCTAAGTGGGGCACAGAGGAGGCAGCATCCCTTTTCCTCCTTATTGTGCATTGTTTTGAACTGACTACACGTGCCTGGACCTCGGTGTGCTGATATTAAGCAGGTCTTGTGCAATGTTGAGACATTTTTATTAAGCCAATTGCAGAAACACCACAACCTGTTTACTCATAACTTCTGTGAGGGGGTGAGAAGCTCAGGCTGTCTTGCCAGCACTCCCCTGTCTGAAATCATCCCTTTCCCTAGGAAAGGGAGGCCAGTGTTGAAACACTCCCTCGTGGTTGAGCCCCAGGACGTGGTAATTCCAGCTTTAAGGCACCGAATATTGGATGTACTACTGTGATACTCCACAGCTATGCTATTGGTGTAAAACTGTTGCAAGCCCCTGTGTGATTATCTCTTTTATAGGGAGGTTGCAGCAAGTGCCTTTTTCTTAGACCATCCCTTCTCTCCAAGGCATCTTAGGTGGCCCAGCCGTGCTTTCCCATGCTGCACTCCCAGTACCTCTGTGATGGGAGAGTGTCCCATCTCCAGTCCTGCTTTCCAGTACAGCAGTCTATTGCCAGTTGCTTAATGTACAGCTGGGAGGGCTTGGGATTTGTTGGGGTGAGGTGGGGAGGGGGGACAAGGTAGAGAAGGGACCTCTTTTGCTTTGCTTAGTCCCCTTTCTGTTCAGTTGCTGTGTCTGAGTAAGCAGTTCTGCTTCTCACGGAGGAAGGAAGGGGGAGAGAAATCCTAAGAAAGGTAAAAGCATTAATGGGTCAAGGCCTCCTTTGCATAATTCTATTATCACCAGGAAGATTCTGCCATAATCATGTTAGGCAAGTGCTCTGGAGCATCAAAGTGACTTGTCTTACCTTACTTTTGATGTTAGACAGGTTTAAGTGCTTTGTACAGATGAGGCACCTCAGACAGCTGATCAAGAGAGCCTGTGCTGTTCAAGCAAAGCAAAGGGCTGTTTTGCTTTTTTTTTTTTCTTCAATGTCAACAATGCCACATTCTTCCAGCAAGAAATAATCTCTGTTGTCACAAGCTGGGAAAAGCAAAGGTGTAGGAGAGGATCTGTGTGTGGGTGCATGTGAACATGCTTTCTGAAGCTCTGCCACCTTTGAATCCTCCCATGTGTTGCCTGGGTCCTGGGTTTGTAAACTGCTGTGGGAACAAATCCACCTCCTGCGGTGAACCCCCCGCCCCGGCGCGGGGTGCAAAGCTGTTACAAGAGCTCTGCATGGCAGTTTGCTGATCTGCACCCATTCTGGGGTGTAGAGGTCACCTTAGTGGGCAGATGGTGATTAATACGAGTAGGTTTTACGTTTTAGGATGCAATTGGAGTCTCCAGTTGAGCTCCAGAACTTTCTTGTGCCAGATACAATCAGTGTTCCCTGACCCCAGTGGCACTCAGGTGGTATAGACAGAAAGAGTTACAAGGGAAGCAGGAGTTGTAGTTTGCTCACAATCATCCATCAGATTGGTGGAAGTGATAAAAACCGATCCCAGATCTCCTGATTTCCCGGCTGGCTGCTCTCCCGTGAGGCCGTTTTGCGTTCCTGCTCTCAGCTCCTGCTGGTGGTCATCATCCCCTGGTGAGGCTCTCTAGCAGTGGATCAGATGGTCTTTGTGGAGCTGAACCAGGTGGTGATTAATTCTTTCTTCATTTAGGATGTGTCCCCTTCACAGCAGGGGACGGGTATCCTCCCCTCTGAGTTGTGAGGTGAGCCAGCAGGCCGGGTGTCTCCAGCTCCTGTTAGCTGGGCCACCCCGTCGCTTCAAGCTGGTGCCGGCCGGGCGGGCCAGAAGCCTCACCAGAGATGCCTGTAGGAATATGTAGACTCTGCAGAGGCTGGGACATGCTGAAGGGCTTATCCTGGCACAGGCACCTGCCTGGACCCGAGTGCTGCTGCGGGTGTACACGCAGGGAGCAGCCCAGTCCTCTGCAGAGAGCATCTGCCCTTAAGGGGATGAATAGATACACCCAGGACAGGGCTGTCTTCTGCCTCCTCCCTCCTGTAGTCAGATACAATCCAGTGGAATGAGTGGTGAGGGGTGTCACTGCTCAGGGTGTGCTGGGCTTGCAGTGCAGCATGCTCAGGTGGTGACTGTCACTGAGCCCGTGGGATCTGAGGACAATCCAGGCTCTGTAAGTGTTAGATGAGGCGGGCCGGGCCCTGACAGAAACTAGAGGTGGCTGCAAACACCACGTGTCGTTGCTCTGAGCAGGGATGTTGAGACACCTGGGAACTTCCCACAGAGATGAGCTGCTGCTCAGGAGGGTGAGGAGCTGTCTCCTGATGTAAAGGGGCACCCTGAGAACACTTGGAGGGAAGGATGTGTGGCAGCAGGAGCAGCTTTCGAGAGCAGTGCCTTGAAGATGGTTGTACGCTGCTGAGAGAAGCTCCACAGACCTGATGGTCTCCACTGACACCAGGCCAGAGGGTCTCTCGGTCATTAACTGGCAGTGGGCTCTCTAGCCCCTTCCTACAGGAGGAAGGGCTCTCTGCTGCTTCCCCATCCACCTGCTTCAGTCAATCTCCCACCCTGACCTCCCACCAGCGTGCCAGGCAGACGGAGTCTCGTTCCCTCTCTGGGGCAGTGACAAAGGGACAAGAGCTGCTGGTGGCTCCTCTCCCCGCAGCAGGAGGCTGTGAGGGGCATGAGGGGAGCTAACTCTATTAAGCTATTGGCAAGTGCATCATTAATGCTTCTGACACTCTGTGGATGTCACACATGTGCCAACTAATAAGCATTAGTGACTGAAGGTTCTGCCTTTCCCAGAAAGCAGGTGTGGATGGAGCTGTGCAAGTACAGCCAGGCCCTCTGGCTCTCCACAAGTTTGATGCTTTTCCATCCTCTTCCATCCTGCCTGTGGGTGGGAGTTGCATGAGGATGACAATTAGACTTGGCTGATGTTTTGAACTTCTGATAAAGTTTTAATGGAGAACTTGGATTTTTGGGGCTGGGTTTTTTTTGGTGACAGAACAGGATTTCTGTTCCCAGCCAGAAGGAGGAGCCAGGTCAGGCACCGAGAATAGGAATTTAGTTATCTGGTACAGACTTTTGCTTGAAAATTAAATAAATAAAGCAACCCCACTGGGATTCATTCTTTCCCCTTTGGAGCAAGAGGAAAGGAGAAAGAACATTTTTTTGTGGAAGAAAAATGGACTTGAGTCTCAGCTTTTTTATTAAATGGAAGATGTGTAGGGTTGAGGTTAAAGGTTTAGTACTGTTTTCCTCTCATTTTCATTCTTGAATAAGCCCACCCCTCAAAGAGAGCTTTAAGGAAAAGCAGCACTGCTCTGACTCGATACTGTGACTGTAAAAGACGATCTGAGCAGGAGCCATTTCTTCCTCCTTTCATCTCAGTCCCTCTGAGTTCTCTGCCAGCTGTGGCAAAGCAGAGTTGCCCAGTTCCTTCCCCCTTCTATGAGAGTGTGGACTGGTGCTTACCAGCAATGAGCCTTTTGTTTCCACCAGTGTGGTTGGTCGTACCTCCTTGCTTACCAAAAAGAAGCAGAAGTCCTAAATGCCAGACTAATGCATCAGTCATAATTCCTGGGCTGCCAGCAGTCATGTAACTGCTTAAAGACCTCAGCAGCCCTCTGGCACTTAAAGAAAAAAAAAATCTTCTAATTAATCACAGGTGAAACAGCTTGGACCTGCTCCAAAAGCCCCTGAATTTACTGCCAAGCTTTGATGCTAATTTTCCTTCTAAGTAACCCCCTAAAGAAATTTATGATTAGGTAATTAAAGTGATGAATAAAGAGATACTTAGAAGAAGGAGGGAGAAGAAAAGGGGGAGGGGGGTAGGGGGAGAAAAATCAACCTTGAGTCAAAAGCCTTAAATCTCCTCCCCTTCTGAAAGAGAAATGTTAGTCATTTTTGCACATGCATTGTCTCTGAAAATTGGGTTGGGTTCCCACAGGAGGCTTGAGAAATAGTCCTTAAGTTAATGTTTGTGTAACCAAATAAACCAGAAGAGAGGGAGCTCCTGAACAGGATGGAATGTCAGGATGGTTGAGGGAGGAAACGGCTCCTGGGTCCTCTCTGCACCTCACGGCTCTGCAGCTTTTGTCAGAAGCTGCTTTATGCCATGTCCCCCAGGTACCTGAGGGCCACCTTTTAAAGGCAATTAGATATCTAGGAGTGCCATCTAATGAGAAAAATGCAGTGGTACCTAATTAATAAATTTGGAGCATCTGAACCACTTTTACAAGTCTGACCATAAGTCTTAAGCAGGTCACAAGTCCTGTGTAACACTTTTCAATGTCCTCTCGCATCCTTTCCCTCATCTTTTCAGAGGAGAAGGAACCTGGATAGGTTTTGATTTGGATTTTTTTCTTGGGACAATGCACCACACCACACTCAATGTAAGAAGTGTGAGTTTAAATACAGGGACACGTGCTGCAGAACTTTGTTGGTGCCTAGATTGTTTCCACAGAAGATGCAGATGTTGGTCCAAAACAGAGAATAAGAAAATTAGAATCTAGTTTCAGTTCCAGACTTCCTTTTCTGCCTTTTTCTTTTTTAGTTTTAAAAAAGAGCCAGTGCCCCAAACAAGCACATCACTGTCCAGAGGGTTTCTACTGGCTTTTTGGCGCGGTCTTGGCTAATTCTTTCCTTGTGGCTAAAATCTTCAAATCCAGGAAACTTCCTTAATGGCCCATAAAATGAGAAGGCATGAGGGGGTGCTTGGCTCTGGGGAAGGTAAGGTTTGTTTGTGGTGGTGGGAATATATTCCCTCCAGGCCTGCATCTCGTTTCGCTTTCCCCGCTTTGATCGTAGGCCCAGGCTCCTGGTGGGAGCGAGCTGCCATGTTCTCCCTTCGCTCTGCCTCGCCCCGCACGATGCACGTGGCCTTTCGTGGTGAATAAATGTCTGCTGACCCGTTGCCTGGCCCCCTCTGCTCTGCCTGGCACTGAGGGAAGAGGTGCTGAATGATTTTTGAGAGGACCAGAGAGGATAAAAAATGAGAAAGTGGCAGATTAGATCTGAGGTGACAGAGATGAGAAATAAAAGCCATTAGAGCCCATTTGCAACGTGCCCTCATTGAGTCAAGTTTCAAGGTGTTTTTCCAGATTATTAATAGCCTGACAGCAGTTTTTGTACAGGAATCTGATAGAGGAACACTGTGTGTACACACTGCCGTGCAGAGGGGAAAGTAGAGTCCCCTCATTTATTTACTTGAAGAGATTTCAAACACAGTGAACCAGCCAGCTGGGTTACAGACAAAATAAACATTCTCCATTATAATCGTGGCATCTTCAGACACACATCTCTATAGTAATGTGGTGGTGTGAAAGGAACTCTCAGCCCTTGCAGCCCAGGCTGCATTCAGGGAGTCTGCTGAAGCCACAGCACCCTCTGGTTAACTCACCTCAGCCTGGAGTTACCAGCCCTGATCCTGGGTTCTGTGGGCCAGTTTGGAGGCTTTGAATCTCCCAGGGATCCAGTTTGTTCCATGTGGCATGTTCCCTTTAAAACTCAGTCAAGCACCCGCTCCTAAACAGACCTTTCCTGTCTCATCCCCCCCCTTATCAGAATTCTCTCAGTCTTCTCAGAGCAACACCCACCAAAGTGAAAGCTACAAAGAGAGGGAGAGAAGAATGAGGATACTTGGGCGTGTGGGAAAGAAAGGTTAAAAAATTCCCAAAGTTGGGCTTAGTAGTTTCATGCTTGTAAAAAAAGAAATACCAGGTGGGTGCTGCTTTGAACTTCACAGGGCTTTGTGGGGCTGGGTTGTCCAACGTGAGTAATGGTGGCTTTCTCCATAAACAAGGGGAGGTGCAGCAAATTCGACTGATACAGTTCTTAATGCCCACAGGCCAAACAGACATCCAGCCGAAAGAGAGAGCTCTTCAAACATCATTAGAGGGTGATGTCTGCTTGTCTGTGTCTGTTGCTTTCTATTAAACTTTAATTTTTACTTCCTTCTCTCGTGTTGCAACCTAACCCTGCCCGTGAGTGTTCAGGGCAGAAATAATCAAGCCTTGATCTATGTTGCACAACACTGTAGAGGAGGCCAACCTAATTACCAGTGAAGCTGGACAAGGAGCAGCAGAGACTGTGTTTACTCATTTTGCTCTGCTCCTTCTGAGCAGCTGCCAGCGTTGTCTGGGAGGGTGTGTTAGCACCCAAACAGGGCAACAGTGCCCAGAGTTAGAGAATAGCCCAGGGATGGTTGCAGAGCCTTAACCAGCACAAAAAGAGCCAGGCCCTTCCTCTCTCTGAGCCTTCTCAGTTTCTCGTTTCCCCGTCCTGGCCGTGTGGCTGCTGGTGGTCATGGTTTGAGTGCCCTTGCAAGCCTCTGCCAGCACAAGACAGAAATGCACTTAAAACCCTTGGTTGCCTTCTAGTGAAGCAACAGCCCTGACAGGAGGAGAGATGGATGAGACAGCCTGAAAACCTGCATTAGGGTCAGTTCCCTCCCACATCACCTAAGATGCAATTGAGCATCTGCAACTCCTGCTTAATTTGGTAAACTTTGTGGGAGCACAAGTATTTCCAAATGATATATTGTGGAAGAAAACAGTGCCTTGATGAAGAGGCGAAGCTGAGGACAGCAGTCTCTCACCAGGTCCTGCTTTCACACCCCTACAAGGGCGGTGTAACTCTTGTGAGATGCCAGGCAGCATTTGTAACTCCTTGCTTGGCAGTCCATGACTTCTTGGACTCGGTGTACGCTGCCAGTTGCTTTGGGAACCAGCAGGTTCTAGAGTATCTTACCACCTTGGTCCAAACCCTGCTGTGCACTAATCCTGATCCCCTACAATTGCACTTCCAGCTCCCAGTGGCACTAACTCAGCACTTTGCTTTCCAGGGAGGGAGTTGGGGATCAAGCACTTTGCTCTGGAGGTTTCCATTCAAATAAGCTCTTCATACTCTGAATTGTGGCTGTGCAGAGGGCTGCCACCACCTTGAATTGGTCCAGGGACTTGAGGAGCTTAACTAATATTCTCCTCATCCCTGTGTGTTGTGCAGTGTCTTATACCACTGGCCACCCCCTTTTATTCCTGAACTGCTGCCTATAAAGTCGACTTGTCTGGGTCTCCCAGGATACCCAGTATTGCTGCACCTGACCAGCACATGCTGCTGGCTGTAAACAACGTAAAGCATTTGTGTGTGCCAAGGTTTAATTAACATGTCCCTCACCTTTTACTGTAACTTGTTTTTTTTTTTTAATTTTCAAATTAAATTAAAATTTTCTTTCTCTGAAAAAAATGCTTTCCTTCTAAAAGTGTATGACAGGTTACTTTTTCAAATGCTATTTTTCATGCAGTTTTTCAATGATGTTTTCTACTGACAGTTCTCCAAACCACAGGTTTTTTTAATCAGTTTAGGACTGAAATGGTAACTGATATTCCAGCCCTGCTAGAGAAAATATAATACTAACTGCAGGGTTGAGATCTTCAGCTTTGTAAACTGTGTTTCAGGATGAAAGGTGCCCATATAACAATAAGGCATTATTATACTTCCTTTATTACCTTGTACTCGCATAATTTACTGACTGCTAAAAATCCCCCAGTGCAGCAGCGCTTTGATGTTGTCTGTGTTGCCTGAGTGGGGGCTGCTGCTCTCTCCTTTCTACCCAACTTGTTGCAGTGCTGCCTATGGCAATTTCGGTGGCTGAATTCCTTCCTCCAGTAAAATCTTAACTAGTTGAAGCGAATCTTCAAACAGGTCCACATCTCCCTCCATAAATAACAAAGGGAAATCCAGCTTAACATAAACAGAGAGTAGCAAACGGTGCTATTTAAACGTTTCCATTTCCCTTCAGTTAAACCGCTAATGGCACGTAGAGTTTTCACGATTAAAAGCCACATCTGATAGAACAAAGTCATCTGTGGAAGCAGAGAAAGGGGAAGATGAAAGCACCACCAGTACAGAGCACAGGCCAGCTATAGGTCTGTACATGTCTCCTCTCCCCGCTCTGAGAGTCAGCCAGCGCTCCAGACCTCCCTTGAGGAGCAGCTCCGCTGACGACAGACGCTCCGGCAGCCTCCGCGGGCCGCAGCCAGGCACCTCGGTCCTGCTGTCAGCTGCCCATGGAAGGGTGATTCCAGCAGGCAGCATCGGGCCTGGTCTGGTGGTGTTAGTAAGAGCACAGATCAGGGGAAAACCAGCGCTCACAGGGTGTAGGGGTTGTTCTGTGGGACGTGAGGCCCGTGTTGCTGGGCTGAGTTCCAGGGAGCAGAGCGGGGTTGGGTCCGAGTGCCTGGGATGCAGCCACCGCATCCCTCTCCAGCGCCCTGACCTCTGTCCTGGGACCTGGGGACGCTTGCAGGGCTCCCATGTGGAGGGGGACTGAATTGCTGCAGAAAGCTGATCCTCGAGCCAGGACCCCTGACCAGGTGTGGGTGAGGAGGGTGAGGCCCTAGCTGAGGACATTCATTGTTTAGAAAGAGGTAGAAAGCCGATGGCACAGCAGTGGTGTTCCTGTTTCAGAAGGGTTTCATGGTATGAGTGGCCAGGCAATAAAACAGCAGGGAAAGCTCAATGCTGGTAGAGTCATGTGGTTAAAATAATCCCCAGAATATATGCTCAAAATGTCTCTTAATTCATCAGTACCTTGATAGAGAGAGATGTCGGTGCGGTGTGGATAGTTCTGTGAGGGTGTGAGTGCTGCAGAAACTTCTAGAGAAGAACCAGAATGTGTTGCTCTTTGTACCCAGAGCATCCCCACATCTCAGGTGTGTTTCTGGTCACTCCCATGAAGCTCCTTCCCTGCTTCATCAGACCAAAGTAGCATAGCTTTGATCATTGTGTTGGGTCTTTTGAGCAAGAGAAGAGAGAACCTGCCACTGCTTCTGCAACAGCGGTGGGCAGGGGGGAACAAATGACAGTCCTCCTCAGCACAACTGACGTGCTCCCTTCCAACTTCTGCTTGGAAGAATTGGAATGAGGTGATTTATGGCTCTTCCTCTCTCCAGCTTTCCTCAGGCAGCTACAAACCCTACAGAAACAACAGGTTCTCCCTGCCCTGGGCAGCAGGTATGCAGAAACCCCACTGATACTGTGCTACTTGGAGACTCAAGCTTGTCTACCCTTTGCCTTTAGCACCAGAATTGCTCACAGTGCAAAAGCATAGAGCTGATATGAGCCACAGAACTGGAGCCAGTGATTAACAGCATGCAGGCTGGAGCTGCAGTTGCAACTGATTTTTATTTTGGGCTTTTCTTTTTCAGTACATCTCCGTGCTTTTCCCCCAGCCCTTCCCTTTCTCTCTCCCAGCTCAGCTAGAAGTAGTCCATTAGTGTGAATGATGCGTGTCACTGCATGCTGATCTAGGACAGGGCTCAGGCTGCTTTTCAGAGCAAGTGCCTGGAAGCATTATTATACACCAGCCAAGATTCTCAGTGGTGATTTCAAATGGGTTTTGATTTTAAAGGTACATCTTGAAAGCACCTGGCTTTCTAAAAGTGTAAAAGCTGCTCAGTTCTCACTATCTGCAAATAAGCTGTCCAATTAGGTACCTAAAAATAGGAGCATCCTGTAGTATTGATCTCTTCTGTAAATCACAACCTGATTTCCCTCTAGTATACAGTTTGCACAGGTTGCTCTCTGTGGGCTGAGTGTGACTGAGTGCTGAGGGGAGAGTGAGATCCCAGGCTTTCGCAGGTCATGCTCAGCTTGCTCTGGCTCTACTTCAGCAGCAGCCTGGACTGTGTCGTCTTGGGACAGTGGTGCTTCTCACAGCTGACTGCCAGCACCGTGGCCTTGCCCTAGCTCATGTGGTCATCTCCTGCTCTGAGGACCAGGGCCGCGATGGGCCCCTGACCCAAACTCGCTCCCTGTGTGTGACCACGTTCCCAACCATCCACCACATACATCTGCCCCTGGGCAGTCTGGTCCAAGTCACATATCCCTGACCAGTTCCACATTGCCATGTCACTGGTCTTGACTGGTTCCCTTAACCCAGCTGAAACTTTTGGGTGGCTCAGCAAATGTCAGTGCTGTTAGATACTCGGGCTGCTGTAGCTGCTTGATCCTTCTCTGAGCCTCGTGACTGTCACTTCCATTGTGGAATCCCCGACAGGCATCCCCTGATACTGGAAATGTGAAGTTACTTTCTGCCCTCTAAAACTTGTACTGGCTACTGCTTGCTATGGAGGAAAGGGCATTGTTTTATCTGGGATAAAAGCCTTAGAAATACAAACCCGGGTGAAGTTACAGCTGCTCAGGATCTTTCAGCATTTGCCCCTTCTCCTTTTTATTAGTGCAATTCAACAAGTTAAGCCTGAGCAACTGTGGCTGACCCCATGGCTAGAGTAACATCTGTGACTGTACTCTGTCATTTGCGAAATGGAACGGCTCTAATCTCCTGAGCACACTGCTCTGCAGTGACATTTCCAGGACATCCGCGCTCCACAAGGCATGCAGTAGCCTTGGATTAGAGTTTAAAATAGAAGCACGTTTGCCTTTGTGTACAGCATGGGATTGCTGAGGAGAAGCAGCGCTGGGAGCAGGCGGTTGGATGACGTGACCTGCGGCAGTTGGGGGCCCAGAGGTGTTCATGCACCGGGACCTGCCTTTGGCACCCTGGTGCTGCTCGGAGCAGCTTGGTTGGGGAAAGCAGGTACCTCCTCCTATGAGAAACTGTTCACCTCAATAGAGACGGTGCTAATCAACACAGGTCAAAATTAGAGGAGAACTAAGGCTAATGCTTGCAAAAAACTGGATGAACTAAAGCTCTTCCAATCTCTCAGAAAATTCGAGGAGCGCTGCGTAGCTGCCGCTGAGCAGCCGGTGAGGTTGGAGGGAATGTGCAGTCATGTCCCTTGCTGCACCCTCCAACCTGCACACCGGGGCCAGGAGGGAAGCGGGTCTGTTTGGGAGCAGTGTTGGTGCTGTGTTGTGGCTTAGCTAGCGAGCCCTGTCCTGCTGTGACCATCCAGCTCCTGCCTGTGTTACAGCCAGGTCTTTTCTACCCTCCTCTGTAGCGCGGAATCATTTACCGTGTGTTTCCAAAGGTGCTTTCCATAACTGTAAACCTGTTAATGCTGGTTTCCTAACAAACAACAGCTGAAGTTCTTTTGTTTGTTTGTTTTAGGTACGGTATGTTTTAAACACTCCCAGCAAGCTGTTGTTGTTCATATGTGTGTTGTTACATAGTAGCAGCCGACTTTCACCTTGGGGAGAGGCAGGATTGGAGTGCAGAGCAAAGCGCCTGGGGAGAGCAGGCAGGGCGCTGGAGGACAGGGGAGAGCAGATACAGGGCAGCTGTCCAGAAGGCAGCTTGTTTCCTAAAGCCATTGATTTGCACCCCGAGCTGGGTGCAGGAGCATCAGTTCACATCTCCTAGAGCATCCTGCAGAGCTGTTGTGGTTTGAGGTCGGGGCTCGGAGGTCTCTGCCTGGCAGCAGGAAGCAGGACCTGCAAGTGATGGGTGCTCAGCAGGCTCTGCCCTCCCTCCCCTCTCCCTGCTTTTCCAGCAGCCCAGTGCAACCCACTGGAGGCTGCTGGTGCCCAGTCTTGTGTACTCTCGCTCTGTTCTGCAGTGGCAGTTTTCTGCTGGTTTGTAGAGAGCATCCAACTGATTTATTGCTCCCAACGTCTCTTAGTTTGTAATAAAGTTTTCAGCAGCTCTGTGGAGCCCGCTCCCCGCCCCCGCGCACGCACACATCCCCATGCTTGCTTTGTTCTTCTCACACATAATGTCAACTCATAAACCTTTCATCAAGTCAACCAGGTGGAAAAAACCCATTACTGAAAGAAGTGTTCATTCAGGTTCGGGGGGGAAGGCGGAAACGCAGGGGAAGGCAGAGGAGAAAGTTCCCCAATGGAAAAAAAGAAAAAAAAGAGAAGAAAAGAGAGAAAAAGAAGAGNAAAAAAAAAAAAAAAAAGAAGGGGGGGGTGGGGGAGAGGAAGAAAATGTGTGTGTGCTCGTAGCTGAGGAGCGGGCTCTGCCGCGCCCCAGGTGCCAGGCCCCGGAGCAGCCTGGCAGATCTGTCACGCCGCTGACAGGAGATGGAACGCGNCCATATTGGCTGAGGCTCATGTGCTGAAAGCCGCTGCTGGCCACACAATGGAGGAGCTGACAGGGGTGTGTCGGCGGGAGACGGGCTGTGTGGAGAAGGCGCTGAAAAATGAAAGCGAGGAGGCATGTGTGAAGTGCAGAGCACTGGGAGCAGCCCGGCCTCCGCGCATGGCGGCTGCCCGGGCACAGAGCTGGGCCTGCTCCTGGGGAGACCCCGGCACCGTGGGAACACATCCCTGGAGCGGGAGTGTGGGCAGAGGCGTGACAGCAGCACTTGGGGACACGGGCTGGGTGACCCCAGGCTGAGAGCCGTGGCGGTGAATCCTCGGCCTGCCCGGAATGGCGTTGCTGTCTCCCAGCTGCCCGGGATGACAAGTCTTGGGGGGAGACACTGTGGCTTGCACAGGTCTTCGGTGCCCCAGTCAGCCCAGTTTTATTCATTGTGGATGGAGCTGACTGGGAAATGAAATCTCCTCTAGCCCAGCGTCTTTACCTTTCAGACACACACTTTGGGGCTTGATGGAGTTCTCTTGGGGAAAGTTCTGTACGAAATTTTGTTCAAATAGGGTTTTAAGCAACGAAGTCCAGAGTTACTGCAGTGGAGGAGGGACACGGGGGCATTAGGGGCTGGAGAAAGAATGGGAAGCAACAAAGGAGTGCAGGCAGTGACATCTGTCGCTAGTATTTTATAAGTTAAAAATTCAGCATAATCTACTGCCACCCTGTCCGCTATACTGAGTTCCAACAGTAACAGAATTGTCATGATTTCTACATGAATTAATTCAAATCTCTTTTTGCATGATATGGCGTAAGAAAGGGGCCATCTGGTTTATGTTCTAGGTGTCAGAACCACTCATACCAGCACGCTTTCATAGTGCAGGATGTAAGTTGACTGCACATATTAATGTCTCCTTACCCTCTGCCTCCCCGAGACCTGATGCTGTTGTCCCATTATGGTGCTGCCATTTATACTGTCAATAGCAATAATAATAATAATGCAATGTTTGGCATGCCTGTAGTACCTCCAGTTACAACTGTGGCTGAGTGTTACTTACCATCACAAACATTTGTACTGGTTTCTTCACATGTTTGAGGCTTAGGGACGTCAAGTAGGATTGTGCAGTGAGTAAATTAGGAGTGGCCAAGTGCCCAGTAAAAGGTGTCCAGCTTCTGCAAAATTAGTCCCTAACTAGTGACCTAGCCCAGATACAGACATCATTGTCCTCCCCCAGACCACACAAATAATTATTAGTAGTGGAGCTGGGAAAAGGAGTCCAGGTTCATGGACCCCGTCCCATTCTACTGGAGACTGGTGGCTGGCAGTTGGGTGTCGTCGCTTCAGGGCAAATACTGGAATACTGTCTGTCAGACTTGGGAGCCTGTGATAATAACATAGATAATAGTAAAAATATAGTTAAAACGTTTGTAGGTGCTAACATCGTACAGATTTACACCAGGTGATCTTCAGACAAGGAAGCAAACCTCAACATATTAATTCTCACAACACCCAAAACCGGTGAAGCACTTGAAATTCCCAAGTTACAGCCAGGGAAAAAAGAAAGGCACTGAGAAAATGAGTCTGACTTTCTGGGCTGTAAACAAGTGCACCAGATTTCGATTAATTATTATAGAAATTGGGTTTTTGTTTGCTTGTTTGCATTACAGCTTGGTGATGAACTGGTTCACTGTGATTTTTCCAGTAGTTTAGTTGAATATGCAAAATCCAAGCAGAATTGGATTGCTAAAACTAGTCACCAAAGCCACAGTTTGTGTTCCCTGCCTAGATGAAAGGCTCAGAAAAGTGGGAAAAAAGTCCTGAAGCAGAAAATCTACTACAGATTAGCTCTGTTTATATTGCAAAGGCTCTGGCTCAAGTGAGGATTTTTTTTTTTTTGCTTAGAAATATTGTTTTAGCATGAATTTATCTTGAAATGAACTTTGTGGTAAATAGAATTTGAGCATGAGCTTAAATTTAAGGTCTTATTTAAGTGCTTTTCTACTTCACTTGCCAGCTAAGGATCTGGCCTGGGCTTTGAACATCTTAAAGGGAGGAGAAACAGATTAATGAGATTAGAACATTTTAAATCACTTTTGTACTTGTCTGGGCTGCATGATCTTTATAATACCTTGTCTCTATAGACTCTATCAAGTGTATTGGCTGGGTGCTGAGAGGCAGAGATGATAAAAACACTCCTTTCTTGTGCATCCTTTCCATTTTGGGGAACATATTCGCTGGCCCATGGGTATGTTCAGCTCCATACACCAGTGTGCTTTTAATCTCTTTGTCTGCTTTATGAAATCCAGCCTTTGAGTGCTTAACTCTCAGCCTTATGGGCCTAATTTCCATGCTAAGGTTCACACCAGGTATTTTATGATGAGGCCAGTAAAATAAAAAATGAGGTCACAGAAGATGGTAAGAGGTGACCTGGAAACAGACAGGTCTTCACCAGAACATCAAAATTACAGCAGGGTCTGGACTGTCCCCTTTTGGCAACCCTGCTAGCACATCCCCGCTCCTCCCTACAACTCCGTAGGCAAAAGGTGAATCTCTGACATTAAGCTTTGCCTTTTCATCCTTCTGAGCTCAGAAATAAGCTGTCTCTAGAGTAGTGCAGTCAGGGGCTGGTGAGCTCCTGTTTCACCCTGGGACCCTCGGTGGTTTCCATTCTCACCATGATGTAGTGCAGAGCCACCCTTGAGGAGCGTAGCAGGGATTGTCGGCCTTCGCGGGTGAAGCGACTCGTCATGGGGAATGGAGAAATTGCAACAGGCTGGAGTTCCCTGCAGCTGAAGTGCTCCAGCAGACTAAGTTAATCTGTTCCCCCAAGGCTTTATTTGGAGCATAGTAGCAAGAAGCCCAAATCCCACAAAATATCAAAAGCCCATGGATGTTTCTATCCAGAGACTTTCATCAAGGCATGTTTCCCTGATAGTCTTAATTGCATACTCATCTCTTGCTGCTCCTGGCAGTTCAGTCTCTGAAAGGTCACATGAGAAGAAGTAGGAGAAAAGTTTGGAGTGTTTGAAATTTCTCTGGTTACTCCTCCTCAGCACCAGCTGCTTCCCCAGGTCATCCCTCAGCCATGAGCAGAGAGCCCCAGCATGGAGAGCTGAGAGTACATGAACGTAGCTGGGATGTCTTGTTTATTACAGTCCTATGCAGGGAGTGGAGCGTGTGTTTAGTGCAGGAAAAAGTGTCCACAAATGCAGCCAGAGTCAGTGTACCGAGCTTGGAAGCAGGTCTTGCATGGGGCCAGGGCAAACTCAGCAGGAAATGCAAACCCTAGTTACAGCTCTGTTTCCTGCATTGAAATAGTGATTATAATTAAAAATAAATCACCACTGCTTTTAGGTTGATGAAATTACCACTTACATTAAGAGCAGCTTGAGCTGGCTCTAAATCATTTGCTGCAGAATGTCACTTTGGGATTTAAAATATTTCATCAGTTAAAGAATGTGTTGTGCTGCATTTGGGAAGGAAAAGAGTAAAACATGAATCACACATGAGTGAATGCAAGACCTTCTTGTACTCTCGGGTGCCTGGAGTCTATAAGAAATGAAATTAGCCCTTCTGAAAAAGGGTTGATTAATCCAAACATGCTCCCAACAACTCCATTCATCTGCCTTAATCGAATGTGGGAGTCAGTTTTGACTTACTGGCCACAAGGATGATAAGGGAAAGTACATGCTGCAAAAATCAAGCTGGGATTCCTTACCAAAACCCAGTTTGATTCCCTGCTTGTTATTGATGAGATGTAAATATTCCTTCAAGAAGCAGCCTTAAGGCGGAGACTCTAGAGAACATATATAAAGAAGAGGAAAACAAGTGGCAGGACAGGGATTGCAAAGCACTCTGCTACCTTGAAGCACCTCAGTGTCTGAGAGGCACCGCCAACAGCGTGGGGCACGTGGAGCCACAGTCATCCCCCCAGCTCAGCCCGAGTCACTCCTAGCTGGTTACACCCAGCCTGAGACTCCTACCAAGACTTCAGTCTTTTCAGATATGAAAAACAATCTCCTTTTTAGGGGTTTTATTCTAAGTTTTACAGTATTGAGTATTTTGTCCCAAATTCTCATCTCCCAAAGACATGAACTTAGATCACAGCTTTTATTCTTCTTTTTTGTTTCTCTTACTTTGTTAAAGCTAGGCTCCAATCCAGACTTATTAGAAATAGAAGTTCAAAACTAAGACCTTTTTTTAAAAAAAAAAAAAAAGCATTTTCTGAATTTGCATTCTGCATTGCAGTTAAGGTAGCTTGGGGAAATGAGAGCTTGGACTCATGAATGTTGAAAGCTTGGGGTTTACGATGCTGCAGAAAGACTATTTGTTGAGTACAAGGCCTGATCTGGAAATGCATTTAAGACATGCATGACTTTGAGCTTATAAATAGTTGCACAGAAGTCAATGGGACATAAATTTATGAATTTGCCTAAGTGCTCTGCTGGATCTTTGCCTAAGGAACCACTTACCATGAGTTTCAATAACAGAATCAGCCTTGTTAATGAGCGAACCTCTGGACCGGGGGCGTCAGTGAAATGTGAAATCCAGCTCCACGCTCTGTGCTACTCAGCTTGATTTCATCTCTGCATAAACTCGCTCTGCTGTGCTGACGTTTATGCCCCTTGCCTTTTCCATTTTACACCTGTGAGTGTGACAGGACTGTGCAAGATGGGGAGAGTGGGAACTGAGGGCTCAGCCAGCTGCCCAGTGCATCCCCAGCTGAGGCAGGAGCGGGAATGCTGGGCAGACGCTGCAGGGAGACACGGTCTGGCGATGTGTTAAGCTACGAGTGTCAATAGAGCACGTGTTTGGGAGGTAAGATTCCTGGAGATGAGGATGTCAGATATATTTTGAGGAAACTTTGGGGTTGTTGTCCAGAAGGAAACCCTAAAACTTTTCCAGGATTCCCAGATACTTAGTAGGTTAAAGGACCTCCAGCCCTTCCTATCCGCGCTGCATCCTCTGCCGTGGTTCGCACACAACTGTGTTAACATGAGTCTGGAATATCTCAGCACATAATTATTTATCCTTCGATAAAACAAAGAAAACCATGTCTAAATCTGACTAATATCCCTTCCTCAGCCTGCCAAGTGGGGCCTTGTGTTTTCAGTATTGAAAACCAAGCCTGACTCGCTGCATATTTTGTGTTACCATGGTTTATGTCCAAATGCAAGGATTTAATTTTGTCCGTCATCAAGCCATGGTTTCCATATGACACCAGTACATTCCTTCCCTCTGCCTGCTGTTCTGACAGACGACAGAATAGAATTAAACATTCCAACTACCACACTTGAAACACAAGAGCTTATGTTCCTTTGGCTTTGGAGATCAAGGGGCAGATCTTTAGCAGGTATAAATTGTCTTCTCTGGAGCTAGGAAAATTTACACCATTTACCCCAGCTGAGGTACAGCCGTGGATGTGTTGTTTTCACAGAAGATAGATATGGCAGGACTGACAAATGAGATGGACTCTCCCTTTCTTCTGTGCCCAGCTACTATGAGTGATTATTATTGGGTTTCCTTCTGGAGCAGTTACTGACCGGCCCGACTTACGTCTCTGAAAGCCAGTGAAGAGAAACCCCTCCACATATTTCTCCACTAACTGCAGCCTGCCCTACATCCCAGCCAAGTTCAATTTAATGCTATCAACATTTTAATAAAGCCAATCCACACTCTTTACCCTACTGAGACCGGGAGTAGAAAAATGACCGTCTCCTTCTCAAAACACCGGCTGGGGTTTCAGAGGAGCCTGAGGGAATTGCACACACATCTTACTTTGAAATTTAAGCTCTGGATCTTGAAAGAATAGGTTATTCCACAACTGCACACCCTGAAGGGACAGCTCATTGCCTGGGATTGCTGTGATGTCACCCCTTTAGGGAACTTGTTCAGATTAAGTCGGTGCACAGTCCTAGGCCCCCTTGTGACCCCCATCTCCAGTGGTGTTACCCTGGGCTGGTGGGTGCTCGTGGGTAACAGCAGTTCCCTGTCTGTCCATCCCTAGCGCTCGACCAGCACGCTGGAAGTGCAGCGTTACTTCTGAGTGATGGAAGGAGGCTGAGCTGAAAAATCCCTGTGGATAAGAAAAGGAGATATGCTATCCTCAGGAAGGAAAAAAGGAGTCCAAGAAGATGATAGCAACAGTCCAGCTGGGCCTGCAAGTCAACACCACTCCTGGATTTAGCCAAGAGCTCTGGCAGCTTTGGAAGTGCTCGGGGTTCTGCCCTGGACTGGTAGTCTCCAGAGTGGCTGTGGCTGAGTTTTGCTGGGTGTGGTAGGGGACGTCTGCTGGTGCCAGCAGGCCAGGAGAGGGGAGCTGGAACCTGCTGAGACTTGGGAGTTTGTATTAATTAGAAGCAAATGCTGTATGTTGGCTGATGGGTTCCAAAGCAGATGTTTGTCAAAATAGCCAGGAGATGGGTCATCTGAAAGCAAAAGTTATAAATAATACAGAGATGTTTCTTGTTATTTCATGTTTTCTCAGGTCAAAACCTTGTGTCGTTCAGCGTTGGAAATATCAGAGCGAAACGTCTTGTTATGCTGTGGGAGACGACGTGCCCTCATTTCCATGTGTGTGACCCATAAACCCAACCACTGTGCACTCAGAGCCTGGACACAGCATTAGGTGGTCAGCTACAACCTGCTGAACAGACATTTGCAGGAAGGGAATCTCTGTTCAGATGCACCTCTGAGAGTCTCCATCCTTCACTGGACCCAGCACAACAGAGGCCAGGCAGCTCCCTCCATTCAGTCCCAGGCTACATCAGAAGGGAGTGAAGAAAGATTTGTGCACCCATCTGTGATCCAAACCTCCCCAACAAATTCAGTCTTTCCAGGTAAGATTCCTGCTTTTAATTTATGTTGACACCTAAACTTGGGATGCCTTATTCATATATTCATATCCTTTAATAATTTAACCGTGGTCTTCAGGTCAGTTAAGTCTTCACTGCTCACACTGCACGTGGAGCAGCAGGTCCTGAGTGGACTGCAAAGCACAGCTGTGTGCAGAGCCAAAACCTCTGTGGGCAGAGATACCCATCGTCAGCAGCGCTCGGAAAGCCGTACCCTTTGCTCGTGAAGGGGAGAGGGCCTGCCTCTATCCCCTTGTGCCACTGTGTGTAATGACCCCATGCAAACATGCCTTGGCTGTGTCTTTGTGTTTATATGCTGTGTAAATACCTGTGGGTCCCGTTGCCAGCACATGAACAGGACAGTTAAACAGTCACAGGGACCTTAGCTCCTTGCAGTTCTGACTGTACAAACGGGTCAGTATGAGGCAGCTCCCCAGCCTGGCACTTCACGTGCAGGCACCAGCTTTGGTGACCTTTGGGCATCTAAATCTTCAGTCCAGGGTTGCTACACTCAACAGTCAACTAGCCTGTGTGTGGGTGAATATAGAGACCTAACACCAGACTAACAGCCGGGCTTCACTTTCCAGATGAAGTGCGATTTTTCTACAAAACTTGAAACAAGTAAGAATACTTTAGAGAAAATTGTCCTTTATACTTAAATGTGCTTACAAGTAGTGTAGCAAGTGAGTGTTTTTAAAAGGAAGGAATTAAAAGTATAGATATATTGTTCATTATGGGATGTATCCATGTGGCTGTCTTCGTGTGTGTGTAGATATTCAGATATGTGTTTTGTATCTTGAAGATGTGTGTGCTAGAACAAAAAGCATATATTTAAAATTAATTTGTGTAAATACACATGTACGTGTAAAGACACCCTGTTACATACACACATTTAGTCCCATATATATGTGCATATATAATAATGTTTGTGTACACAAACACACACAAATTATGTACAGAAAATTAGGCATATGCCCGTCTCCCCCTCAAGGAAGCATCTCTCCAAGGAACATCAAACCTGTTTGTGTCAACACACAGACCTCTGCAGCCGAGGACGGCACCAGTAGACAGTGAAAAGCAGAAACCTCTGCACCTGTAAGGGCAATTACTTCTTTATGCATCATTTCCACACCTCTTCCAGTTACTCCCTCCCAGTGTAATCGCTGTCCCTCCCAGGCAGCACTCCCGAGCCAGAATCCTGTGATCTTTGCCCTCTCTTCCTTCAAATTAAATTTCAACTTTTTTCAAATCTCTGGTAGAGTGACAAGCCGGTGCCAGAACTGTCTTTTAATACACAAAAGCATAAATAATGCCATCCATCAGAGCTGTCACTCAGAAAGATAGATTGCTACTTGTCCAGACAGTGGAATGACACAAAAGTGAAAGTTAGAAACTGTCTCTTTCTCTGCTTGCTTTCTTTTTCTTCTTCTTCTCTCTCCCTTTTTTCTTTTTTTTTTTTTTATTTGCTGGACTGCTTGATTCTGATTAATGGTGCTGTCAGGGAGGGATTCCGCTTGCCCGGATAATGAGTCAGGAATGTATTCCCTGTCACAAACACAGCAGATGTCAGGGGCAGAAGGGCCCGGGAATGCCAGAAACAATATACAGTTTCTTCCTAGTCCCCTGACAGGCCAATATGCTGCACAAGGTCTAATTTATGTAGACAAAATGCAGGCAAGGGGCTGTAGCAGCAGAGAAACTGTGCTGGGAAGTCTGCACTACAATGCAGCAGGGGAGAGAGCTGAAGGGAGGTAATGAACGCGAGCAGTGGGACTCAATAGCACTGCATCAAATGGCCTTAACAAGAATGGCCCAGGACCACTTTGACTCCATTAAAGTGCACTTTACATCATTATAGAGAGAAATCAAACAGGGCAGAGGGCTTCTGTTTCTTTTAATGGCTCGATTAGGTTATTCACTCATCGGGGTTTGCAGCTGTCATAGTAATGCAGCAACTGCCAGGAGAGATACAATAGCACCCGTGGCAGCGCGGGGCCGCGTCCCCTCGCGGGTGGCTGCATGGGCTGGTTCTGAGAAGGCCCTGTGTGTACACGGTGACGGGTGCTGGGGCAGGCTTCGGGGGGTTGGATGGTCCTAGTGAAAGAATTTCAGAGAGATTTGCCTCGAGATGCCTTCACTCTTGGGCTTGGCCACCTGGAAGTGCTGGAAAGGGGCCAGGTCTTTCTGAAGGCTGAGCTCCTGCCCTTGGCTGTCGGGGGCCCTGGCTTGGCGTGCCTGCAAGAGGGACCCACCTTCACTTTGGAGAATGCTGACCTTCCTTATACTGGCAAGAAACCCATAACTTTTCAGCTACAAAATGCTGATATCGTAAAACTACCTCACATATTGGGAAAATAAATTAGCATTTTGAAGTGCATGCAACTGCACCGGTCTGTTGCACTCCCTGTTCAGCACTCTGGGGCAATTTGGTTTGCCAGCGCTTGTTCAGCACTTGGAGTAATGAGGTCCTGGTCCGGGAGGACCCACACTCGGGGCCGTGAGATGCTGTGCTTCAGTCTCAGAGCTTCCCTGAAGGTGTTGCCAGAGTGCCTGTCACAGCACAGCCAGTGAAAGGATTATGTACAGCATGGTTTAGGGAAAGAAAAGAAAGGGGTCTGATTCAAAGCCCTCCAACTCCTGCCAAAGTTCTGTTGACATCGGAGCCGTGCAGCAAACTCCTGAGCACTTGGGAAACACCCCTGTGTCGAACATGTCACACCATCACATCTGCTTAATGAAATCATCTTGTACTGCAGAACCCCGAGTGAGAGAAAGACTTTGAAGCTGGCTGTGCCAGAGGCAGATTTTTAAGGCCATGACTAGCGGCAAGTTTCAGAGTGTGGATTGTCAGCCCTTGGGGATAAGGGCCTTCTCTTCTGCCACGCTGAGCTGATGCTCACTGGAGCCCAGCTCAGTGGAAGAGCTTCTTCCCTCTCACAATAATAATGTAATAATAGCTATTACCTGAACTGAGCTAGTCACTTAAAAGGGATCCACTCCAGTGCTGTGGTATGTGCACTCTTTCTCCTTAAGCTGGTTCTAGGGCTTTTTACTGTGATCAGTCTTTTCAGCCTCAGAAAGCACACCTTGCAGAGTATATGTGTAAAGTCTGATCACTGAGCATTTATTTAGGCTGCTTCACCCTCTGTCTTTGACCAGGGCAAAAATCATGAATAAAACCAAAACCACGTAAGGCATTTTGGTGCATTCGAAACACTTTCTGCTGGCTTCAGCACACTCAAAGTCAAGCCCTTTATATTGCTGTACAGCAGCTGCCCATGAACTCTTCCACAAGAGCAAGCTCCAGCTTTTATCTCCTTGCCTCTTTAACTCAATCTGAACCCTGACCCATGCGAGGTCCCAGTAACTCCTTCCCAAGCGGGAGGAGCTCGGCTCTGACATGATTTTGGCACTGTCTGGCAAAGGACCTGGGGGTCATAGGAGGAGAGTGAGCACATCCAAATGGTAAAAATCAAGAGTGACAGTCAGATGAAAATAAAGATAAGGTTCTGCTACCCAGAGTCACCAGAGTGGCAGGAGCTGCTTTGAAGGGGAAAGTGCAGTCAGGATGCTGGGCTTGGCAGATTTCATGCCCGAGCTGAGTAGGATTAAATGGTTGGTCCTGAGGTTTCCCCTGCCCCACTGTAAAATCCTGTGCTGTGTCACCAAGCCATGGGTATGGAGGAGCATGTATTTCCTACCTGTTGGCCTGTCTGAAGGTGGTGAGCTCTGTGTACACTGCTCAGGGGGCTGTGCTAGTAGGATCAGGTTTGCCAGACCCATGCTCTGAGGGCATAATGTCATTTTTAGTTACATCAGTGTAGGTCCAACCACTGGGCCATATTTGATTTAATTTAGAGCAGCAGTGATCCAGAGTGCTCTACTGCAAACACCAGCCTGTTTGTTCAGCAGCACAATTAGCCTAACTACCAGCCTCAGTGAGTCAGGCGGCTGTAGAGCTGTCCCAGTGCAGCAACCTCAGCTTTACCAGGCTCTGAGGAACATACCCAGCTGCACTCTGTTGAAATCAAACTAACGATTCGTATTTACCCAAGTGAAGTCCAAGGGAAATCTCATTTTGGTGTGTGAGGCTCAGAAGCAGGTAAGAAGTTACGTTTAAATGTGCTGCTGATCTGTTTCCTGAAGTCGCTTGGAGCCCTTGTCCTTTTGAATCCGCGGTGAAGTCCGTTCCCTCTGATGTCCTGCTGACCTCTAAGCCATAAGAGCAATGTGACTGACAGGAGAGGTTGCTTCCCCAGTTGCCTGGCTTGTCCACAGCTTTGGCTGAAAAGACATTTCTTCTAAATCCATAAAGTTGTGCCTTTTCTTCCCCTAAAGCTCAACATGTTTTTTTATTTAAAATAGCTTTATTCCTGCTCAGAGTGTCCCTAATCAGAACCAGCACCTAACAGCCAGAAAATGAAGGAAATAAAATTAAAGATCGCAATTGCTTTGGTTTCAGAAGCCCGAGGCCTGGTGGGGTTTGCTTTGGGAGAGGGGAGGGGGCTGGGGGGCTCAGGTTTGTTAGTTTTGCTGGTATCAGGCCGATCAAAGCAGCGTATTGTCAAGTAAGCACAAACGTGGATTTGGAAAGTTCACACATTAAACTAGCTGTGATGGACATCAGACTGCGAGAGGCAGTGCCTGAAGGAGCGCAGAGCCCAGAGGTGGGGACAAGGCAGGTCCTCAGAGGCTGCCAGGACAGGCTGTGGAGCCAAGGGGCCTCCTTAGTGCTGCATGTCAGCAGTGGTGCCAGACAGGAGCACAGGAGGACACTGAGCAGCAGAGCAAAAGTGGCTGGTGCAAAGGTGCATTCCCAGCAGCAGGAGCGACCCCTTCACTTTCAGTTCTCTTCTGCACCTTGGCTGATGCTCCCCTTAAGCGAAACAGCACAAAACATCACTCTCCTGTGAGCAGAGAGAGCTGGGTCCTGTACCCCTCTGGGGAAGGTGGGTCTGGGCTGAGCTCCCGGCACCTCTGGCACACCGGGATCCCGGGTGCAGTGGAGATCTGAAGGAAGCAGCTGTGGCGTGGCCATTAGTAACAGTAGCAGAAGCACTCCTCAGGCTGAGCTGTGTTACCTGTTACCGGGGTGCTGAGAGGAGTGAGCACGGCCTTGGCTGCGGATTGTTGCGTGTGCTGTGTGCTGGGGAAGGGAGTGTGCATGTGGTGGAAGGGGAGGAGATGAGGCTCTTAGGGCATTTATCTTTCAGTGACTTCTGGTGTTTTGAAATGTCTCTCGCGTGGACCGGAGTGTGCAGCGATGTCTGAACGGGAGTCAGTGGCACAGCAAAGCTGTGCACCAGTGCAGAGGAGCTCCATCAGGCCAAGGCTGAGGAAAGTCGTAACTCGACTGATGCTGGAGCCAGGAGGGGCTGGGAGGCTTTGGGGAGCCGAGCTGTAGCACGTGTCAGCAGCTGAAGCCTCAGCCCACAGAAGGCTGCCCGCTGTGCCTGGACAGAGCCAGAACACGCCATAGGGAACCTCCGCCGGGGCAGTGGTGGGAGTGGGGAAGGTGGACTTCCCAGCCACCCTCCAGTGGGTCGTGCCTGTGTGTGTCAGCATTAGCAGGCAGCAGCTGAGCATTAAGTTATTTAAGCTGTCACTCGCTGAACTTTGCAAAAGTTGCAGCCCAGAAGATTTATGCTTATCAGAGCCAGCACAGCGATTCGTGTAACCTGAGTCCTTGTAGGACCAGGTCAAAACCTGGTCAGCGCTCAGGCATCTCCCAGATTCTCATCCCCACAGCCCCATGAGAGCGGGTTGGATTTCAAACACACTCTGTGTGTCGTCCTTGGAAGACATAATACAAATAAGTGACACCCCAGGCCCAGGCGTGTGTATCAGGGGGCAAAGGGAAGGGAGGAAAGGCCCATCTGATCACAGATGCCCCCAGCCGCTGTGCTGAGGCTTGTCCCCCAGGAGGGAGGCTGGAAAGACCAATTTTCACAGATCTCAGCACCAGGAAATAGGCATTTCATCATGAGTTGAGTCATGGAAAGGAGGATTCGGCCACGCTGCTGCTGCTAAGGCAGAGACAAATATAATTTATTATCCTGAGGCCTGCTGAGGCTTGGGGAGCTCAGGAGGAACACACAGCAGTAAGGTGCTTGGCCCCCTAGGAGGCTTTTTGGAGAGTGACTAATTGAGATGGGATATTCTCAACTGTCTGAGCACATCCAGTCCTTCACACGTTTGTGTCCTAAAATAAACAGCCTGGAGGTGCTGGGAGAAGGAGGGCCCTGCCCTTAAAGTGCTGACCTGAAGATCAGGACACCTGAGTTCCCTCACAGCTCTTGTAGGTGGCTGATACAAATCAGCAAGTCATCTGTTCTTTTCCCTCTATCTCCACCTGCAAGAGCTGATGATAGTAGCACAGTGCAGCCAGGTGCTAGGAAGGGCATGTGTCCCTGTATGCATCCTCCCAGGGAGGAGGAGGAGGAGGGTTGCGGCCGTGGCTCCTGTCCAGGTAGGTGGCTGCAAGTTAAGCCATGGGCACAGTGGAGGACAGTCAGCTGCTGCTCTCTGCAGCAGGCCAGCTTGGAGGCCACTGTACCAGCAGCCCTTTTAGTACAGGTGCCAACAGTCAGGAGGTGACACTGTGGCTGTTTCATGCCTCTAAATATCCCTCACAGGCACTTTTCACTGTACACCTCTAGGACGTGGTGAGGTGAGGCCGTGACCCTGCCCCAGCCTTCTCTGCTCGTCGGGTTCCCGTCCTGGGTGCCCTCGGCCCAGTGCCTCAGGTAGCTGATAAATAGCCAGGCTCGAGGGGGCAGCTGCCCCAGCTCGAGGGGGAGGGGGAGGGGAGGTTGAGCTGTCTTCTGTACCTCAGCTCCTGGCCCGGGTCCTCTGCACGTTCCTGCGCTCGTCGTTGAGGCCGATAGGTGTTCGGGTGAACGGGGCCGTGAGGTTCTGCTGAGGGAAGGGGGTGTCACCTTGCAGGGGGATTTCACATCTCTGCACCGTAGCTAAGCCAGCAGAGCGGGGTCTCCAGTGCCGCGGGGGAAGGGGGCTGGGGAGCTCTTGATGTTCCTGAAACGTATCAAGACTTCCCAGGTGAATGGAGCCCTCCTGTAGCTGTGCAAGGTGCTGGGTGTTTTTCACGTGTGGTAATTAACTGATGGTGTTAATCGCTGCAGCCCACCGCCTCCCATATGTGCGTGTGTGCAGCAAGGCCAGGCAAGTGACTAATGCAAACCTGGAGAGAGACAGCAGAGCATATTGTAAAGATCAACCCTATTCCAGCTTATGTTCACGTCGGAAATGCCAGAGATTGTTTCATAGTCTTCTGCAATGTTCATTAGAACAGTCCCCAGATGGCAGATGGCTATTAGCTCACTGTGACCTATATAAATGTCAAACGTAAAGCTATTGCCCCAGTGAAAATCTCAAAATAAATAACAACAGGAGGGATGCTGCTCTGCTGCCACCAGGATTTATGGATTATGAATTCATGCTAATTCATCCCAAAGCCTGCAAAAGAGTGAGTCTTGTCCTTTTGGAGGAATTCACTTCACACCTGCTCACAGATGAGTTCGAGTCCCCTGTGCCTGATTCTGTGCTGATCTCCTCTAAGCTACATCCCCCTCGGTGTACACAGCCTTCCCTGGAGGGGCTGCTGGTACCTGCCATGAGTGGGGTACGCGCGGGGCAGCCGTGAGTAGCAGGAGACGATGATGGTGTCACCCACTCCCAGCAGGGTCCTTTGCTGAAATCGTGTGACAGCAATTCAAACAGTGATTTCAAGTTGTTTTCTTTATCCTTATTGATCATTGTGGCACCTGTCAGTCAGAAAAGGTGTGATTTTTCCTGAGGCTTTTAGTCGGGGTTGTGCATTTGTAAAGGCCAGACAGTGCTCATAAACACAGTGCGCTTGCTCGGATTGGCTGGTTTGGAGGAGAAGGAGCAGAGGAATGAGGGTTTTGTTTGCTCAGTTGTGCTGTTATTATGTTCTCATAAATAATCAAAAGATGAATAACACAAGCCATGAGTAATTGCAGTTTCTGTAGCAAAACTTTTCCTGTCCTACTTACAGGAGATGCACTTTGTAGAAAGCCCAGACAATTAGCTGCTGTACCTCGCTCCAGTCTCACTTGCAGCACTGTCTATCTGTAGTAGCCACGTCCCTGGAGCTGTTCTAAACCCAGGAACAGCCCCAGGTCCTACTGCTACCACTGAAAGGGGATAGTTGGATCCCACGTGCCCATCCCAAAGCCTGAGACCGATGAATACAGAGCACTGTCTTGGCATCTCGGGCGCTCTGAGCAGCTCCCAGTGCTACATAAATGACTCTGTTATATACCAACACCTCACACAACCCATAAGCTCCTAAGTGTGCTTAGGGCTTGTCTGTATGGGGAGCCATGAGGAGTAACTAATTGTATGAGATTACAAACAGAAGTTGAAGGCTATTAAACCTCCGTGTGATTGCTGTGTTTCAGCAGAACATCTGCAGTTTGCTGCAGCTTCATCTAACTACAGAGCTTTCTGTGTGTACATTAACTTCGTGCTTGGGCTCCATTTGGCTCCGCTTTCCTCAGTGTAACCTGTAGACGAGACCGTGGAAAGGGAAGGAATTGAATTCACGAGTTGAGAGGAGTTTGTCTGAAATGGCCATTTTGGGATGATGGGCTTGGGCAGGTTGGCAGGCGCCGTTTGGGGTGTTCAGTTATGCTGCTGCAGTGTTCAGATGCTTCGGGTGGCATCAAGGACACCGAGTGTTCAGCGATGAACAAACAGAAGCAGGTTGTTTTTCAAAGAAAAGTAAATCATGGAATTTGAAGGAACTGCTTTTTTCCCCCTCAAAAACAGTTTTCGCAAAACAAGTTGTTGCTGCTGTCAAAATTCTTTAAGTTTCAGCAACGCAAATTTTTTTGTTGTTTTTTTAAATATATTGCTGAGTGGAAAACATAATTGAGCAGATTTTAGAAATATTTCATCCCCATAAAAGACATTTTTGGTAAACAAATGCAAGTGAATATTTCATTAGCGTTTTTGATAAAGACATAAACATGTAGTGATACCATGCAGTGAATGGATCAGCTTATTAAAAAATTAAGAGCAAAGGAGGAATGTGGGTCATTTTTATCCGTGCAGAAACAACTTCAACCATATTTCTCTCACAAATGTGAGATTTTGTTTTCGAGCTGTTGCAATAATAAACGTTCCCAAGAAGCATAAACTTCATTTCATTTCTTGGCATGCTGATTTACATTGGCTGAAAGCTTGTAGGCCTCTGACTCCCTCTTTAAAAGCAAACCCCTTGTCACATCTGGAGGTACACTGCTCTTCCCTGGCGATACCAAAATTGAAGGATGGGCTTGATGTCATACTTAGAGTATATGTTGTATGTGAGACAACACTAATTAGACTGCTGCAACATCCTTCAGAAGCCCAGTATGGCCTTGGAGCACTGTGTAGTAAATCCAGGGCTCAAATCTATTGTGCAGTTAATGACCAGAGCTCTAAAAGTGTGTATTAAGCGTGACATTAAAGTGCCAGTGCTAAGTACTTCACGTACTAAGTGCAGTGCTGCCTGATATAAATTAGGAGTAATTAAATCTTTCAAAAAATAGACCTGTATGGTAGTTGTGACCAAACTGCACTGTAGTTAACACACATGTAGCCAAAAGGAACAGTGTGATTCACAGTGTTCCTGGGCTGGAAATCGCTGTATTTCCTGCTCTTGCTCGGCGGTACAGCGAGGAGCACAGCCACGTTCAGAGCCACATTGCCACCATCAGCGATGGATGGCTCAGCTGGGCTCGCAGGGAAGAATGTTCTCTGGGTATGGTGTCAGTGACAAATACCACCATTTATGGTGATCCTAATAACTTCATCCTGGAGACTTCTGGTGCTTTAACCCTCCTGTTGCAAGCAGCCAGTCCCTGCAACATGCTGCCTTTGGAAAGGCTTAGGAAAAGGTTCCAAAGGAGTCCTTAGCTGCGTTTGTGCTTTGTAGTCGGCTGCGTCTTCGCTGTGAGCAGCACGAGTGAGGGAGCATAGTGGTCCCCTTCCCGCTTGATCTGTTCCCGCTGCTCACGCGCCCGATCGACGGGCTACTGAAATTGCATTTGAAAATTAATTTCCCACAAAGCTTTTGCCGACAGCTGACAGATTGCTGCATTGCTTGTGTATATATTGTTTGTGCCCTGACATGAAATGGGGGTCTTGGAACAACCTCTCTTTGTTTTCCTTTCATTAAGCCTGCGATTCCACTGTGACAGAAGTGAGAGCCATGGGCTAGCACCCTGCAAAGACACCAGTGTCACGTGGAGGCCACAACTCTGGGATGAGTGTATGCCCAAGCTAATCAACTGGCAAGAAGGGCTGTGCAGCTCGGGATCCTCACCATGTATCTGTGGTGACCTTGGGACCGAGGCTGCCGGCATCGTGCCATCGCGGAGCGCCTTGCTGGGGAAGTTAGTCGCGCTGAAGGGATGGACAAAGCTGCTCTTCAGTCCTCCACTGGTGTCACACTGAGCTCTTATGTCAGAAAGGAGATAGGATGTCAACGATAAGAAACTCCTTATTTTGTGCATGTGGAGTTCTGACCCCAGTAGTTAATTTGCTGCCCTGAGGGTCTGTGCTGGTTCTGCTGGGCCTGAGGAGAGTCCTCGGGGACGCAGAACTGGGAGGAGCAATGGCAGAATGAGGCCTGTTGTTATGCCAGGCCTGCAGAGAGAGAAAAAGACAGCTTGGCTGAAAGCAGATCTTTTCTCAGAGGCCCAGCTCCAGCTGCACATAGAAGCCAAGTAAATCTGTGCAAGATGATGGTATTTGAGGAATTGCCATAGCAGGAGACGAGCGTGTGGGGTTGAAACACCAGCGTCCCTTGTTGCGCTGCGGTGTGGCAGACTTAGAGTTAACCTGACCTAGAAGCAGAGACAAAGAAGGCTTTCCTTTTTCATTCTTTGGCATGCCTGTTTCTTGCCTCTCGGAGTATTTGCATGACCATAAATTCAGAGCTCTGGAGGATATTTTCAGCCAAAGACTACATGTGCAGGATACCATAATGTAAACTGCATATGTTGTGAGAAGTTGTTAAATGGAACCAGCAGATGATAATGTGCCCAGCGTTGCTGCTAACATCCCTTGATTTCCTCCCACCATAGGTAAAACAAGACCTCTTCCCAATCAATTCTAGCTTTCTGACAGGCCTATAAATTAAAATAAAGAAGAGAATGGCTTTTTGGCTACCAGACCTCCACTGGAGACCCAGGAGCTGGCCCCCGTTCCCAGGAGCGCCCCTGGTTCTGAGGGGGCCTACGCGTGTCTAAGCACACACGGGTTCCTCTTGCCGTTTCCCGCTCTGCGCCCACCTTGCAGACAATGAGACGTGTTGAAAAAGTCTGGCAGAGCCAGATACATCTGCCACCTTTCCCAGTCTCTTTCCCACTGCTTTTCCACTGCAAATAGCTGTTCTCCTTTCTGTGTGAATTTAGGGATAATGGGAGCTGCAGCGTTTCCTCCTCGCTTGAGGACGTGCAGCTGTTGAAGCCACGTGGTAAATACAGCAAACTCGTTTCAGGGAACTCAGCTTCAGCAGGAACGAGAGTGAAGTGGACAGAAAGCTGTCACCTCTCCCTGTCAAAATACTTGGAGGTGGTTATATATCAGGAGAATGACCTGGGTGCTTCTCTACCAGTGAAATCTAGTGGGGACTGTTGCACACTCTCAGGTAAAATCCAAAGTTATGTAGAAAGGGTTAATTTTTACCATAGTGACAATTAAAAATGTACTGTGCTGTTGGAATTAGCAGGTCCTGTTTTGGTTTGTTTGGAAGTCTGATGTATGTCAAGCAGGCCGAGATTGCTGGGAGATTTTCTTAGGGACACACGCAGTGTCCTAACGCTCCTGGCAAATACCTGTTGTTGTACAGGGAGCAGAAGGCTCCTGCACAGTGGGAAAACCATCCTCAGGCTCTCAGCTCCAGCGCAGAATCTCAGCCTGACGAAATCCAGGCTTGCTTTCTGATAGCCCTTAGCACAGAGTTCAGCACCGCCCTGAGTGTCAGTGAAATTCACCCCTGGACAATGATTTCAGACAATTATTTCCTTCCTCGCCCCTTCGCCAGGAAGTTTGTTTGTTTTTCAGGACAGGAATCAAAGAGAGATCATGAATTTTTCTGAGTAACACTAATTTGTAGAGGTGTAACACTAAACAGTAATCAAGTGTGTATTGGAAGGATGCTAAGCCATATGTTTCAGGTTTGCCTTTGTTTATAACTTGAAGTGGCCAGGAGGAGATGGCCATGTGGGTTGTGCCGCTCTCATGTCTGTGGTCCTTTTATTTCTTGAACATCCTGCTATGAAGCTTCTTGAATTCTTTTGCCGAGACGTTTGATGCAGGTCACTGTCAAAGGCAGGATGTAAGGCCAGATGATGCACATGATCCACCCTGGAAGTCACGTCCTTTCCCCAATTTAGAAAGGGGCTAATTGTTAAAATTGTTACAAAAATGCAGGTTTGTTTTGAAGCCTGGCTGCTGGGAATCTCATTACCCGTTATTTACATGCCAAGTCTCTTGTCTTTTTCCCCCGTGAGGTTCCAGGATATTGCAGCACCTCGAGCAGCACAGGCTGAGGGGAACAGCTCTGCTTGAGGTGTCTGAGATGTCACTAACTGTTGCTGAGAAAAGACAGAACCCCGAGCACAAGGCCAGCAGAGTAAAGCACACAGAGTATTTGACTTTCCGTGTCGTTTCAGCGTGCGTTCAGTTTGCCTTGATATTAATTTAGTCTTATTTCTTTTGTCATCTCTGGCTTTAAAAGTTAATCTGTGTAGTTATTATTTTGTTACTGTTTGTCACAAAAGCTTCTGAGTCACTCTTTAATTGGGCCAGAGGGGGAGCTGACAGACTTTCCGGTCCCAATCACAGCAAGACAATTGCACCAAATCCCTGGTGTGAGGACGTCTCCTGCTGCGGGTGACTGTGAGAGTTCAGGGTCGAGGCCGGCGAGGAATTGGCAGAGGTTTTACGTGGGGTCTGCTGCAGCCCCTTTCACAGGGTGCTGGTGCACAGAACACACAGGCTCCCGTGGCAGAGGCTGAGGTAGCATTGCCTGGCACCTTCCCACCAAAGCGAGGAGGAGGAGGATAAAGACCCAAGCTCGTTCGTTATGCCCTGGGTTGGGTGACCATTGTCAGAGGTCTTTGCCCAGAGGTGTGAGCTCTGGCTTGCGGGGTTGGTAGTAGCTCTGGGAGCAGCTGCACAGCTGTCCTGGGAGTCTGCTCTTCTCCATGCTCTTTGTGGGGTCAGGGCATCTCAGCGGGAGTGCGGGAAGCTTTGTGCTTCAGGTTTGGGACAAATGAAACTGGAGCCTGTCAGGACAGAAATGTTCAGGTTGTTGCTCTGCAGAGTAAAAGGGTCCTCCCCCTTCCCAGGGATAATACTGTCTGTGGTGCATGTAGCATGCAGCATGCTTTGGTTAGCTCAGAGCATGAGGCCTCTGTCGGTTAGAAGGGACAGATCCGTGGTTCATGAACTGCAGGCAGTCCCAGGAGACAGTGTCTGGTTGAGGCACCACAGCCTGTAGGGTTTGGGCTTGGATGTGGGACAGGGGCAGAAAGCACCCAGGTGAGGGGAAGTGTTGGAATCCGTAGAAATGTCTTTCCCAGCCTGTGAAGCTGCCCCAGGAAAACAAGAACAGACAAACATAACTGCAAACCAGCAGGTTTAGTGTGCATGGCATGTGATGTGGCAGTGCCTTGTGTTGGAAGGGGCAGAAACTCTGGAGAAGACTTCCCCTGGTAGGGAGAGGATTACTTAAGAGGCTTTTGTGATGAAGTCCTGCAGATCTTCCCTTAAGGACAGGTGTTAAACAGCCTGATGGGTTGTGAGCACCGAATCCCCACCTGGCAGAGACTGGAAGGAAGAGCTCCTGGATCTGCAGCATCATTTAGGTGCTGTCCTGTCCCAAGGGATGTTGGGTGCCCGTTTCTGGGACCATGAGCACCAAGGCTCTCGCAGGGTAAGAAATCCTCCTGCTTTCTTCCCTCTTGCAGGAGTGGGCCCTTTTCATTCCACACTGGCAGTTCCCTGTGATTGAAATTTGAAAGCATGTAGCTGTTAATCTGGGAGTGATTAAAGAGCCTCATTTCTTGGAAGAGTCAGTACTCATCATCTGCCGTGCTGAATGAGCCTCTAACATCCCCTGATCCCATTATATTGTGATTAATTGTGCCAGTTTAAGTCAATAATTCATTTGTTAAAAATAGGCCTGCAAAGTATCATTTGTCTCAGGGGAGATATCAGAATAAAAAAAAATTCATTTGATACTTCTCATTAAATTAGTGTTGGGAGTTCTATTGAAGGGTTCTGTTCATGAAACATTTATTGCAGGCTTATTTGATAAGAAGTTGTATTTGTCTAAAATTATGTCTGCTAACAGATGTAACGGCCTGCATTTTTCCTTTGTTAATGAAAGTATAAAGAGTCTAAATAAGAGCGTGACTGGGGAGAGAAGTCTGTGATGACAATAAGGAAGATTTCTGAACATGTGTTTTACAAAACAGGCAGAAATAATGTCCTCATCTTTCACTGCGAAGTGGGGTCCTGTTCTCCCCTCTCTCCTCAGTGTGACAGTGTGGTAATGGGAGGTTATGTGCCTGCAGTGAGAGATGGATGTGCCCCAAAGTCTCATATGTGTAAATGGTTATAAATGTTGCATTCATATTCATCGAGCCATTAAAAATGTTTCAGCTGTAAACGGTTCTAAAAGGAATATATAGGGAATAGTAGCTAGTCTGCTAATGATAATGGCCATAACTGACAGAGACACATGCTCAGTGTCTCCATCTCTCCAGTCAGTCACACTCTGTACGGCTGCAGTACTCCTGGGGACGTGAAGGATGTACAGGTTATGAGAGTTCACCAAAGGCACACAGAACACCCCTTCAGGAGATGGTCTGGGTGGCTAATGGAGTGTGCAGCCCTTGACTGCTGGGTCATGGGTGTAACTCCAGGCCAGGTCACCCAGGGCCAGGCTCCCTCCCAGCTAATGGATGTTCAGCGGCCGGCATGGCTGAAGCCAGAGGTGTTCCAGTTGCTCTGGCCAGTCGCTAGAACATAAACTGAGCGGTGCAGGGCTCTCCCTTGCTCTGCAGGTGAGGAGGAGGCATGCAGGAGGAGGAGAAATGGGTTATGTTTGGTCCTCCAGGCGTGAGGCAAACCCCTTGGGCCTGGAGTGCTGCCATCCAGCACCAGAGGCTCCGGTGCCGTCCCTGGCGCAAGGCAGCGTCCTGCTTGTTTCCCACATTTCTGTGCCTTGAAGCAAGGTCCAGCCTCTGTGGCAGCAGGATCATTTTCATATGGGCTTGAGAGCCCTCTAGGAATCCTGGGCACTGCTGAATGCCACCAGCCCAGCCTGGGCAGTGCGTGCTGCCCACTCCTTGCCATGGCTGCTGGAGCTGATGGCTTTTTTGGAGGCTCTGGGAGAAGTGAAACCCTTCGGGGTCACTTACCTGGCGAGGTGCTGGATTGAGTGGGAGTTACAGGCATGTGCATGGTTTTCTTTCTCCTTCTCTCCTGTTTCTTGATATTTCTTAGCTCATCAGTGCTTTATATAAAAGGCTCCTCACAATTACTAAGCTCCAACCCCAAGTTGTCCTTGTCATCACCTCGACCACGGAAGACCTCGGTTGGGAAAGGTCTCGGGCATGTCCCCTGCGTTCACCCTGCCAGTACCACAAAGTGTCAGTTCCCAAAGGCTGTCCCTGTCCCTCCTGGGCTCAACTGCAGCATGGATGGTGTCAGGCACAGCAAAGCCCTTTCTGTGCTGTGGTAAGAAGTGCTAGTGAGCAGCAGAGCGTTCCTGCGCAGCTCGGTGCAACTCGGGCTCTCTAAAATCCTTCCACTGGCTCTGTGAGGCCAGCTGAGCTCGGCCCATACTGGGTCTCTGGTAATGAAGGGAAGGATGGGCAGTATGTACTGGGGAAGGATCCACTGGAGGAGACCAGAAAACACTGCATGCTTAAGGAAATGTGTGTGCTGGACTAAAACTGGGTTTGGAAACCCATTCGAGTCCGATGCCAGGGTCTGTTCCAAATTTTATACCAAAAAAACCTTCTACAGACCACAAGTCTCTCTTCAAAACTGGGCTCTGTGTTTCTCACTTGTGTCTTTGAGGTATTTTATAGCCCTTGCATCACGTTACCTGGTGATCTGCCCATCAGCCGTCCGCACAGTGTACAATCCCTCCATTGTTTAAAAGCCTTCTTGTTTGACAGCAAGTTCTATTAATGTGATGTGCTTGGCCAAAAATGTGTCACTGCTGAGAAGGGGTGAGTGAGAAGGGCCTTTGATGTCTGAGTGACAAGTCTCATATGTCTGTGTGGGGTAGGGAGAACATGAGCTGGAGCAGCAGCCGGTGGGGAGCACAGGGGCACTAATGGTCTGACAGACGTAGGCGCAGGCTCGGCTGGGCCTTCGGTGTCTGTGGACACTGCTCAGAGCTCTTTGGCAGAGGCATATCCATGTTGCCCTGTTTCTAACATAATTATGGGTTTACAACCTCGGCCTTTTAATGCACTCGTGCTACTTCTGCTGGTGTCCATGGAGAAACAGGATGGATCTTGTTCACACGTAACGTAGCTCGGCTCAAGTAAGTCAATGGAGCTAAATCGAGGACAGTTTCTATTGGATGGAGCTGTGAGTAAGTGTCTCTGTGAAAACAGTGCAGGTTGTATCTGTTGCTGACAGATGCCTCAGGAGAGGTAGGGGTGTGCTGTCATTTTCTCACACTTTGGCAACATTTTGTCTGGCTTCAATAAAATCTCATTTGAATTGACCTGAATTGACAGATATCTATTGGCTTGAGCAAGAGATGAATCCAGTCAATAAACTCACATGCCTCAGGGCATAAGCCAGTCACTAACTCAGGGAAGGTTAGAAGGAAATATCCCTGATGTGTTGATTATTCCATAAAATTGTCCACTGGGAGGATTTATGGACATTTGATCGCTCACAAATACAACATACAGGACTGTAGGGACCATTAACCTGTTCTAGTCCAACAGGTCGGAGGTTCTGCAGCTCTGAGTCTCTTGACACGAAGTGCAGTAGAAAGATTGAATAATGGTAGTGTTTAAAAGCAAAAAAATATAATTTTATTGCTGAATCTTAATCTGGTTATTAGAACCTTAGACATGCATTCTCTGATTTCCCCTCTCTTGCTCACCAGATCCTTCATGTAGCTTTACAAACAGCACCCTCGCAGTGCATCTCGTGGCTTTGGCTGGGAAGTGCAAGTTTTCACTTCCTTCTAGTGGCTGATCCACTCACACGCTCTCCGTGTCCTCAGCAGCTGAACTTTGTCCATTAGTCTCTATAGGCAGAATATTGCTGACTGATTTATGCAGAGTGCTCTCTGGTTTAAGCAAGGATGCATTCATTATAAACAACAGCAATACTAATACAGCACTTTCATCTTCTTGGCCTTAATAACTTCCTAATTTGGCTAATGAATAATCAATCATAATCCTGTAGCGTTACTGTAAGCTTTGCTGTAGCTGGAGAATGACCATGGCACAGAGAGGTTTGGTTGTTTCCAGGAGCAAACCTCAAAGCTTGGGTTTTAGCATGGGAAAAGGGCATTTTGTGGGTTAACCCTTCACATTAAATGATCAGAAACAGAATAGTGTCAAAAATCCAGAGAACCTATAAGAAAAGTTCCCAGTTAAAGTGTTGACAGAGTAAACAGGACGCTGCCTGCTGTGCCATTAGGGGTGTGAGACTTAAAGGGAAAGTGAGACTCTTGGGGTTACAGACTAAAACTTTGGTCTGTGTTTTGTGGAAGATCTACTTCCATTTCACTCTGAGGGCTTTAGGAAGAGTTGAGACACACAACAGGTTTTGGCTGGTCATCTGCACCGATGGAGAGCACAGAGGTTACAGCAAGCAGAGACCCATTTCCCCCCAGTTCAGAGCATGGCATGACTGAGATGCTGCACTTTGTTAAAGGCTGTTCTGGACTGAACCCCCAGTGAGTTGAGGAGTAGTGAAAATCTCACCATGACTGTGTATCCTGTGTGCTTTGAAATCCAGTCCTGAGGTATGGGGCACAATGACCCCAGCCTTGCCTCAGTTGACAGTGTTGTTTCTGATTCCAAGCTCAAACGGGAGGGAAAGGTCACAGTTTTCATTCATCAGCAGTTTATATAAAGGTGTTTGGTTTTTCATGAAGGTGTGTCCCAGCTGGGCCCAGAGTAAAACAGTAGTAGGGTTCACAGCAGTGTCACGGGCTGCCTGCTCCAATGCACAGCAAACCCAGGCTGACCCCGGCCGGGCGTTGCTGTTGTCACTGTAGTCATCCCTCTCGGAAAGCTTCTGCTGGTTGAATTCAGAATAAGAGCTGAGTGTTGTGACTGCTCCTTGTGCCTTGCACCCTCAAGTTAGGAGCAGCAGATGGCTTGATTTCAACAGGTGGTGGCTGCAAAATCTGTTTGGAGCTGTGGTCTCACCTTTGTGCAGTGTTTGCTCCCTGGAAGGGTTACTGGGACTTGAGATGGCGTTTGCGTGGGAAGAAGCCTTCAGCAGAAAGAACAGGTGGGATGTGATCATCAAACTGATGCCTGAAGCACCCCAGAACCTGAGATATGGAAACTGCCCAATCAAACAGGCACCTCAGGGCTGTGGGTGTGAGGACCGAGGCAGCCATGGTCTTCCGCAGACTGCGCCGAGCTTTGAAGGAGACCCTCGGTGACAAGTGACCGGTCAGCTGGCAGCCCCTTTTGTGAGGCTCAGGAAAGGCTGGTTCTGATGAATTTGTGAATGCTTGTGCGAGAAGTAGGGACAACCTCACTCATTCCCCACAGCCGTCAGTTAGGAGTAACTTGTACTTGCAGTCGCGGGTTGGATCTGAGCTGGTGTGCTAGAGGTCAGGAGCTGTCACTGCTATCCCTTTAAGTCATCCCCTGTCCCTCTGTTCCCAGCGTCGTGAGGCTGCCTGTCAGCAGGGAGCATAAAACAGATTGTGACACAGGGCAGTGATTTTTTTTAACAATCCTATTATGAAAGACAGAGTGCTCCCATTCCCTTTGCAGCTTTTATCAAGACTTAAATTGCTGCCAAGGGAGAAAGGAGGGGGGGAAAACCCACTGCTTTTATTTTATTTTTAATTTTTTTAAGAAAAGATTTTGCTTAGTTACTAAATTCCTCCCTAAGTCTCCTCCAAGCAGAGATCCAACAGTATCCCTATTAAATTATATAGAGCGAGTCCAGTCCTTGGCTGTCAGCGGGACCCATCAGTCCTAATTTATCGCCCCAGGAAACACAGTACAATTATGGTAATAAATAATAATAGGATTCAGTACATGACAACATGAATGATGGAGCCTCTCAGAACTCATTTACATTGCTTTGTGTTGCAATCACCCTGCTTCTAATGTAATGCCAAGCAAATGAGCCTTTTTGAATATTGTGCAATCTATTGCAAGTCAACTGGCACAAAACTCACTCAATAAATCATGTTCAAACACATGCCTCTAATGACAGGTAAATCAACAATGAAGTAATTGCATTTAATGTATTGAAATACTGGACAAAAACAGTGACCTCAAAGTGACTTTTTGTAGAAGGTTTGATATAGTTGCAGTGGCAAATGGGTCTTTTTTTATCAGGCACTTCTTGCTCAGATGCACATGTGAGAATTGATGGCACTATTTCCCTCACACACCTTGATTTACTGGCTGCTTTCCCTACCAGCCCTAAGCCTGATGCTGCAGCACTGGCTGCTGGGAGGTTGCTGGTGCAGCTATTGCAGGCCTGGGGCCGGGTCCTGGGCTCGGTGACAGACTCTGAGGATCAGTGACGCGCTGGCTGTCGCGCTGCGAGTGCTGTGACTCCCTCAGAGGCCGGTCGGCTCCGCCAGCGGGCAGCGCTGGGGTTCTGCTCTGTTGCTTCCAATTGACTTCGTTCAGCTCCCCCAGTCTCCATGTTCCATTTATTTCAATAGAAGGAGAAAGACCAGCTGGACTGTGGAGCAGAGGCTGCTGTGGCACCTCCTCTCAGCCTCGCACATGATTTCGGGGGGGGGCGGGGATGTGTGTTTACTGGGTTGGTTGGTTTGGTTTTGTGGTTTGGGGGAGGCTGGAGAAATATGTGTTCAGATTCTGCTTAAACCAGAAGAGTTCACGTGATTTGGTGGAGAGGACAGCTTTAGACTCGCATTTCTAACCCTTAGGGAGATGTTTCTGGAAGGAGCTCAGGCCCGGTTCCCATCAGGCACAGCTCTGCAGACCGGCTTGGGACTGTTTTCCACCCCGCGACACCGAGGGAAGCGCGAGGGTATTTTCTGCTTCTTCACAAGGTTGTTACTGACCATCAGGATCATATCAGGGATCAGTCAGGCTCCAAGCACGTTCCACACGAGCAGCTAAAAGTACTTGGACAAAAGGATGGTGTCTCCGAGGACACTGCTCCAGAAAAGCACCGGTGCTCCAGCAGAGCCGTCCCTGAGCCGTGTTACCCACTCACATCCCAGCAGCTGACCTGGCAGGTTGTGACAGGCCCAGAACCTCCATCCACTTGGCCCATCAGCAACCATCCATGAACAAGCCGAGGGGCCAGATGGCCAGGCTAGACCATGGGTGGCTTGTGTAACAGAAACAGCCCGAGTAGGCTTAGCAGAACCAGCCCTTGTTAGTTGTTGCCCCATAAAACCATGGTACCATCAGAGGGAAGTTTTAGGATTGCATCTGAAGGGTAATGAAGAAACAAATCTGCAGATTTTGGCTCTGACTTTATTCCCTTACCCTTCCCTTGCGAGGGAATTTGGCAAGTGTCAAAGGTCTCCTTGGATCCTTCAGGCAATGGAAAGGTTTTACATATCCCCAGGCTTGACTGTCTCTGCTGATAGCTCCCATATGATATAAACCGATTAGCAAAGTGTCTAGAGTCAGGACAAAAGAACTATTAACTGAGAAAAAAAGAAAAGAACAAGAAATTTCTGTAATTTTAGAAAATTGTTACCAGTTGTACTTCCCATCCAGTTTGTTCTTCGGCAGCAGGAATGTCAGGCTGCAATCACCCAGTTTTCCTAGACACAAGGACTCTAGGATCTTGGTTATAAACACTTCCAGTGTTGACCTTTTGGTAGTTGTGTAGGGCTTTGTTTTATCAATTCTTAACTGTTGGATGGATTCCTCTCATCCCTGGAAGCATGGCAGGCGTTTGGAATCAAGGCTTTCTGCAGGCACAGTGGATAGCTGGGAAGGGAAACCCCTCACACACACCCTGGTAGCCTGAAGTCCAAACGAGTGTGGCACTAGATGTTTGTTTGTGGGGTCTTATAGATCAGGCTCCAGTCTGGGAATTGGAGCTAAAGTTGTCAGATCAACTTGCTTCAGTGCTGACATCATTTTCTTGCTGTTTTTTAAGGCCTACCACTGGAAAACCCCGAGCCCCTTTCGAGGCAGTCGTGAGAGTATCAGTCTAGATAAAGCAAGTGGTACAGGCAGGATCTGGACCTCTGAGGTCACGAAGGATCAAGAGCTGGGTCCTGGATTTAGTCCAAGATCTTGCCTGGTGTTTTCTGGGGCCGGATCCTGCACCAGCCTGTGGGATGGGGAGTGCCCCGTGAGCGTGCGGTGCCGTCACGCGCCTGTTTGCGCCCCCGCCGGAGCGGGGCAGCGCCCGCCGGCCCCGCGGCGTGGACTGGGATGGACACACTCCCTGTGCCCTGCTCTCCCCCTCCCGCTGCCTCCCCAGCCCCCCAGTGTGAATTAATGTCAGCAGTTTGGCGGCAGGAAACAGACTCACTCCCCTTGTCATTGTATTACGCAGCTCCCGAGAGCCAATAATCAGGCTCTGGCTGTGAAAAGACCCCGGCTCAGGCAGCTTGATTAATGACTGGGGGTCACTGCACACCACCTTTCCCACTGGATCCCCGAGCACACACACCGCCCAGCTGGAAATGAACAAGAGTCTGAAAGTGAGGAATAAAGAGACTGAACAATCAGGAACTAGAACCAGCCCCAGCCAAGACAAAAGGGAGGAAATGCAGCTTTTTGCAGTCCTGGTTTTTTGGTGGCTGCTTTGCCCCCCACCCCACCTCAGCAGTGAGTTCAGTGGAGTGGCTGCATTAACTGTTCTGGGGACAGGGCAGGGTGCAGCCTCTGAGGGTTTGGGAAATCTGGGAGGTTGGTGCAGGATCTGGGGTATGCCACTGCCCCTTTTCCTTTGCTGTCCCTCCACTGTCAGCCCCTGCCAAGAGGGACTGTGCTGCTGGCACACGAGAACGAAGTCCAGTGTGTATGAAACACCAGGAAACAGGCAGGACTAAAGTGGGAATGAGGCTTGAGAGGGAGAGAATGCTGTGAGAGGTCGTCTCTTCTGCATCTCCAGACCCAGGGCCAGCCCACGCTGCCCTTCCTGGCTCCTTCCTAGGCCCCCTGGCACCTCCAAGAAAGGCAGCGGCCGCTTCCAGCCAGGTTTGGTGGGCAGCGAAGGTCCCCTCCTTGCAGTGAAGGTCCCTTCCTTGTGCACCAGGGTACCTGCAAGCCATGGCTTGGGCTCAAAGGTCCTTTTCTTTCCATGTATGCCTGCTCTGGTTGATGTCTGGGGCCTTGTCTGTGCCCAGAACTTGGATCATCTTAAGAACAGTGGTCTCAGAACCACTCTCAAAGCAGTAAATCCTCATGTGAACATGAGGTTTGGTTTCAGGTGATTTTAATTAGGAGCCCCACCTTGGCCTTTGTACTGATTAGAGTAAATCAGATAAATACTGTGTGCAGACTTCCCAGATGCATTGCCATCTTACTGGGACTTCAGTGACTGCTCCTCATGTGCACAACCACAAGATAACGTGCTTGAACTGGAACATTTTCCCCTGGGATTTAACTTAATGCAACTTAACTTTTGTTTGCTCCGATGGCTTGGCGTGGCTCGGCTCGCCGTGAGGGTGAGCTTGCACCACATTTCAGTCTTCACAAGAGAGATGTGAAGTGTTGCTCTACTTTGCAGACTGAGGAGATACAGTGGAAGTGGGAGAAATCAGTCCAATAGCACTCAAGAAACTGGCAGTAAAGAAGGCATGTCAGTCACTTGTAGGAACAGAGGGAGATTTTGGATTTAATTCACCTCGAATTTCAGTTGATTCTGCACAAGTTGAGTAGTGGGGTTTTTTTTTTGGTTCACTGCAGACAAGAAAAAAATGCTGATTTTGCTGGCTGAGTCAGCTCTAAGAATCTGACTTGGGTATGGCAAGTTTTATTCTTTTGTTGTCAAAACAAAATAAATAACAAAAACATGTTCATCAGAAGAAAAGGTGAAATTTTGCCTTTGACTGAACTGATCGTTCTATTCTGTGAGCGTGAACTTCCCTGCTGTGATAGGCACTTCCAAGCAAGACAAGCTGGGTTCGAGGTGGCACAGGAGAGGAGAGTTGATCCAATGCAGGTAGTTTCCAAGACCTGATGGACCAGTAACAGAAAACCCACTTCTGTGAGGTCCCCCTTTCAGCACGTGCTCTCCTGCCTTTCCCAGCCCCCTGCGCTGCCGTGCTTCATCCAGCCGCGTTCGGATGACCCAAGTGATGGGGTTTAATCTGCTTCCCTCGAGAGAGCATTTTGCAGTCCAACAGAGCTCACACATAGGAAAGATTTCCTGGTGATCAGTCCAAATTTTCCTTTGCTTGCTTTTATCCCATTGCTAATTAGCTCTATCTAACCCATTGGCCCATTTCTCCTCAGCCAAGTGGCTCTGGAAACCCACTTCCAGCGTCTCCGTGTCCCGTTTCCCCAGCAGTTGCCCATCCCTTTCCCTCACCATCACTCCCCAGTTCCCAGACAGGCTGGGTCCGTGTGTCTTGGTGTTACCAACCTGAGATGAAAGGCACCCTGGTTTCTGAAGCAGAGCTTTCCCCACAGAGCAGGGAGGGCAGTCTCAGATTTTGCTGGAGCTTCAAAGAACTCGGGTCAAGATCCAGCAAACTCAATACCCGAGGAAATTAGGTTGCTAGGATCCCAAGATTGTTTATTATGCTCTCAACTTTAATTAGCTGTAAGTAACATCATGTCAGTGTTCTGCCACAAATGCTAAAGCTGTCAAGGCAATTTTACTGAGTCTGGCAGCTTAAATCAGAAACAAGAAAGTCAACATGTCAATAATGGATCTAGACATGATGGATATATTAAAGGGGAAACCTAAAAGTTCTGGACTTCATTATACTGACTTCAGCTCTGAAAATGCATGCCAGAGAAATCTGCACCTCCTTGGAAAAGCCCCTTGGAGATACTGTTCTCAGTGTGGGGCGCTTCTCCTCCCCTCCACGCGGTTGGTTTCCGCAGTTTATACCTTACAAAACAAATTAAGGAAAAGGGCAGGGGTTGAAATAATGTGTTCTGGTTCAATTTCTACAAATATGTCTGTAGAGGTAGATAAAACTATATCAAGAGAGGGTCTGGTCCAAGGATGGGACTGGTACACCCCTTTAAGAGGGAATGCTAAACCCCCAAAGAAAGCACAGTCATCCTTTACGCCAGGCACGGTCAGAGGCAGGAGATGCTGGTCCTGGTGCACGGAGCCCCTCTCTCCCATTCTGACTTGGGAAAAGAGCTTTAAAGTGAGCCAAGGTTCCAATATAGCACAGCTGAACATCAGGCCTGTGAGTGCCTTCTCCTGCCAGGGCACCCGGAGCACTCTGCTGCCATCAGTGCCAGAACCGTTCCACAGGAGCGTCGGTGGATGTCGGGGGCGTTGGGAAGGGGCTGATGCCTTGACCAGGCAGTGCTGATGCTGGAAGCCCACGCAGGCAGAGGTCTCAGCGCTCCCTCCTGCCACCTCAGCACCCATGCAAGAGCAGTCTTTATTTTTCTGTGGAGGTTTGGGGTGTGAGGCTGCGGCGGGGAGTCGCGGGGAGATGGCGGCTGCACCGCGGCTGCCGGGGATGTGTGTGGGAACTGACTTCCTCTATATTTCATTAGTGAGTAGTTGTTTATTTTCTGACATGTCCCATTTTAAGTGTATTTTGGCTTGTGTATTATACATATGTCTATTAAAATTAAGCAGATTTGCCATGGCCTGACAATGTTAATAGTGCTCTGGAAACATAAGCAGATGTTTTAGGAGCTCTCGGGTTGTGGGCTCACCACAGCTGGCGGGTGTGCGTGCCAGGCAGCCTGCGCCCTCCGGTACCTGCTGGGAAAGAGTCCGAGGGGCCTGAGGAGGAGAGGCAGAGGATGCCACAGTGGTAATGGCTGATTCAGTGTTTATCTTAAAATCTGGGAGTGTTGGAGCTCTGCAGAGGAAGAGAAATCCAAAGCTTTTAGTAGAGCTGAGCCCAGCTCCCGGTTCACCTGCCGGGTCCTGCGTAGCCGGGCTGTCCCGTTCGCTCCCCTCACTCCCTGCTGCTCCTGTGCTCGCTGGCACCCCAAGCACGCCGTTCACGATGGCCCCATGCAGCTGTGAAGCAGTTTGCACACATCTGTCTGTTACCCAGCACAGACCCACTTGCTTTTCCTCAGCCCTCTGTGAACTGTCGGGTTATCCAGTTATCCAGTTCTGAACTGGTAACCGCACTCCATCAGGCTGAACATCGCTAGAGATGTGGTTGTTCTCCAGATGCCCTACGTTATCAAACCCTACTCTGCTTTTTCTTCCTCTGTCACAATACTTGGCTGTTGTTTCCCTGGCAGATTTCTCGTTCCTGTGCTTGGTTTGGTCGGAACTTTCTTTCTTCTATTCCCTGTTTTCGGTCGGCTGATTTACAGCATGTTCATGTCGTGTGGCTGCAGGCATGGGCTGGCCAGCGTGGCTGTATGCCCTGTAGTGCTGTTTCCCAGTCCATCTCTACTGGTTCCCCAGTCCATCTTTAGGAGGTACTATTTTTGGAGACTCAGCATCATGCTCGTGCAAGTCCAGTGCTCCCAGTTTTAGGACTGTTGCTCGCTCCACTGTTGTTCTGCTCCGTGTGTGGTACAGGGTTGCTCCGTGTTGTAACTGCTCCTTGCTCCGCTGGCCGCTGCGCTACTGGACTTTCTTTTCTGCTCCCTTACAGAGGCAGCTCAGGCCAGTGTTGCAGCTGCTTTTCCTGAAGTTTAGCAGCATGCTGAGGCCATCGTGGAATAAAAAATTTGGCCCTTTTTCTCAAGCTTTCTTTCCCTTCCACATTTGGCTCTCCCAGATGTTGTTGGTCATTTCCGGGTTGTAATTAATAATAATAAATCAGCGGAGTCCATCAGGGCTGGCTGTTTCCTGCCACCACTTGGATTAGAGGCTGTGTCTTTTTCCAGATTCCCCAACTGTTGGTCAAGGGGAGCTGTCATACGGGGAGTGACGGTTAATAATAACCCCCACCACATTTCCTCCCTGGGAAAGTAACATCTTCACATCTGCTTTTGGGTGGAAACATCTGCTCTATCCAAGCCTTGTCTGTCTTGAGAAGAGACAGTCATTCTGGGAAAGTGTTCCAGCTGGGTGGGTTTTTTCTTCTTTTCCCTATTTCCCACCCCCCTCCCCA
>VXBZ01009316.1:17395-37289 GCA_013399135.1 Heliornis fulica | reverse complement strand
AAGACTTTTTTTTTTAAAAAGCTGCTTCTTAAGGATGCAAATATTTAGGAAAGGTGTTATCAACACTATGAATACACAGGAGCAAAGCAATTGGAGCTAATGGAGGCTTATCCTTAGCCTCCAACAACGAGCAATAATGAGCAAGTCCTGTGCTAGAACTGGGTTTCTATTAACTTAGCAGGAAGATTAGGCTGGGAAGGGAAAAGTGCACAACACTTCTGTGCCATCCCTACTTCTAGTGGCAGGCATTACTGACCTGAGTGTGCTCATCCAGGTGACTGCAGCAAATAGTTACTGTTATCTTAATGGAGAAGACAATGACTCTGTCATTGCAACATCCCCAGTGCATGTTGTGCATTGCAAGCGTGGAGGGGTGATGCTCCCTAAGCTGGGTTGCTGCACCACCTCTGCTTCAAGACACTAGCAGCCCATTTATTTGAAATGCATAAATCTGAATTAATTCTCTCTACTTCAGTGGGCTGACCCCACACCCTGCAGTAGTGACAACAGTATTTGGCCTTGAGGCATCTAATCAAAGAATAAGAATTGCCACTGCCAATGTTTGCAACCTCCTGTGGACTTTAATTTCTTGAGGAAAAGGAATGTCTTGCATTGTGGTTGCAGAGCATCCTCTGTAGTGGAGTCTTGAGCATAATTGAATCTGTGTGCCCCACCAGTGCAAACAGGCCAAGTTTGAGAGTGATGCTGCTACAGCTGCATCTTCAGTCTTTATCTCCTCAGTCCATAAACAGCACCTCGAGTGAGATGAGACAGAGAGCTAACAGCTTGTTGGAGCACAGCTCACACTGCCTGTCAGATCTTGCCTTGCTGGTGCTCCTGCTTCTAGTTTCACTTCACAGCCACTTCCATTTCCAAGCTCTACTTCTACAACTCCAGTTCCAGATACCACTTGAGTACACTACTGTCCCAGCTGAGGGGCTTTCAGCTCATGACTAGAGTGACCAGGACGATGCAGAGCCCATCCCTGCTGCCATGTGCTCTGCCCACCCTTGTGTTCCTTGTCAGCCTCGGCACCGTGAGGGTCATCAGCCACAGCCTGAGATTCCTTCCTGTGAGCTGGTGCCAGGGTGATGGAGAGGGAGGGGAACCCTTGGTGAGCTGAGCCGCTGTCCCTGGCTGCTGCCTCCCGGTCCTCTTCCCAGTCTGGAGTGGGCAGGTAACCGGTGGGGGAGTCGAGCAGCCACAGACGTGTTTAGCACCTCTTGGGCTCTCCCTCCTCGCCCATGGACGCCTCTGTGCTGCATGAGCATTTGTTCCTTGTCGCTGAGGGGAAGAGCACAGTGTGTGGAGCCAACAGTGCTCCAGCAGTGAACGTGTGAGGAGAGATGCTGAACAGCTCGAGAAGGGATTGCAAGTCTGGAGTGACGAAAGGGAGAGCAGCAGTCATGTGGCTGCAGAGCATCTAGGCCAATTACTTGTGGCCACTGGCACTCCTGGAGAGGCCAGCTGCAGGCTTGGCCGTGCCCCGGTGTCACCCTGATGGGCTGGTGCCATCCTGGTACATGTCAGGCTCTGAGTGTGCTGGGAGAACTTGTCACTGGGAGCTCCAAGCCCCGAGGCCCAGTGCAAAGCGTGAGAAGGCAGCAGAAGCCCTGCCAGGCGACTGCCTGACTTCTTCTCTCCTTTCATCACCCTTTCTTTTTTTCCCTCTGTTTGGATTGCAAAGGACTCCAGGTGACAGGTTTTCTGCAGAGAAGGAAGAGCATAAATCATGCCAGACTGGCAGCGTGTGCCACCACCCTTCACACACATAATTGCTGGGTCTGGCCCAGCTAATGCTGGTCAACAAGTCCTGCCAGCAGTGATCCACGCTGGGAGCAGAGATGCTGTTGCACACGTAATTACCAAGGGCTGGACAGAGTGGGGGAGGCGAGCAGGGAGTAGCTGCTGCGCTGGGTTAGCTCCACGCCGCGCCGCCAGCAGAGCAAGCCATTGCCTGGGGCAGCAGAACAGCAAGTGGTGGCTGACTCAGGGCAGATATTTCTGTTTGCAGGATGCTTTGCTTGAGCTGGGAGCCCCTACTGCTGCCAGGGTAGAAGATGCAAAGGGAACCAGCCCAGGTATGGAGGATCACTCGCCTAGAGTGGGAGGCAGGGAAAGGAGGGATGTACTGGACTTTAGGGATTGAGTCCTGGAAGCTGTGGGGTAGGAACACACCCCAGTGTGTCTCTGCGAGGTGAATCTTGTTAATGCCTCCCACCTTGACCTCTGGGTGTCTCAGGATGCTTCCCAACCCCAGCAGATTAAAGTTCACGTGGTGGCAAGCTGCTGCGTTCCATGATCACCATCCCCACAAACCGAGGGGACCAGAGGCGTGCGGAGACGCTCTGCTGTGCCACAGCCATCCCGTGCTCCAAAGAGCTTGAGCACCACTCGCCCTCTTCCTCCTCCTTCATCCCCAGCCCAAGCCCCCATGAAAGGCTTACAGACCACTGCTGTTGCCTCTGAGGCTGCGGATTGATGATAGGTTATGACAGTGTTTCATGCTCAGCATCAGTGTCACGTCCTGTCCTGGAGCTCCAGAAGGCCGGTCTGAACCTCATGAGTTGTTCTCCTCTCAGCACAAAGCTCCATGATTCAGTTTGCAGCTGACACCTCCACCAGTGGGGACAGCAAGGCTGTGGCAGCTGATGCCATGTTGGCCTGCTGCATCACAGAACTGCTCCCGGTCACATCCACCCAGCCAGGGAGAGGTTTCCTCCTCACAAGCTATGCACCTTGCTGTCCACGACCCCGCTGAGGTAGCCCAGCAGGGACCAGGCAGAGCAGCCCAGCAAGCCCTTCCCTGGACATGGTTCTCCATCCTGTGGTCAGAGGGCTGTTGCAGCCCCCAGCCCAGTGCTGGGAGACGCAGCTTGACTGGTGCTGGGGCAGGGAGCGCTGCCCCATCCTGCAGCTCCTCCCGCGAGCTGGGAGGCCAAGGAAGCGGTTTTGCCAGCGGATGGGATTTATGGCTGCGGCGGCGCTTTCCTCCTGCACTCCCCTCCTGTGCTCAGGCAGAATTAGTCAAGCCAGGCCTGGTGTGGATGAGTTCACACGTTAGAGGAGGGTTTGTCTCCCTGTGCTCCCCCTCGGCACCCGTCCCCCCTGCGCCCGGTGACTGTTGGCCCCGGAGCGCAGCCGCGCACGCACGCAGCGGCCTGCGCTCTCCAGCCACGCGTTGTAGCCCTGAGCTGGCTCGTGGCATTTACTAGCAGGAGCAGGAAAGTGCTTGTCTCATCAGGAGAGCAGCTGGAGGCAGGGAGCCTTTCAAAGGCATGTGACTGACCTCTACCTCGGTGCCGGCCGCGTACTGCCAACTCAGTGGAATTTTTTTTTTCCTCTTCTCTCCATCTCTCTCTCCCTCTCTCGTTCCTTTCTGCAGTGTCCTGACCTTGTGAGGCCTTGGTCTCCCCCCTATCCATCTCCCAGCGCTCAGTCTCTCCTGTGAACTCATGCTGGGAGATTAATTGCCGCTATCGCCCCTAATCCATCACACTTCCCAAAGATTGTTTTGACATCTAGTTAATTTTTGGCTGATGATTTATCAAATTCTTATTACCGTGCTCTGAAGGGGCTCATTTATTGTGTTGATTCATGGTAATGATAAAGGGGAACCTTTTTGAATTTTAACTACATTCCCTCGTGTTCTTCCCAGCACAGCTAAAGAGGAAAAAGGGAAAAATTATGGCCAGGGACTCTTAATTCAGAGAGCAAAAGGGGAGGTGGAGGGGGGGAACCCAACCCTCTATCCACCATTATTTGTTTGAGAGCCAAAAGTCCTAAAAGAGGTTAATATATATTAAGACATATTTTTAGAGTTCTGGTCTGGACTGTTTCAAGAGCATCCCCCCAAGGCTCTTTAAAACATTTATTGCCCTGTAATATTACCTAAATGTCTACTACCATTTTATTCAAATAGAAGTTAATGCTAAATGATGTCAGTCATGTACCAGTGGAAATGTAAAACATGTCTCACTGCCAGTCCATATGGCAATTCCAGCTTTTAAAAGTACACAGAGAATTTTCTGCAACCCTTTATGTCATTCCCCCATCTTTGTTCCCACCTATTTTTAATTTGCTGCGCAGTTTTTAATAAGCCCAGATGGCAAAGGAAGCACAGTAAATGGCCATTCTCTCTCTCTCTCCAGGCAGCTGAGGGAGTTAAAGCCCTTGCACGGAGCAGGGGGGATGGAGCAGGGGGGTGTATGTGGATTTGTGTGTGGGTTTGGGGAGGGGCGATGCACAGCTGGGCAGTGGGACAGTGTCACAGGAGCCGCCGTGATCCTTCGAGGGTGTGTGCTGAGATTCACGGGGTTTAGGGCTGAAGAGCCACTTGAGAGATGTGCTGAGGGCCTGACAAACCCCCCACCCCTCCTCCCCACAGCAGCCCCCAGTGCAGCCCAGTGAGGAAGGATGCTCCTATGTTCAGAGCCCCGGGAGCCTGAGGCTTGGCTCCTGTTCCGCTCTGGCCCCTCCCTTGGGCTGAGAGCAGAGATGTGCTCCACATGCTTTGGTTCCTACTTCTGAACAGGAATAGTAGTAATAATCTTGCCTTTTATCCATCTGTCTTCCCTGTAAGCTTGCAAGTTCTTTGGGGTGGAGACTGTCTCTTCTCTGTACGGACACGCTGGCTGACAACCGGCCTGGGCACTAATCCAGGGCAGCGGAAACAGTGAGCAAGAGGCAAGGGAAGTAGGATCAAAATAGTAGGGGGAAAGCAAACTGTTCCTTTTTATCAATTCAGCTTTCAACTTGGGCACATCATTTTATTTAACCTTTAGGAACCCTGTAGGATTCATCACCAAAGCACAGAATTCCTCCCAGAGGAAGCTGGGAGCATCCAGCTAAGGGGCTGATGGACAGGAGGTGGCTGAGACCGGGCTAGCTGCAGGCTTGCTGGGCTCACACGGGGCTCTGCCCTCAGTTTCCTGAGGCAAACCAGTTTGGGACTCTTGGGTACGTTGTTTTCTCGATCTTGGGTATCTTTCCCACCAGCAGGTCCTGGGGGCTGCAGTAGAATCCCTCCAGGTTAGGCACTGGCGTGGCTGCAATAACCTTTCTAGACAGAGAGGGGCCTCAGCCCAGCATCTCAACATCCCTCCAGTCCTCAGAGAAAGCAAAATGTTACTGCTCTGCCCAGAGTCACGTCTTCCTTCCCTCTTCCTCTTCTTCTTCCTCCATCCTGGGGTGCAGGGATCAAACCCAGCGTGGTGCTGAGCAGGTCAGCAACGCTCTGGCTGGGTCCGGCCTCGAGCTTTGCGTCGGCTGTGCCGCGGCTCCAGTGTGGCTGCACTTTGTGGCCACCCCCCACTGCTGCACTCAAAAGCAAATCTGATCCACTGATCAAGTTAGCTGTGGGGTTCTCTTTGAATTTGTTTCAGGTTTTTTAGGGCTGCTGTTAATTATTAATTTTGGTCCCACTTGCCTGTTTTACCCTTAGTTCACTCCTGGGATTTTTCGGTGGTCCACATTGTTTTCCCACCTGGAAAGGAGGTGGCTGGTGGCTGTCAGAGAGGGGGGAACAACAGGTGGAGACGGAGTTGCTAAGAGGGAGATGGGGGGAGCAATGCAAAGGTGGAGAGCCCCAACAGGGAGCCCAGAGACCCGCTCTCTGAATCTATTTCTCACCGGTTATCACATACCAAGGCATCAGGCCTGCCACAAGTTGAACACAGCTTTAGGTTTGTGCTGTTTTGTTGCCCTGATGAGCTCTTTCACAGCCCTCCCCAGCTCTGGGGACAATGCCTGGAGCCACCACATGGGCACTTTGCAGCTGAACTGCTCCCATAACTCACCAGGTAGTGGGTGCTGCGGGGTGGAGTACGGCTGCTCCAGCACCAGTACGGCCGTACTGGTGCTGCTCCAGTGCCAGCCCTGCAGCACCCAAGCAGCAGGGTCTGCTGGCTGGGTCCCACAAGCTATGGGAGCCCCAGGAAGGCTGAGACTTGCACTTGACAGAGGCCTTGCCATACACTCAGTAGCACTTGTGTAAATCGGGAGTAACCCCGTCCAGATAAGAGCAGAATCCCAACTGGTGCAAAGCGGAACCAGTCCCCAGCACCCAGTGCCACTGCAGCGCTGGAGCGAGCCTGAGGCAGGGCAGAAGCTCCTGAGATTGTTCATTTACATCACGTCCTCTCCTTATCTTTTATTTTTCTTATTTTCTCCTCTTCTCCTCCCCTCTCCCCCGCTCCCTCCCCCTCGCACTCCGCGCCTCTCATTTTCCATCCCTTTAAATGAGGTCACCCTGACTGAATGAAGGACGCAGGGAGCGGGAGAGGTCACGCATTAGCACTGCTATAACTGCGCTGCTGCTGAGAGTAGGCGAGTCATCCATCACAGCCTCCACTACTCCATTAGGCCCCGCATGAAATATGCCCCGCTCTGAATCGCACGGCCATACATCTCCCAGTCTAGACACCTTCCTGTTGTGTGAAGATCAATGCCGCGCGGTCATGCATCATGTGTCATCCAGTAGCCCTCACTCTAATAATCGTGTCTATTCTCTAGTCTGCAGTATAAATTATGGGGACTGTGAAAGTACTATATTATTCAGCAACCTTGGTCACTAATGGATTATTGGTTTATTGGCTGATAATGTGAGCTCCTTTTTTGGATGGATCCTACCTTTATTTATTTATCTTTTTTCATGATTATTATTCTGAGCCATGACTGATTTGGGTTCTTCTCCAGCCTTGCAGAGCAATTACAATAATAAAGCCCTTTGCCCGTGGGCCTGTTGCCCCAGCTCTCGCTCACTAGAGGTACCTTTTGCTGATACCCAAGCCAGATCTCCGTCTGTCCTCACCAGCCCAATGGTGTTTTAGCTGGTGAACCCTTTCAGGGGCCAGAAGCAAGGCCCTGGGAGCTTTATGGGTGACACTGCCAGAACCGAGAGGTCCAAGGGAAGGGACGTTCTCTGCCTGACTGCTGCCATCCCTACCCCACACTCCTCCACGTTCCCAAGGAGGAGTGTGGAGGAGTGTGGGGTAGGGACCGCAGCAGTTGGCCAGTCCTGCCAGTGGCTTCTCCTGTTGCCCTTGACCCTGCCCTGCCTCGCACCCAGTCCTGGCGCTCGGGGTGCAGAGGAGGGGAAAGCAGATGGAGAAGTGCCGGTAAGGGCTGGGGCTGGGGCAGGGGGCGCGGGACGGCCCCGCTGGCACGGCAGCAGTCGGCACTGGCAGCCTTAATTGCCTGCAAGGAGTGTTCGTACGTGCTGCTGCGCCGGCGTCCTCACGTGTCAGCTGCTAATTTGTTGCTGTTTGTTTGTACATGACAGTAATGTGTTTACCTCATTAGGAGATGTCAAAGTTCCCCAAATCTGTAGCTGGGAGATTACGGGTTTCCTCTCTGACACGCGGAGGAAGCGGCAGACGAGCGAGCGGGTTTTGGCAGAGGACTGAGGGAAGCGCAGCGGAAGGAGGCGTTAACCCTTAGGGCTCCTTCCCTCAGAAGGGTTCACTGCTGCTGGCTCCCAGATCCCCAGCATCAAGCGGTGGGTGTTAAACACCCCTGGGTGCCATAGCCGCAGCGTGAAGCCAGTAAGGCCCCTTGAAACGCGGGGGAGGGGAGGCAAGGGGACGTGGAGCGGGGTTGGGAAGCAGCCGCCATACGTCATGCGCGGCTGCCGAGCCACAGCCAGGCCCGCACGCGGCTACGCATCGAGCGGTGTCTTCCCGTTAATTATGATTAAACTACCCTACAGTTAGTTGCTCCTTCATTTGTAAAATGCTCCTACTTTCCAACCAGTTCTAATCTGGGCTGTAATTATCCTGATGGTAGCGGAGTGACTCCAGGGAGTCCTTCCTTTTCTCTCTGAGTCTCAGCAGGCTCCATGGCTCCGTGGCTCTGTAGCTCTGTGGCTCCCATGTTCTGTGGTTCCAGGGCTCCAAGGCTCTGTAGCTCTCTGGCTTCATGGCTCTGTAGCTCTGTGGCTCCCATGTTCCGTGGCTCCGTGATTCTGTAGCTCACATGTTCCATGGTTCCATGTCTCCAAGGCTCTGTAGCTCCCATGTTTCGTGGCTCCAAGGCTCTGTAGCTCTGTAGCTCTGTGGCTCTGTGGCTCTGTAGGTCTGTGGCTCCGTCGCTGTGTCTCTGGCTCTGTGGTTCTGCCACCCAAAGGAGGTTCAGCTGGCCTTGACCACCTCCAGCACCCATTGCTGTGGGGGGCTCTGGATCTGTGTGCCCTCGTCCCTCCTCTCTTTGTGGCATTCCTACCATGGAGTTGACAGGAGCACTCTGAGAGTTAATCAGTTAACTTTTTTGCAGATTGTTCTGAAGTACTAGAGGCTACTGGTGCCTCTGTTTCCTGCCAACGCATCACATTTACCACCTTCCATGTGAATGAATTCTGAGGACTCTGTCCAAACTGACAAGAGGAGCGGGAAATGCCTCCTGTGAGGGCAGAGGAAGGTGTTAGGAAATTAAAGGAGCAATTCAAGAGCTGCAGCTTTTTCTCTCACCACAAGAGAAAGCAATAATCACATCCCCCTCCCACACCCTCCACCCGCAGGACAAGCCAGGCCGTGCTTGCTCAGGCCCCCGGTGCGGCTGTCCCCGTCCCAGAGCATGGCCGCAGCCCCCAGGAGGAGCCCGAGGGATGGAGACTGGAGAAGGGTCTGTGTTAGCTCGGCTGGGGTCACTTGCAGCACATGCTGGGAATTCCTCAGCAGCTGGTATCTCTGACAGACAGAAGGAGTATCTCAGGGAAGATCTCAGCAATCGGTTTGACGGGGGCGGCTGGTTCCACTTCCTATGAGACATAACTCCGGCACCACATTTGACTCCGCTGATCAGATAGGAGCTGCATTACAAGGCAATATTGTGGTTTCCCTTAATGTCCTGCCAAACTACATTTATCTTCCCATGCCTCCCCACCCTCCTGGAGAAGCCCTGCTCAGGTCACAGTGCGGAGAGAAAGCCTTCCTTGTGAGGAGGAGGATGGAGCCCTAATGCAGTCGGGGTTGATAGCATGTTTTATATTAGTCAGGAATGAGGCAGAATAACTTAATTAGAGGGACTCTAACTGGTTTGCTGTACAGAGGTCCTGACCTACAAGGGTACACGTAAGAACACCAGCAGGCTGAAGCAGTGGCTGTAAAACCCTGGAAGGCTTCTGACTGCCATTCCCAAAGCCACCAAAAACGGGGCTAAACCAACGTAGTCTTTGGAATTCGTTGGAAGTCCGTGGTGGGGAGCAGGGCAGTGTGGTGGAGTTGGCCGAGTGCTGCAGCTCAAACAACGTTTTCACTCCAGGGATGAAGTGACAGAGGGTTCTCCTCCAGCAGCTCATGGCTGGGGACTCGGGGCAGCCGAGTAGTGTACGATGCAGCAGAAAACTCCCAGGCTGAGCCTCGCTGGTGAACCGTGGAGGGAGGGAGGGAGGGAGAGCTTCCATCAGCTTGTGGAACCGAGGAAGGGTTCTGCTCAGGACTTGGGAGAGGCACTGCAGGAGGCAGCCCTGTGCAGGCAGAGGACGTGAGAGGAATAGCCTGTCTTTTTTATCTCTTAAAATCAGTGAGGAATTGCAGCAATTTGTTCATGTGCCTAAGTACTGCTCCGAAGGTCTGCTCACAGTCATCCTGAATCATCTCAGTATAGAGGAGAAACTTAGTAAACAGCAACAGCCACATCAGACCCTGAGCAGCACCAGCCAAAAAATACTGCTGTGGCAGTTCCAAGTGCCATCAAGCATATGGCTAGCGAGGGCACTTTGTCATTTCTGCCTAGCAGGACTGAGATACTGTGCCGTCAGCTTCCATCTGCATCTCTGTCAGTGGAGGAAGGCTTCCATCATCCCACCTCTGTGGGTACCAAGGGAAAAAGGCACCCGTTGTCTCTAAAAATTGTGAAAAGCTGTGAGTTTGATGGGGTAGCAGGAGGTTTGTGATGCACTTGCAGCCAGAACGCGTTGGGAGCGTGGCGAGGTAGGCTCGGCTCTGAGGGATGGCGTGCAGGCTGACACTGATTTTAATTACACATAAAATCAGGTGCAAACACACATGTACATCTGGACATGGGGGGGGCACAGTGCACACAGCCACTGGTAGCACTGGATACCTTTGTATAGCTGCATACGTGCCTGGCAGCCTTCGCCAGGCATATCTGTGGGTGTAGATCATACCAGGACAGGGTGTACGGAGAGGAGAGGGGGGAGAGAGCTGGAAAGGGAAAAGTATTGAGGCCTCTGAGCTTTCTTCTCTGCAGCAGAGAGCTTTCTCTTGAAATTACTTCTTGCCACAGGGCTATAGGGCGTGTGAGGCTCCTGGGATCCTCCATCCATCTTCAGGAGTCTGCAGTTTTAGAGAGAGAGGAAAGAAAGGGGGGAACCCCAGAATTCCTAAGCGTATTTTCCATCCACTTGCTCCGTAGCTGAGCCCCTCCACCTGCAGAAATCCTCAACCATCACATTTCCACTGCTCTGGCCGATAACGAAGATAATTGTTTCATCCACTTTGTCAAGCTGAAATGAAAAGAGGGCAAAGCAAAATGATGCCATCATAAATCATCGGGCTGAGACAGCAAAAAAAGGACAAGATAGTGACTTCATTAAGGGTTATGTATTGTGTCATTAAGTTGGCAGGGGTCACCTTTCATGTCACACAGCAGCCCCATGATGCATTGCTGGCTCCTCTTTCCAATAAAATTAAACGTAGATGTAAAACTGATTAGGCCGTGTTTGCTTCAGCCCAAGGCAAGGGAACTGCGAGGGAATAATTGATACAAGATCGCGACTGATCTGTAATGGCAGCGATTTCTCTTCCTGGTCATTTCTTTTCTGACCTTGCCCATTAAAATAAGCCCAGCTGCCTTGAAGAGAGAGACACTCATTCCACCCCTCCCCTCCCCTCCTGGAATTCATTTCCTCGCTCGCTTTCCGTGGGATTTCTCACTGGCAGTGCTGCAGGCTGACGCCCACACGCTGCTCTGGCGTGGCATAGGAGCGGGGATAGCCCTTCGTGTCTCCTTGGTGTCGCTGGTGACACCATCCCCGTGTGTCGGTGACGTCCCTGGTCCTGGATTTGCCCTTTGGGGTGACAGCGGATCGTTACCTGCCTCCAAGCCTCCGCTCCCTGCCCCGTGTCCTGCTGCAGGGCAGGCGATGTTCTCCTGGGCCCCAGGGCTTTCGGGGTGTTTTGGGGGAAGATTTTGGTAGGGCCATCAAACAGGTCAGCACTGACTCCTGAAGGACCAAAGTGTGAGACCAGGTGTCTTCTGAGAGCACCAAACTGCAATTCTCATCTGCCCCACAGTCCCTCCCCTCACTCCCCGCTACCCCCTGTGCTCCCAGGGGTGCTGGACAGCCCCAAAACAGGGTGGAGGAGGAATGAGGAGAAACATGGGCTGCCCTAAATCCCAGTTAGAGGTTATTGCCCCCGAGATCTGGGCTCTTGAAACACCCTTGTGCTGTGTAGCAAGAGTATGCAAACATGTCCCCTCCGAAAGTGAGACCAGAGCTGGCTCCATCACGCAGCTGTTTGGTCCCCACATGCCCTTTATTTCTCCTTTCCCTCTCCTGCAGCATCTCTCTAATAACACGGGCCCTCGGCGCCGCGCTGTGCTTCGGAGGAGGCCTCCCTGGTGCGCCGTATATTACTTTGCCCGAGTAACCTCAGCAGATTTACACTCCCGCTGTTTACAGCACTTTCCCAGGTAAGGTTAGAGAATATGAGATCAGGCCAGGGATAAAAGTGGAGGCAGCCACTGGGGTTTTAACTTGTGCTTACACTTTCCTTCGGGGAGTTTGAAAGAGGAAAAATACGACGCTCACCCAAAGCACGGCGCCGGATCTAGAAGAGCGTTCCATGTGGGTGGCTTTCAGGGGGATTATTTATCCACTTAATGCTAAATATGTGTTTACATGATCTGCTGGAGTGGAACTCTTTAGCTGCAACAACCATGCCTCGTTCTTGATGCCTTCTGGCCAAGACTTTCTTAAGTGGCTACTGGATTTGGGGCACTCTGCTTAAGAGAGACTCTGACAGAGCCCGAGTTCCTGCGCACAGGCACTAAACTTTGCTGGCAAACCGAGTGGCTGTCAAGATGTCTTAGGGCAGATGATTAAGAGAGCAGATTCCTCCCTCCAGTCACAAGGCACTCCAGGAAATCCCAGCCTTGGTCCAGGACACATCTCAGCTTGCAAAGCCGCGTCCTCAGCTGGGGGATGCTGCAGCTGCTGCGTATCGCTCCGAGGAGCGGTGCCGGGTGGCCCCAGCTGAGGGCCTGACCCACAGCACAGATACGTGTGTGAGCTCTCAAGGAGCTGGTCCTCTGCAGACATCCCCGAGTTGAGCCCAGGCAGGGTTTCAGAGCTGTCTCTGCTCCTTCCCTTCATGCTCACATAGGTCAGGGAGCTTCAGCTCTGTCAGGCAAGTGGAGAGCTTGAGCCGAGTGCTCGGAGTGACGGCACTGGGAGAAGGCAGAGTAAATAACGCAGGTTGGATCCCCTTAGCAGTGAAAAACTATTGGAGACACAGAACCAGTAAAACAAACACAATTCCACATGTCAATCCGAGACATATGGAATTAAAATACATATAGGGAGAGAGCGAGCACGCACACGAGAGAGGATGCAAGAGCCTTATAAATGGCAAAGTGAGAAGCACTCATTTCCCATGCAGTAACTAATATGGTGTGGAACAAAGGAACTGAGACCTTCTCACCATAAACAACCAGTGGAAATATAAACATTTTCTGGGGCGCAGATGGCTGATGCTTTGATTTTATTTTTCTTTTCTATACGTTTGACAGCTAAATTCAGTCATTTGTGAACAACGTGGCCATAAAAATGAGTAATAATGATTGGAGGTATCTTACTTTTGTTTTAATGGGCTCTAGAGCGATTCTGAGGAGCTGCTGTAACCCTTGGAGAGGGGGAGAAGGGTAAGAGGCTATGGCCAGCCCCTCGGTTGCCGTTCAGCAGCTCTCGCCAGCGGTGGTTTGGGCTTGTAGGTTTTTCTGCAGTCCTGGCTCCAAACTCTAAATTAATGCTGTCCTCAGCTGCACTGTTTCAAATTTGATTGCAAAACCCTGTGCTGACACAGACAGCTATCAGAGTAACATTACCCAGGACAGGCAGAGGGGTGGGCTCTCAGAGATTTTTATCGGCTTTTCAACTTTTTTTTTTCCCCTCGTTAATTATTTCAGCTATGTCAAACTTGAGCAGAGGATTTTATTTTTTTCAGCAACCAGAAAGAGTTAGGCACTCCTTGCCAAGCTTAATTATTTGTATAAAACTCTTGCTGAGAGATTTTCAGAGGGGTAAAGCTACATCTGCAGGGAGAAACACTGCCAGTAACTGGAAGGGGCTCCAGCCGTCTCTGCAACAGTTTCAGTCTATTTTCATCCACAGACTCACTAAAAAATCTGGGTGGATCCAACAAATTCCCTGTACTTCATTTTACTTTCCCATGGAAGATGCTTTACCTACATGAGCTGCTTTGAGACCCTCAGATTAAGGAAACACGAGGTGATACTGATTGTTTTCAAGCTTTTCACACTGAGCAAAAAGGGGGCTATGGGGGGATGTTCTCACATGTGCCTGTTATTGTTAAGGATACTAATTCTGGATATAGAGGAGCTGAGTGGCAACGGCAACATGGAATCTAAATATAGAGAACATATAACAGCAGTACAAACTCCATTGTCAGCAATGTAAATTTTAATGAGATTATATGTGTGCTCCTTCTGTGACACTGCTGCCAGGGTAGCGCTGAAGAGTGACATTTGTTCTGTACCCGCGTCCCACACAGCCGAGCGTTTCAGGGATCTCCCAAAATCACCTGCCCAAAGTTTGCTGTGGCTGAAGGAGGGTGGATCCAAGGGATGACTTTGCTGGATAGTGAAGGATTAGTTGGCTTGGAACTTGTTTAGGGACACAGCCTAAAATACACAGGCCAGTGCTGCACATCAGCTATTCAGTGACGTGGTATTAGATGATATTTAAAACTAAAGCTGGCTCCGGCGGTGAGATTTACCAGGCTGGAGAACTGAGTAAAGCACCGTGAAGGGGGGTTCCAGCTGCCTTGCTGAGGATGGAAATGCCTTGCAAAAGGGGCAGGAGAAACCCCCAAACCCCACAGCCCTGCTGGGAGGGTTGAACCACCCCCAGGCACAAGCCAGTCTCTCCGAGGGCGAGTGCTGTCCGAGTAGCCGCAGGCTTCGGCTGAGGCCTTGGCTTCAGTCAGTGGGAAAGGCCAATGCTGAGCCCCGGGACAGGACCCGCACCCCCTCGGAGCGTGCTACACCCTGCGGTTTCCCCGCTCCGGGGTCCTCCCACTGGCCTGGGTGAGCCGTGCCAGGCCTTTGTGTAGGCCTTGCAGCGATCCCCGCTGCTGGGAAGTGCTCCTTTGACTGAGCCAAGCACGGAATTATGTTCCTTCCACACCTCTGACCTTCCAGCATTTAGAGAGACATCTTCGTAGATGAGTACAAGCCCGGAGGGAGGCCAGGAGTGGTGACAAAGAGCAACTACATTTCTGCCACACTCGCGCTCCTGTTCTCGCCGCCGTCGTTCCTGGCAGTCGTACGCTTTTACCGCCGTTAGTAACACTGTCAGAAGACCAGGAGGAGAAAAAAAGGGAGGGGGGGCTTATTAAGTAGTTCAGATGTTAAGGTAACATTATGTGCCGTGCTATGTGGTGGGGACAAGGCAGCATCCTAGTGGTGGCCAGAGATGGCTTTGACGGGTTCAACTGCTGCCTGTGAGATCCATGTGTCTGTGGTTCGGGGAGGGTTGTTGCAATGGGGCTTTTCTGCCATCCTGCCCTGAACATGGGAATGAAAACACAAACACTTTTGCTTCTGAGCCCTGGTAAGACTCACACAGCCCAGAAAAGCCAACAGCTCCTCTTCAGTGCCTGTTTGGGATGTGAGACTCCTCGGGTGCTGTGACGTGATGTGAGGTGACAGCTTTGCCAGCAGCGTGTTCCTCTCGTTTGTGGCCCGGCCGTAACCCAACTGCAGTCAGAGAGCAGCTGCAGCTGGGCTGCGCTGCGTTCCTTGCCCTGCCTCAGTGCACACCCTTCCCTGATAGCCCTTCCCAGACACCTGGAGCGATGGTGGTCTCTGCTGAAGATGCCCCTTCTGCCAGTGGCGTGGCCACATGCTGCAAGCTGCTCCAGCAGCTGCCTGGGAGCCAACCAGTGGTGCTGAGCCCCTGCTCAGCACACCCAGGTTACCCTCCCACCCCAGTCCTTTCCATCTCCTTTCCCACACTCATTATGCCTCGTTGGTTTTCTGCCAGGGCTGGGTCACCACGTTGTCCTCAGCTCTAAGTCTCCCGAGTGCCTGTGCGCGGTCCCGGCCGGCAGTGTGGAGGGCAGACACCCCGGCCTGTGCAGGGGGTTGCCTGGGCTCCGCGGAGCACCGCTCCTGCACCGCAGGATGTGCCCGTGGCTCTTGGAAGCTGCAGGGTGTTTCATTTTAAAGGTGCCAGCGAGCACTAGGCACCAGCTTATCAAAAGCAGGAGAGGAAGATTAAGTGATCCCTGCTCCCCACGCCTGGGGGTAGCTCTCCCCACAGAGAGGGCTGCTGGATGCCACAACTCCTCCATTGACTTCTCCCCAGTTCATGCAACGGAGCCGGGATGGTGAGCTCTGATCCCAGAGTGATTTTTCTTAATGTCTTTATATAGATGAGTTAACTCAAAACCTTTCCAACATAAGCATGTTTTTCTGTTCCTTCATCCTGACCTTGGCATTTTCTTTCTCCACTCCAAGTTCTCTGCTGTCCTCTGGCCAGCTTTGCCTCTCATTTGTCAATGTTATTATTGAATTTTCAAATGCCAGTAGTGCACATAAATCAATGGCTGGCTTCTCCCCAGTGGCATATCCCTGCCACATGTGGTCATTCATTTTTTTTAATAAGTCCTCCTCTCCTTTCACCCATTTATAAAAATGCATCTTGTTCGCCTGCTGCCGTCCATCACTCGGTGAGTCCAGCTATTTGTTGCCCCTGAGTGCTTATTCATCAACGTTTTCAAAAGCAAAATCACTCTCAGCCTCCTGCTCTTATTGTGCCATCAATCTCCACTGGGGATCAATAAACCTCGCTTCTGCCATCTTTCCCCCCCCACCGTCCTGTGCTCACTTTCCCAAAGTCCAGCCTTTGTATTTGCATGTTGAACTGATCATCAGAGTAGGACAATGACAGTGTTGACGAGCAGGATGCTTTCATCTGCTCCCAGCGTGGCAATAACTGGCCCAGCATCACTCATCTCACTTGGGCACCCGGAGAATTCAATACTCATCTCTTTCCTTTCTCCTTTGGCCCCGGGAGTTGTAAATGGGGAGAAGATGACCCCTGGCCGCAAAGTTCTTGCAGGCATTAGCCCTGGGGACTAGAACTGGGTGAACATTTTTCTTCTAAACATCATTTGAATGAAAAATAGCTTTTCACTGAGAACTGAAATTTCCATTGAAAAGTCTTTTTTGTTGTTGTTTTTCAGTAACAACAAACAAACCTAAAAAACAGTTTTAAAAAAAGTTTCCCCTTTCAAATATACACTTAAAAGGCTGCCATTTGTTTTTTAAACTCTGAGAAGGCAGGCTGTTTTCCTTTTTGACCAGAAATGTTTTTTCAAAGCTGAATATTTTCACTACTTTTGAGAAAGTTAAATGTTTTGGTTATCAGTTTTATATTTCATTGAAATTCTGAAAGAAGAGACCCTCTGAAGCTGAAAGTACTACAAGCAAAGCCAGTCAGCTTCTAAAGCCTTCCAAGCCATCCTGTGCAAATAACAGAACTTTCTGGCTTGCCCTAACTGTAACAAACCATATGGAGCACGTAAGGACTTAGGGGTCAGCTCAGGCACCATACAGTGGTTGAGGTTGGAAGGGACCGTTGGAAGTCACCTTGTCCCCCCCAAGCTCAAGTAAGGACACCCAGAGCCAGGACCAGGTGGCTTTTGTGCTTTTCCATGTTTCTAAGGATGGAGACTCCCCATCATCTCTGGGCAACCCAGGCCAGTGCTTGTTCACCCTCACATTACAAAAGCATTTGCTGGTGTTCAGATGGTGCCTCCTGCGATTCAGTTGGTGCCCATCACCTTGTCTTCTGGCACTGGGCACCGCTGAAAAAAGCCTGGCTGTGTCTCCTTTGCCCCTTCCCTTCAGATAGACATGAGATCCCCCTGAGCCTTCTTCTCTCCAGCTGCCTCAGCCTCTCCTCCTCTGCAAGAAGCTCCATTCCCTTCGTGGCCCTTTGTTGGACTCCGTTGTCTCGACCTGGGGAGCCCAAGGTGTTGGTCACAGTACACCAGGAGTTGCCTCACTGGTGCTGAGCAGAGGGGAGGCATCCCCTCCCTCGAGCTGCTGGCAGTGCATTGCCCAGTGCAGCCCAGGACACGGGGGTGGGTGGCTGGCTCATTGCTGGTGTCCCCAGGACCCACCAAGCCACTTTCCAGTGGGGTGCCCCACAGCATAACCCACAACCCCAGTGGGCTTGTTCTCCCTAGGCACAGGACTTTGCATTTCTTTCTGGGGCAGGGTGTACCCCACCTCGTTAACCCTCCCCTAATGAGACAGGGGGAGTGACTGCCCCAGTTTCCCAGCAGCAGAACCTGAGCACAGGAGAGAGGCAGCAGATGGGAGCCTGTGCCAAGGCAATAAATTCAGGCCGCAATCACTAACATTTTGTGGTTTGACACTTAATTGATTAACTAATTTCAGGCAACAAGATTTAGTGTAGCTATAGATTAGTGTCGAAGGGATAATTATGGCTAAGCTGCCATTCCCAAGGAGTGTGTCAGCTGCAGCTCGGCGGCAGGGCCAGCGCTACGGCGCTCTCGCCTTGCAGCAAAGGTTCCTGGAGAGGTCCTCTGGCTCAGCACCCAGGGATTGCAGCAGAAAGGTCAAGCACTGACTTATCAGCATAGACAAAATCCCTTCCTATAATGTATGTGTTTATTCTCAAATTAAATATATTAATGTATTATTTGTTCTTAAAATGTCATTCAATAGATAGTAGGCTTAGGTTTCCTGGCAGACCTTTGAAGCTTAAAGAGTAATGTAATAATAGCACATTAATCCATAAGCTACACAGTCTTCTCCCAGCAGACCCCAAACTCCAGAACTGGCTCTGAAGCACTGAATTTGCTGCATCTGTTTCTAGGAATTTCTGTCTAACAATAGTGGACTTGTTGGAGTCTGCTCTGCCAGTTCCAGCATGAAATGCTGCCTTTCTCCCACCCATCTGTTCAGCATTAACATTTGGGCACCTGTACGTGGTGTTCCTGGGGGCAGAGGCAGGTGTCCCATCCTCTCAGGACGCACTGAGATCCCTGTTCTCACACAGGGGTGGGCTGGGAGCACCAAGTCCCGTTCCCGTGTCCCTGCCGAGCGCAGGGCTTGAGCCAGCGCTTGCTTTGGGCCAGGCCCCAGTTTAAGCTAAAGGAAATGCTGCATTTGGACTTTTCCCCAGGCAGAATTCTTGGCACAAGCAAATCATCGCTTGGAGAGAAAAAAAAAAAAAAAACTCTTGAAAGAATGTCTCCATCTTTTTCTCCAAATCATCCATCCATCTATCTGTTTGTCTGTCTAGAGATGATAGCTTGATAGCTATCTAAATGCCAAACCTGATGTTTTGGAGAGCTTGGAATCCATCTCTGAACTGCACTGATTTTAATTCTGCAACTCTTAATACGTGATTGACAAACACAGCCAAACAATCCATCACAGTTGCCTTATCTAGAGAATGTCACCTTTTTCTGTCTATGGAACACGCACATGTGGAACATGTTTTTCTCTTGCTGTCTGCTTGTTCCAGTTTATTCAGTGTGCTCATTTTGAGTTATTGTGCACTGCTTTGCCAGCTCTTCTCACCTTCACATGACACACCTTCACCTCTGATTCCTGGAAAATCTGGCTTGCAAACAGGCTGTGCCGGTGTGTGAGAACTGCGTTGGGAAAGGAGGTCGTGGAAGTGCCCCAGCTGAAGGAAGGGTTGTCCCTTCTGCCCATATCTCCCTGGACATCAGAGACTGCACATGGAGCTTGGCTCTGACCACGTCTTCCTTTGAAGCCAGTGTCCAGCCATAGCACAAGGGATGGAGACACTGAGTGCTCATTCCAGCATCCCCTGGAGGCACTGTGGCATTTTGGAACAGGTTGCCCAGGGCAGTGGTGGAGTCCCCATCCCTGGAGGTGTTGAGAGCACGTGTAGACATGACACTACAGGACATGGTTTAGTGGGCATGGCAGTGTTGGGTTGATGGTTGGACTTGATCTTGGAGGCCTTTCCCTACCACAATGATTCTGTGGTTCCATGATTTTATATTTATGCCAAGAGGATGGTCGGGGTTTGGGCTGTGACCAGAGGTTCTAGGTGCTGTCAGAGTGACAGTAACAACAATTACTGTAATAACATCCATCTCCTACCCTTTAAAGATAAGTGTGAATCATCTGTTGTTTCAAGCACCTCTGGTGGGCTGCCAGCACTGCAGGAACATCCAGCAAAAACCGGTGTGGGGATCTGCCCACCACTGTGGGTGTTATCATCACAGTGTGGGCAATTATTAAATTATAGTTATTGATGCAGTGATAGTGAAAGTAATGTTTGTTAATTGCCAAGGCAAATTAACAGCTTTTGCAATTTCACATTTGGGGAGAAGCTGAACAGGCTGGTGATGCTGAAAGAGTTAATGGTACCCCCGGGAGCCGAGCTGGGAGGGACCCACGTGATTTCACTGCACTGCAACCCTGTCTTCATCCCAGCCCCAGCCAAGGCTACTCCTCTGCTGTCAGAGAAGAGCCCCAGCTCTGCTTCCAAATGGCAAATATGAAAATAAACAACCACAGTAATGAGTTTGGCAGGAGGGAAATTTCTGCCTGCTCAGCTTCCTTCCCCTCCCCTTCCGCCCATGTCCCGTCACACCCCATCCCATCCCATCCC
>VXBZ01009316.1:0-16777 GCA_013399135.1 Heliornis fulica | reverse complement strand
GCATCAGGAGTGATTTTCTGTTGGTAGCCTGACAGCCAATACTTCATCAATACAAATATATATTTTGATATAAATAAATGCTGAGGAAAGATCTTCTGTCGCTACCCTTTAGGCACCCCAGAGTTGGTGTAAATGTGTGTTACATTTAATACCTTTCAGAGGGACACACAGTGTAATAAAAGCAGCCACAAGTGCCCTGCACTACAGGATAAATGAACTTCTCTTTTCCCGTGTTTCTCTCGCACGTGACGTCCCTCCTGCATCTCCCCGGCAGTGACTGGGACCTGAGACAAGCTTTGAACACCGAGCAGAAGAGGGGGAGTGGTCCCCAGGTCTCAGAAGCTTCTCCATGGCCTGACCTGGATCTTTCTTGCTGGGTATGTCCTACCATCAAGACACACTGGCTGTCGTCTCTGAAGGTGACAAGATCAGCTACGACATCCCCCCAGAAGGAGACTTCTGCACTGCCCTGCTGGTTGGACACCAGAGGGTGTGTGACAAGGGTTCAGGAAAGCAAACCCCTTGGATCTTTGCTCTGCCAGCCCAGGCTGCATCGAGGGTGGTGAGCACAAGGCAAGACGTGTGCCCAGAGAGGACTTCGTGCCGGAGGAGCTTGGCCATAACAAATCCAGTTTATCTGACTGGACAGTGGACTCAGCAGAGGCTGGACCTGAGAACGTGGAACCTCTCTACCTCAATGATATTGCATTCACAGACAGCAACCAAGGGAAAGCTCTGGAATTCTGCAGGTCTTCCATATTTTGAGCCAAGCTTTACTTTCTTCACCTCCATTCATTGCTAGAGCTGGCAGTGAGGGTGTGAGTATGAACCCAGGGGCTCCACCTAGTCAAGCAAACAGTGCTTCTGCTACCTGTGGAACCTTGGTACACAATATAAGAGCAGGTTTGTCCCTGAGGGCCTGAATCCAAGATGTCCTTGCTCCCAGAACCGAGTGGGCTGGGACTCCCCTGCTGGAACCTCCTCATCCAGCAGCACGGCGGGGGCTGAAGCGTTCGTTCCCCTCTCAAGTTCAGCGCAGTCAAGCAAAGCTCCTACGTGGTCAGCCCCATCTCCCGGAGTCAGAGGAGATGGAGGTCAGAGCTGAGGTCAGAGCTCACCCCAGAAGTAGCAGCAGCAGCCCCAGGGTACCCCAGCAGGCGGAAGGGGCGTCCCTGGCTGCGTAGAGGCAGCGCAGGGGACAGCAGTGCAGGACACTGGCTCGTGTGCTCTCACACCAGGCACCCACCCCTGTGCCTGAAGCCAGGCAAAGGGCAGCCAGGCTGTGGGGTGAGGATGGGGGATGAGCACCCAGCTCTGCACCCCTCCCAGACACATGGTGGACCAGACACCCCTGGAGCCAACGTCCCGAGGAGGAAGTGGCTGGAAAGGGGCTCCCAGTGGGAGCACCCCCCGTTTCACTGATCTACATCAGCTGAATTCAGTGTGTCAGGAGCACCTCGTACAACCCATGACAGTGCCCAGGTTTTTGTAGTGCAGAGGCACATTAACCTCTGTGGACTCTTACTGGGTCTCCACAAAAGATGTCTCTGGGAGCTGCAGGGCTCAGTGTAATTGCTCTCCATGTGGGTAAATGATCCGGAGCTCCGTGGAGATAAGACGAAATTGCTACAGGCAAATCACCTGGATTTTATTGTGCTTGCCCTAAAAATAATTAGCATGGCCTGTGAAATCATACTGTGAGGGGGTTTGTTTTAGCAGGAAGCTGTAACCTATATATTGTAGCTTGCTTTCTGGAGAGCTGATCTTTGGAGCTGTGTTGATGTGGGGTTTTTTTTTTAATTTTATTTTTTTAGCTACGGTGAGAGACAAATGAACAAGCTCACACTGCCCTGAATAGCAACAAGGTGACTGGTTGCCAGCCTGTGAAATCTGGTGTTGTCCCTCCTGGAGTCAGAGCTTGACCTTAAGAAAATTCCAGCAGTTGCTGCGAGGGAGCGTGTCCCTGCGCTGCTTCAGAAGCCTGTTTGCCACAGGTAATGTTTTTCTTGGGATTATGGGTTGTGTGTTTGCCACCAGGCAGAAACATTCACCGTGTTTTCTGAGCTGAGAGAGCTCTGCATGGGAGTGAAGTGGTGGAGTTTGTTCCATTTGCTGTGTCTGTCTGGGACTGCAGCGATCTCAAGGTCAGGACAGAAAGAGGGAAATAAAACCAGCAACTGCATCTGAAATGACAGGCTTGCTGCCTGAAGTGCTAGCTGCCCACAGTTTGGTGTGGATTGCAGGTGATCAGAACCTCTGAACAGCAGTTGTGCACATACAGTGTTGGCAACCCCAAGCTTTAAAAGCCCTGAGTCAGCTTTCTTGAAATCATGTGTTTTGACTTAAATAATGAGATACTACAGAAGTAGCAATATGGGGCTGTGTTTGCTTGAAGCCTTTAGGGATTATTTTTTCTCTCCAAGCTTTGTTCTGCTGGTTTTGTCTCTGTGACAGTCCTGAGTTTATTTTTACTTTGTGGTGACTGTGGCCTGAGTGTCTGGCTGTGGGTGAGAAGCTGTAGAGACCTTGTGTGTGTCTGGTGCTCCCCAGGCTCCCCGCAGCCGGAGTGGGGCGAGCAGCTCTCCCACGGGCTGCTGGCCCTTCCTTGCAGCCTTCTCCAGACAGAAAACCCCTCCCAGCATGTCCCTGGGAAGACCTGCCCTGCCTTCAGCATCCCAGCTGGGTGGGGATCATCTCCATGTGTGCAGTGCAGAGAACCTGAGAGCCAGTGTAAACCCCCCTGTCTTCAGCCCTTCGGAGTGTTGAGTGGGGCTCTGGTGGCGAGTGACCACTTGGTCTGACCACCCCTGTCTTGTCAACACCAGTTCCTCAGAATCCCTTGAGTTGGAAGAGACCTTTAAGACCATGGAGTCCATAGTCATCCTCTGGATCTTGTTGCATCCTCTGGATTCCTCCAGCTCAGCTGTAGTTCCTAGTGGGTGCTGTAACCCTCACATAGTCTCGGGGTGATGCTTCTCTGTGGCTCAGCTGATAGTCCATGTGGTGTTCCTATGTGTGTCCTCTGTGGAGAAGAGGAAGGGCTGCTGTCTTAGGAGAGCTGGTTCACAGATGTCCTGGGGTCCCCCTTGGTGCAGGCTGATGTTTAAGCATAGACCTGTGGTGTGCTTGAGCAGCTTTCCCAGCCAAAAAGTAAGAATACTCAGAGCATCTCCCAGGTCCAGGGGACTGCGGTGGCTTAGTTCTTCCTGAGGACAATGTGTAGATGCTGGTCTTCTCTGTTGTGCACTTGAAGGCTGGATAGTCCAAATACTGCTCCTTGCTTGATTCTTCACAGCATTTAAGGTGGAGGAGATGAAAAACCACGTTGATGTGTTCTTTCAGTGGCTCTCCACAAAAGCATTTAGTGGTTTCTCCACAGGGTTGTTAATACACTTTGCAATGTGACAAATGTTTCTTGCTTTGTTGTATTTACTCCTGTTCAGTTGTGGCTGTTGAGCCCTGTGAGCTCTCTGCTGGGTGTAAAGTTCATCCCTATAGTAAAAGGAAACACAAGGTGTAGGGATCTCCTCGTGTTAACCTTACCCAGTGTAAGGGTTGGGTGGCACATGAAAGTGTGAGCCCTCCAGAGACATACAGGGGAGTTTATTTTAGGACAGGATGAGCTCTGGGGGTGGTGGCTGTGTTCTCCCCAGGTGATCCCCAGGTACTGCCCACCCAAGGACCTCAGGGCCCCTTGTTGGAGCTCCGGTGCCTCAGTGGCAGCTGTGAAGGTCAGGGGCTGCTCAGTTTCTGGGGAGCAACAGACTGATCCCTGGGCTGAGGTGGTGGGTTGTGGCACGGTGAGGGTACTCACTGGCATCTGGGGACAACTGAGTCTCGTGTGTCAGAGCCTTGAAACGCCTGTTGTGTGCCTGGGTGACCTGGTGTCCCTGGCAGGGAAGCGGCTCTGGAGCGTGGCGGTTCCTGCCGTTCCCTTGGGGCGGTCACACAAAGCCCCTGAGGAAGGGGCTGCACGTGTCTGTTGTGGGCATTCAGTGGGAAGGGGCATGATTTCTGTGACTTCATCACTGCTGGCAGCAGTTGTGGTCTCTGTTGTTCACCACCATGGAATTTGGGTGAGCTATGTGCAGTTCCAGGTCTGAGCCTCCCTCTGCAGCCAGCAGTTGGCTTTGAAGTAGGTGGGATGTGTTTGGTGTCTCCTGGCCATTGGCAGTGGCCTCTTGCCCAGGTGTGGGCACCTGGGCAGCACCATGCTGGGTCCATGGGACTCCCAGTAGCATGGTTTCGGGTATCTCTTGCTGAGGACTTGTAATTTCTAGTGCTAGCTCAGTCTGGGAGCTCCTGAGGCTCTTGGGGGGCAAAGTTTAGAGGCATCTGGCCAGTTGTAAGCCTCTGAGTCCTTGTGTGTCAGTTCTGACCCACCCACACTAGTTACTCCCCCAGGTTAACCCATTGTGTGGATCACTGCTGGAAGAGCAGGGTTCATCTGCAGCTGTTTGCTGCTGACAGAGATGTCAGGCTTGAGATTCCCTTAAGGAAGGGAAACAGAATCCATCATCTCTCCAAAGCCCAGCAAAACAATTGTACTTGGGTGTCCTTCATTGTATATTTAATTTGTAGCTAATCAGAAACTACTGTCTGAGCTTGCAGTGACCAGTAAGCACACTTTGTTTTGAAATGGCTCGACCTCCATCTCTGCCTGTCCCCACTGGGATGTTTCCCAGAGGAGACCTGAAAGTCCCAACAAGAATCTTACCAGAAAAAAAACCAAAATCCGTCCCATAGGAGAGGTGTCTGCTGCAGGCAGTGTCCTCCTGGGACTCCTCCTGTTTGCTTTGTCCAGCCTCTTTCTTCAAAAGGTCACAGAGTCATAAAACCCCTTTTCCCCCGTTATTATACATTTAAACAACAGATTCCTTTCTGCAGTCACTTCAGCTGGGTTTATTAGAGATGAATCCCTGTAGCAATTAGTCATTACAACAGTATTCAATGTGCTGCTCTATGAACTGGTGAGTCCAGAGAGCCCACAGAATACCCAGAGAGCAGAGAGCAGCTCACAGGCGTCAGCTTGGGCTCTTGTTTCACGTTTGCTTTCTCCCAGGGTAGCCTGAGGGATGCCTCTGCCTGGGTCTCGGGCACAACACGCTCCCCTTGGCCAATATTTTGGGGTAGCAGCCTGCAGTGGACACCTGATAACGTTGATTAACCCCCCACCCGTTGGCTGCCCAGGATGAGGCAGGGTCCTCTCGGGGATCCAGGCCTCCCTGGCGTGTCCTGCAGCTCGAGGAGGAGCTCTGTAGGGAGCACCAGCATCCCAGGGTGCCCCCAGCTGAGCTGCTGCTCCCTCCAGCGTGGTTCAGGGACCCACTGAGGACCCACACACACACACACCAGGCTGACTCCAGACCCACAGTCCTCAGCTCAGGTTGGCTGCTGCAGTAAGAGGAGAAGGAATCGGAAAACTCTTTGTGGAGCTTCTGACCGTGAGTGTTCAGGGTTTTGCAGTGGAGGATCAGAACTGTCACTCCCTCCCTCGGCAGGATGACCTCACCTAACCCCCCCCACCCCTCTCCACTCAGTGGCAGCCCCTGTGCAGCTGGGCTGCCCCATGGTGAGGAGCACCCAGTGCTGCTCATTAGAGCCAGGCTGGCTCCGAAGCCGGGGAAGGTCAGGAGATGCAACCTCCAGCACTGAGACAGGGACTGGGAGCTGGGAGCTCAGGAGCTTCCTCTGGCACAACTCCCCGTGCTGCCCCATGCTCTCTGAGCGCTGAAGCTTCAGAAAGTGCAGGCTGGGAACTAGCTGGGGAATCCCTCTCCCTGCTGATCAGAGCTTTCTGCAGTAAAACACTGTCAGAAAGGCATTGAACTGCATAAACCACAACAGTGCTTGGTCCTTGCAGCCCTCAGTGACTTGGAGGCACTGAAGACAATGTGATGTAGCCATGTAGTAGTTTCCACACTGGAGCTGTATTATTAAATACCAGAATAAATATTCCTTTCAAACCCGCATCGTTTGTCAGCTCTTGAGTTACGGCTGCTCTGGTAACTTAGACACCCCCTTCTGCCAAGTTCCCATGCTCTTCGTGTGGAATATGTGTCATTCTATGTATTTGGACGTAAATAACTTCTGCTGTTGCTCCCAGATTCCCCCTGTGCTAGAACCTGCCAGACCCCTCCTGGGGAGGAACAAAAGCAGAGGCACTTCCAAACAGGATGAAAAGGAAGCTGGGGGTGGCAGGGGGAGAGCTGGGTTCTTGAGAAACACATTGTTCATTATTTATTTTTTTAGGAGTGGGAAAGTCATGCAGAAATTGAATCGACTTTGCTGTTGGCTTTGGTCATAGATCTTATGAAGTGTCACTTTCCTGTGCAATCCCAGCAGCTTCCTGGAGTTTTGCACCCACAGACCATGTTTACAAAGCAGCTGTGGATGTAAGAGGTGGCTGGATGCTAGAAGAAACGCTGAACAGGAACTCTGAAACCCATTATGCATCTGATCCCCATTTTAAAAGAGTTGGTGCTGGGTGTCTCCATCACACAGGTGCTTTTTTAAAACCCCTCTACACCTCTCTCAGCCTCAAAGTGTTGAATGTCAGGGTCGATCTGGTTTTGGGCAAGTCTGGTGACTCCACTTCAACAAGTTCATTGTATAAATGGATGCAAAAAGGATTTTAAAAGTGCCCCAAAGACTTTAACATTCTGTCAGTGCTCAAGGCAGGTCTCCAGGAGTCTGAGATACTCGGCATAGTTCAGTAGGCTCTGCCTGCAGCTCTGCTGGTTTGTACTGGGGGAATGGACCTGAAAATGTCTTCTGTGCTTAGAGCAGGGGCTGGATGAGAAGTGATTTCCCTGATGCCTTTGGAGACTGGTGTGGTTTGTCTCACAAGTGGAATGAGTTGGGCATGTCTTAATGACCATTCATCAGCTCCTGAACACATGACAGAAAGGTCATGGACGTGCCCAGATAACGAGAGACCCCGCGAGTCAGGGGTGGGAAATAACAGTGTTTAGAGCTGACTGGAGACTGAAGTGTTTCAGAATCAGACTTGGGGAAAAGCAGAAGTGATATTTCCTTTTGACCTTTCAGAAGCACTCTGGAAAGCCTCCAGACTGTGCAGAGGCTGGAAGAAAGGGCCTCAGGGGCTCCTTGTGCTGACAGACCCTGGTCTAGGACTGTCCTCTCGCCGAGGGACTGCGGAGCTGGGCAGCACAGGGCTGCGGGGCAGCCAAGCCAGCCTGGGAGCTGGCAGGCTCTGCTCGTCCCTGGCCACTGCTGTGTCAGCACTTTGCTGAAACCAGCTCTGGGAGCACAGCAGCAGCGTGCCAGGCTGGTGTTTTCCTGCAGAAAAGTGCTGCCTGGGAAATCATCAAGTGACTCACTGCAGAGCTGCACAGCAAAGGTGACACTAAGGGATGGCAGAGTGGCGGGGCAAGGCTGCGAGGAAGCCTGGTCTGGAGGGATTCTGCCTTGGGAGAGCTGAGGAGATGCTTCTCGTGCTGCCAGCACATTTGCAGCGTGTCTCAGGCAGGCTGAGCACAGACTTTACCCTTAATTTCCTTTTCTGCTCTGAGATTCCCAGCAGGAACTGGGGAGCTGAATTTTGATGGATCTGCCCTTGCCAGCCCCCAGAAGAAGGTATGGAGATTACAGGCACAACAGGAGCTTAGGGCCTTAAAAAAGGGCTGAAAAGCTGGACTAGAACATTGTTGTGCCTGAAGTACTCTGTGATCCTCCAGTTTTCTTCAAGTGGCTTTGCCTGGTACCAGTGACCCCCACCCGCCACCAACCCAGTAACACTGAGTCCGCCAGCGAAGAGCCTCCTGTCCCCAGTCCATCCCTCGGAGCCCAGCCAGCCCAGGAGCTGTCACTGGGTGTTGCTTCGCTGCCACCCATGACTGCAGCCATCCTGCAGTCCCACTTTGAGGAGGCACATCCAGGAGCCAGGTGCTGGGTAACCAGGGCACTGGAGTGAGCGTGTGAAGCAGCAGCGTCCTCCCAGCGCGCAGCCCCCGAGAACAGCTCGGGCTGAGTGTGCCTGGCAGGAGGTGCTGGGAGCCCTGGGTCAGCTGCACATCTCATGGAGCTCGTGTGGGGGACCACAGTGGACAAAGGAGTGCCCCCAGGGAAGACAGCAGAGACCTCTGTGTCCTCTGCATAGTGGTCTATAGCAACTGGTTCTCTGGTGGTCTTGCCTTAATGCACAGGCTCGTCCCCCCACTCTTGCCAGGGCATTTGTGCCTCCTCTCTCTTGGTTTCCTCAGAACTCAGTGATCTTTGAGGCCCCAGGCCCTGCTCACTGCCATCACTGAGGCTAACCCACACTTACCAGAAGGTGTGGAAGGCCCAATAGGTTTACCCCTCCCTGCCCCTTGTAAAACCTCTCTTGTGCTGGGGCAGTAAGGCGGGAGGGGGGTTTTTGGTGCATACAAAGTGCTCTGTGAATAGGCTGAACGTGGCAGGAGGATGAAGGCCACGTGTGCCTTCCTCAGCTGGCGTGGCACTGCTTACAGCAGTGATGTGCAGAGCACCCTTGGCCCAGCTGGCTGTGAAGCTGGTGACCTTCCCCTGGCAGAGCCGAGGGGTGGAGTAACCCGGCTTCCACCTCGGCTTGGGGTGAGCAGCGTCCCGCAGGCTCCCAGCGCTTCCATCCCTTGTTGTTGTTTGTTTACCTGTTTATTGGGGAACCACTGGAGATGGATGGATAATGGAAAGGTTAAGCAGCAAATTGCCAGGCTTCTGTCTGGCCCCAGACCATCGGGCACAGCCTCCTACCCTGTAATAGAAGCCCTAATGGGCAAGGAAAATTATTTTGCCTTCCACTAAAGGGCAATTTTCTGATCAGCTCCTGTTTTGAGGCATGCAGAGAAGAGAGCGAGCAGAGGAGAGAAATAGATATTTTCATATACATTTTATAAAAAAAAAGGAAGAGAGGGAGGAAGACAGAAACACTCCTGCTTTAATGGAAGCTCATTTTTGTAAAGTGCCCTCGTGGCCCCTGTGGGCCCAGAGAATTAAGCGCTGTCATTCATAGCTTGAGAGCGGAGCCATCCAGTTTGCAGACACCTGTCATAATTAAACTAATGGCTCTGAAAATGTGCCTTGATATTAAATCTATCTTCCACCGAGGAGCAGGGCTGATTAAAACCGCTGTTTGACAGTTAATGATGAACCTCTCGCTCGCTGAGCTCTGTAACTGGAACAGACCGGTTCATCCCGCCCTCCCCTTGTTGAGCCCTTTCCCGTATCCCTCCTCCCCTGCCGTCCCCAGGTCCTGTCCTGCCAGTGCTGGGAGATGGACAGACCTACAGCTCCCAGTAAGTTTCTGGGGTGGTGGATGTTGGCCTTGGGCCGTGACACCAGCACGCAGGGAGTGGTTGGAGAGAAGACAAGGGTCAACTTGCTGTAGTACTTTTGGTACTATGGAGCTACTGAGGATGGGGAAAATGCTCAATCACGTTTTTCTGGCCAGAAACTGTCCTGTCTGGGGCCATGCATCTGGGAGAGCTCTTTTTCCAGCACTGGTAGGAGGCAGGTGGCACCAAAATACAAATCCTTCTTGCTCCAGCGTTCATCAGCTGCTCCTTCTTACTCTGTAGATGTCATAACCAACTTCTGGCATCACAGCTTGTTGCCAGGCAATGGGTTGGAAACCCAGGTTTATGATTAAAGAGAGAAAGAAAACCACAATTTACCTTTAACTGCATCCAGTAACCAGGTGAAACTCTGGAATGCCGTCTCTGAGCAGACTGGTCCAGCCACATCCCTGCAGCCATCCAGCCAGCTCTCTGCCCTCTTCCACTTGCTGCTGACCTCACCAAGGGCAAAAACTGCCAAGGCACGTGGGTGGAAGTCTCACCTGCCCCCAGGGAGGTCGGTTTTGAACACCCAAGCCACAGCAGTGATCTGAGTGTGGGATGCCCAGATAGGCAAGACAATCCCCTGGTGAATGCGGAGCTAATCAGCCCCAGCCCCAGTAATTAACGTGACACAAACTCTGCAAAGTTCAGATAAGCATCAGCAGTTCCAAGTAGCATTTAATATTATTTGCTGGGTCTCTTTAGTCTCTAGGCACTTCAGCTCCCCAGCTCTACAAGGGAGATGATAAAGCTTGGGGTTTTTATTTTGTTTTTTAATTGGTGACGAGCCCTGCGGGGCACGGGCTGCCTCCCTCCAAAGCACACGTGGTGCCTGGCACAGGGAGCTGGGTTTGAGCATTGAGTGAAGCATTGAGCATGTTGGGGAGGGGGGTGCTGCTGGGTGAGGGGGTCCTTGGGCAGAGCTGCTCGGAGAAGGAGCCTCACTTGCTGGAGCGGGGCGCCCTGCCCCGCGCCACCCCGCCGGGCTCCGCTCCGCCTGTCATTAGCTTCCTCACCCAGCTCTAATGCCATCCGCTGCCACAACAGTAATTACCAGGAGATTAGGCAGCATTAAGCACTCTTTAATTTGACACATTGCAATGATCTCCATTCAGCCTTTCTGCTCGAATAACTCTCCATAAATATTTTGTGAGGCTACCAAAATAAACAGAGGCTGGGCTGTCTGTGCAGCTACATCCCTGCAGCTCTTGGAGAGGGCAGGTAGCAAAGCCAGGGGTGGCGCCGGGGCCGGGAGCTGGGCGGTCAGTGGGGTGTGCTGAGGCACTGGGCTCTGGGAAAATGGCCTTGTAAAGTAAAAATAATAACGATAATATATGCCTTGTACCAACGGCAATTTAATAGGAGACATTTTTTAAACAACAACCCAATAAAGAGAGATGGGTATTTATGTAAGAAGTGGCTGCATTAGAAGAAATAATAATTATGCTGGAGTTGTGTTCTTTCTTTTCTTTTTTTTCGTGTGTGTGTGTGCTATTAGCCTAGACATTATTCATTAAGTAATGCAATGGAAAACCACTGTTAATACAGCAATAAATCCCATGGGGACCCATTGCTTCTGAGATAGGATCATTTGGTAATTACAGTGCATTAGAAGTTCAATATTCTTTCATTTCTCCCCCTGGCTCCTGGCTGGAATGAGTGGTGGGCTCCGAAGGCGTGTGCGGGAGGATTTACTGTAAACACACCGCTCCAGGCTGCCCCCAGCTCTGCCAGAGCCAGGCCCAGGGAGCAGCTGGGAGAGTCTGGGGGGGCTGCTGGGCTCCTGGCACCTCTTGGGCTGCTGGGGTCTCCTGGCTGAGCGGGGAAGGAGTCCAGGACAGAGATGTGTTTAGGGAGATGTCAGTGGGTAGCGTGAATCCGGGCTCTGAAGCCTTAGTCCTGTCAGGTGGGGAGCATCTCCTCGTGCTGTGTGAGCAATGGGGGACCTGGCTTGGCCAGAGCAGGGAAGAAGACAGTTCTTGGTTGGTCCTTAGTGAGCTCTCAAGGATGGTAATTGCTGCTTTCCAGAGGCGTGTGGGCAGAGCTGGGAAGGGGTTGCCCAGGGGTTGGGAGGGTGTCTGCGGTGGGGCGATGCTGCCGCCCTGCAAGGGAAGCTCCTCTTCCTCGTGAGGCAACTGCTGTTAAACAACAGGGAAATCTATTGGCTGCTGCAGCAGATGCATCTTCCCCGTGTGCTAAGTAAACTGTCTCCATTTACAGTGTCAATACCGGCTCGGAGTCGAGCATCCCTCGCCGGCTGCCGCCCCGGCCCTCCTGCGTGGGGAGAGCTGCCAATAGACCCATCAATAAGGTACTGGGGACTATTGATCAGCATAGGCAGTCAGGGTCATTGGTCGATAGGAGCTCTCATCAAGGCATGTAGGAAATGAGCGCTTTCAAGTACAGGCAGCAAAGTGAGACTCCCCGAGGGGAGCGGTACAACTCCATTTTCCCTATCCTGTTGCTTTGTCAATTTGACCGTGTCTGGAGAAAGGTGCCGGCTGTGGGAGCAAGGAGAGACAGGGAGGAGAGGGACAACACATCCAAGTGTTTGACTGAAAACATCCTGGAGGCCAAAAGCCAGTTAGCCACAACCCGACCGCAGGCGAGCGCCGGCTCCGTGCTGGGGAGGGCAGCACACACACACGCGTACGGGCATTCCCAGGGCACTGAGCCCCATCCCAGGATGGCTCCAGGCCCTCAGGCAGTGACTCTCCCTGCTGACCCCCCAGCGGTGGCCTCGCCGTGGCTCTAAGGGCCCCTCTGCCACCACAGCACAGGGTCTGTGCTGCAGGCACCGCGTTTGCTGCCGGCGCTCGGTGGCCCAGGCCACAGCCAGCTGCTGGCAGCAGGAGCTGGGAGTGGTGGGTGGCAGGAGCTTGTGAGACTTTCTGAGTCTTCCATTTGGATTTTGTCATTATTTCTTGCAAAGTTCCATTGTGATGCAGAAGCTGAGCCTGTGCGGGATCCACCCAGAAGCGGTGGGACCCGCTCTGCAGCCAGCGAGGATGGGATGGGATGGGATGGTTGGGGCAGTGTGGGGTGGGGTGTTACTGCCTTTTCCTGCACTTGTGAGTCAGGTGGAGAGCCCAGGATGAGAGATTTCCCTCCTTTGAAGCAGGGACATTTGCTGGCGTTGACACATCCTCGCTGGGTTCCCACTTCCAGCACACGTGATGTGTCGTGGGGGGAAGACTCAGCATTATTCCTGATAGCTCAGTGGTCTGAGCTTTTCCATAAGTGCTGTTGACTACATGCATTGGGGAAAAAACAGTAATCTTTTTCTCTGTACCTTGGCACTTGGCATTATTTTTCACCTTGTGGTATTGTTTTCCCCTTTCCAGATATGGGCCCAGCTCCAGGTACCTCTGTGACTCGATGGTGACGCTCATTCAGGGTTTAGGGTTTTTCTTCCTCTTCTCAATTGCTCAGGGCCAGTGCTTGAAATTAAACTGTCTCTCCATGTGATGCAAATCAGATAAGAGAAACCAAATGAGCCCCATGTGTTCCTCCACAGAACCCTCTACTGCTAAAACTCATTCTGTTTCGTTCTGATCTCAGACAGATGTAAATCAAGAGGAACTTACTTTAAACTAATGTCAGCAGGAAAAAGCTCAGCAGAAATAACAAAAACCCCGTGCCTTGTGTGTTTATCACTCTTCAAGGCAAGATAAACTTTTAGCCTGATCGTGGTTCGTGCTCTTGACTTTCCCTGGAGGGTCTGTCCGCACCGCGCGCACTCGGTGCAGCTCCCAGTAGCGCTTCAGCATGGCGAGAGGGATGCAGGGCACACAGGGCATTGAAGGGCTGGCAAAGCCAAAATAAATGTGACTCTGGGGAGGTTTCAGAAGAGTGTCTCAGAGCTCAGGGAATGCCTTTCATCCTTGGCAGCTGGAGGGGCTGATGGGGAGGGATGGCTGTCGGTCTTGCCCGTGGCTCTGCCAGCCTCACCGGCTAAGCCCAACTGCTCAGCCCAGTCTGGGTGAGTTACTGGGACCCCGAGATCTGCCTTTGCTGCTGGAAATGTTGGACCATCCTGGTTTAGGAAGACGCAGCTCATAAGTTAAGCCTAAAATGGGAAACTGGGGAGTAGAACCTCAGATTATGGAGCACCAAAAATAAAAACTCCAGCAAGACTCAACCCATCTGCTGAGCACTGAGCTCCCCGGACAGCAGCAGGGGCGGGAGGACACAAGTGCTTCAGGGTGCTGGTGGCAGGGACCTGTGGTCATGGCTGTGCTCCCACAGCACAAGTGGCACCAGCACAAAAGAGAAGAAGAAAAAAAAACCAACCCACAAATGCAAGCAAATAAAAAGGAGCCCATTTGCAAATATTGTAAGGAATGCATGTTCTCATACGTGCTGCTATTAAGTCCGTTCGTATCATATCAGCAAACATCATGTCAGCTTGGAGAGGTTCCTACTTATTCCTTTTTCCCCATGAAATGTTTTTCAATGCCTGAGCGAATCAGAATGAATGTAAATGAGGTTTATTAAGTCAGCCCCACACGGTGCTGTATTGTCAGCGTTTGTAGGCTGTGACAGGTTAGTTATTGCGGTTTGAAGGGAATGTCACCCACACAGCAGTCTGCAGAAGTAACTTTTTAGAGGAATAATAATAATAATAACAACAACATCTCAGGACTATCTGTGATGTTTTCTTTTGAGCAGTCATTTCACAGAAAGGTGTGTGTCTGGAGGACACTGGCAGGCAGGCTCTGAGTTGCAGAGGCAGTGCTGTGCGCGGGGCCGGGCTCCACCGAGATCTGCTCCTGGTCACGGTGACACCTGGAGGATAGCCATCTCCTGAGCCTTGCTGGCCTCCAGGAGCCAGGCTCATTATCTTGGTAAATTACTCTGGCCTTGGCTACGCTGCAAAAAACAACTAGTAAGGGTAGCATTAATGTAGTTAGTTATTCAGATTTAAAATAGCAGAGACACCCACCCAAGGCTCTAGGTGCCTTAACATCATTAATTGTGCAGTAAGTTCCATTCAGTTACAAACTCGGCTTCATTAATGCCCTCATTTCCATAGGCATTCAGCCAGCAAGCCACCACCCTGCTGTCACCCACAGAGCTCCCTCTCCAGCCTCCCAAACACCCTCTCCAGGCTTTTGCAGCATACTCGATAAGCCATTGAATCCAGGTTATTTCTGACCACCTGGAAAAGAGGCCTCAGGAGCCACACAGGCCTCAAGGGAAATGCCCAGGGATCATAGAATCCTAGAATATCCCGAGTTGGAAGGGACCCATAAGGATCAACAAGTCCAGCTCCATCTGCTCATGGGATCCTGTGGGTGGGATCCCTCCAAGCACAGCTGATTGCAGCGGTGCAGGGAGAGGTCCCAAGTCTGGTCCCAACCTCTGGTCCCAAGACATTTGCAGGATCCTGGCATTTCTGAGCTGTCCTGCTCTTCTCTCCTGAGCTCATTACATGGGCTGGAGGACTTTTGTCATCTCAGCTCCCAGAAGTCTGAAAACAGCCTGACCCCTTTCTGCCATCTGCAGCGAGGTTTATGTGCTGCCAGAGGTACTTTCTGGATAAACAGTTGTTCACACCGTTCCCTCACCTCGGGTAAACAGGATTCTCCAGAGTAAGATTCTCCCTCAGTCCCTTCAGGAAGATCCTTTCCCTTGGAGCAGCAAGGGGACCGAGATGCTTTGGCCAGCTCTAGTGAAACCTCTGAGTCATGTGGATGTTTGTACTCGCTCAGTAGCTGCTTCCACTACCTGGAAAACCGTCACAAAAATCAAACCAGCTGGTTCTTGCAGCCAGCAGACAGAACCCAGCGCTCCCCTACGTGTGTTTCCAGCAGCACTGGCCTGGAATGGATCTCACGGAGCACCCACAGCACTGACACACTTTGTCTCAGGTGGTGGTGGATCAGGACTGTCCCAGGGTGTCACGTGGGCTGGACAAGTTACTCGGTCCTGAAGGCATCGATCAGACCAGGTGCCTCAGAGCCCATCTGCGGCGGGGGGAGTCGCAGCCTGACAGGAACCTGCTCTGCTTTTGCATATTTATTCCTCCTTTAAATCATTTCCAAACCACTAAACCATTTTACAAGGACGAAGGAAAACATCAATTACAATTATAGTGAAAAACTCTTTCAAGGCAGAGCCTGGTAGACAGAAAATGTAGCCATCCGTTTGGAGTTTTTCACCAGGTGCTTCATAATATTATGGGCTGTTTCCTCCCCACCTATCATCTCTTCCCCATCCCTCCGTGTCTCTGGGATCTTGGTGTTCCGTGGTAGCAGATGGAGCAAAGGAGCCTGAAGCCTCCAGATGCCTGGGGTGACACTGGGTCCCCACATCCCCACCTCCCTGGGCTCTTGGGCTCTGCAACAGCCCAAAGCTGTTAGAGGCTTTGGGAGCACCTGTGGGACTCCTGAGCACCTCACAGAGGAGCTTTTCCCTGTCAGGATGCTACCTCTGCCTTCCTGATGCAAGGGCTGGATGGCACTGGGGATTCCCCAGGTGTTATGGGCTTCTTCCAACCTCCAGCCCCTGTTGCTCAGTTCCAACACTTGTGTTTCCCACTGGGCAGGGGAGTGAGAGAAGAGGATGCTGATCCGAAGCGCTGAGGCAGCGGCTCTCTGGCTGCTCACGCCAGGCTTTGGTCCAGCTTTGGTCTGGTTACTGGTGTTCATCAAGGGGCTGCAGAGCTCCACTGGGAGGGGCTGCTCTGCTGTGCCGTCACTTAGATGCAAACCAGAGCAGAAAACAGATTTTCTTCTCAGAAAAATACGGGAAATGGTTTGCACCCAGATGTGTGTATCTGTCTCTGCTCCTCTGTGCTGCGCTATCAGAAAGAGACAAACCGTTTCTTTTTTCCCCTCTACATTAAAGTGGACAGCAGCTAGAACTCATATAAAATATAATGACATCAATAATTTAACACAGCATCAAAATTGGAATTAAATTAAGGAAAATGACTCAAAGTAAAAAGTTTTATCATACCCATATGAAATATTTTATCACTGTGCAAAATTAAATGAAAAACTCAAATTATCCCACTTCCAGCTCCTTAAAAAGAAAGTCTGAAATAACCATCCTCTGTCCCCGTCCAGGTTTTGTGGCTTAGTGGTCATTTGTGGGGTGTCTGTGCTTGCAGCATCCCCCTGAGACACCAGGCAGGGTGCTGGAAGGAAACACGTGTTGAGGGTCTTCCCGAATGGGAAGGGGCTGCAGTTTGGGTTGTGTCACCTTTGGCCATGACCCGCTCGCAGTGGGCTGGGCCCGGGTTGGGCCAGTGGAGCCAGCACTGGCCCTGTACACCCACCGTGGCACTCAGCAGTCCTGAGAGAGCAAATTAAATTAGCCAGTAATTGGTTAATTGGTGAGGGGTTCTGTAAGGCAGCTCGGAGCACATTAAGCAGGAGTGAGAGAAGTGCACGTCTGTGAGCCCTGAACGCAAACGAGAGGAGAGGGGCGGCCGAGGGCTGGCGGGTCGT
>VXBZ01009315.1:167039-193297 GCA_013399135.1 Heliornis fulica | reverse complement strand
TTTTTTTTCCTACCCCAGTACTTCTTGAACAGTTGAGCTTTGTAAATGTGCAGATTCACAGTGTTCTTTGGACTTAGCTTTTGGGCAGGTTGTATTGCCAGTCTTTGATTCCATGGCAGAGGCAGCCTCGGTTTTGTTGAGGAAATCTGTGCAAAGTAGAGGTACCCATTTCCAAGAGGAGATTACATTTTTTTTTCAGAACAGCAGAGGGGATGTCAGCGGCTCTTCTGAGTTCAGGCTTTCTTGGGATGACTGATTAAACTTTTTAAGGGTGATTTATTATTTACCACAAATAAAACTAAAGTGCATGATGAATTTTTTCTGCATGCATATGGCGAAGATGGTAAAACCCCCCTACCTTTTAAGTATTGCTTTAATTTATAATAGAAAAACTCTTACTTTCACAGACTAGAAGCGTGTCCAAGTAGTCCTTCAGTACACGTGCAAATACATGTGACTGTGCTGCTGTTGGACAGAGCTGCAGTTGCCCTCCTGTAGAGAGGAAACTTGTGCTCTCTCTTGGCACTTAATCTCACTGCAGACCTGGCTCCACATGGAAAGTGGGATGTTGCACTCATCTCAGAGAGCACCAGCACCACTGTTGTCTCAAAGAGTTGTCCACAACTTGGTTTCTCTGGGTAAACCAGGAAAATACTTTTCCCTCCTCAGTGGGCTACAAGAAACATGATGTGGTTTTGTGTGTGTGTCAGTGCTAAGAAACCATGGAGTGAGTCTCAGGTGGATCAGTTAGGACTGCTCAAGACTGAGTCACCCAGTAGGTCTCTGGCAGAGCAGTTGCCCACCAGTCTGAAGTGGGTTAGTCTCTGGGGAGGCGTAGGGACTGGATGGACACTTCACCTCTGACACTGGCCAGGTGCATGTAGCTGAGAGTATGAAAAGCTTGGTGTTACCTGTGCTGGAAGCAGGTGACTTCAAGAAGCTCTGAGCAACCTGATCTAGTAAAAAATGTCCCTGCTTACTGCAAGGGTGTTGGACTAGATGACCTTTAAAGGTACCTTCCACCTAATACATTCTGTGATTCTATTCTGTGACTTACCAGGAAGCTTCTTGCAGGTGACATGCTTGTTTGCTAGAATCCATGCCAGCTCACCCGGAGTTGAGTGGTAGGGGCATGCCGTGAGCCAGCCAAAGGAAAAACCCAGGACCAATGTGTCAGGACTCATCATCCACCCTCTGTGACCTCTTTAAAAGCTGGAGTGGGAGGGGGTGTGGAGAGCCACCCACGTGGTGCTGGGGCTCAGCTTTCACAGACTGGTGTTTACTTCTCTCCCTGACAGGTGAAGGGCGTGGAGAGCCACCCACCGCAAGCTCCCAGTACCAGTGTGCTCCTACTACCCACCTGCTTCCTACCTGGGACAGGGGGTTGGTGCTCCCACGAGCCTCCCCCAAATCCTGCCCTCTGAGGACAACCCCTCATGCTCAGAGTCAAAACCGGGAGGTAAGTGCACCCCCTGGGGTGTTTGGGCTGCATTGCTGGGGATGGGCTCTCAGAAGATGTGGGCTGCCAATCAGAATAGAGGTATTTACAAGACGGTGGCTAGTTTTTGGAAGGCTTGTAGTGCAGTGGTAATGTAGGGCTGTTACTGTACAGTAGTACAGGTATGTACTATAGAAGTCTTCATGGTTAAGGAGTACAGTTAGTTGGTACCTTTCTGATCATGTGTACATGTTAAGTGGCACGAAGAGTCAGTTGAGGTGCTCACCACCCAACTGTATCACAGGAACAAAGAATTATCTTTGCATTAGCCGAAGAATTGTCTTTTTTCTCATTTCTTCCAAGAAGTGCTGTCCTTGACCGTTCCCACAGGCCTCCCACTGAAGTTTTGTGAAACCCTTTGCAGATTTGTTTCCTTGTTTCCTTTCACATTGTGACACATTATTTCATTTAAGACTCTTGCAGATAGATTTTTTCTTTTCACACCCAGTGTTTCTTGGCTGCCCTAAGGGTTACTATAATCTGCATTAATTTCCAGGAATGCTTTGATTATTTTACACTGTGGTTTTGACTATATTTTTCATGGTTCCTTGTTCCTTCCTCCAGCAGTGGGTAAAGTGAACATGGTGTGATCATGGCACTGCTGAAGCAGACCAAATTCTGCCTAGATGCTTCCTTGTTCCTAGAACAGAACAATAGTGGATGTGAGAGAAACAAGAGGAGAAACAGAAAAAATAGGGTGATTCTACTAGATATATCCAAAATCCTTACACTTTTACAGCATTCAAAGGCATCCTGAGCTGTTGATTGCCTCTGAACCATTGATCTCAGCTACCTGCAGTAGACCCGCACTTCATGAGTTGAGCAAGCCCTTCTGTAAGCTTTTCACATTTTTTTTTTTCTGTATCAGTGGATTTGGCGGGTTAATTTTGTATGGTCTGTGGAAAGTATTTCCTTTTGTTTACCTAACACCTGCCAAAATATTTGTGGGGTTTTCTTGTGTAGTTTTTGCAGTGATACCACTGGCAACAACATCCTTCCTCATTTGCTTCTCTGATGCACTTATACATAAAAATTAATCTTTCCATCCAATAGAAGGCCCTATGTTGTGTAGGTTCTGTAATTGTTTTCAGTCATGGCCTTTCTGTGGCTAATGTCCTGGTGTCTGTTGAGAGATTTTGTGCTGAAAAATGTGGTGGTGTGTCATGACAGGACTTTAAAGACTAAAATGTTAAGTTTCAGAAAGTGAGGTGCATGTAAAGCCATACCCGTGGCTAGCGTAAATCAGCACTAAGTCCTTGAATTCAGTAACTCCAGATGATTAATATTGAGGAATTGGCTGCTCTTGGCATAGTGGCTGTTTTCAGAAAGTCTTCCAACTAACAGTGACGTATCAGATAGATGAAGAAACAACACATGGTGCAATGAAACTTTATAGACTTTTTCTTCTTCTCCAGTAGTTCTAAATGGCTTAGAGAAATCAGTGGTCCTTGGTTCATTTTCCTTCTCTTTTCTTCAGTTTTATTTTCTTCCCTGTTTTCTGACCACCATTGAACAGTGATGTCTTCCTTTCTACTCATTGGTTGGAAAAGCAGTTGGCTTTATGCTCAGCTGCAGTTGACACTCTTTCTTGCATCCATCACTACTAACTCACTAAGAAGTCTTGCCAGTTGAGTGTTCTTACAAATAGACAAAAGACCTTATACCCTTTGTTCCCAAATGCACTTCAGTAATTTTTCATCACTCTAGAAAAACAGTTGTGCGTAATGTGCCACTCATTTTTAAGCTGCATAAATACTGTATTTTCAATAATCCCTGACTGCTTCTCCAGACAGTATTCCACACACAGATATTGTTCCCTAAGTTACTCCATCAATCAGAAACCGACAAGCGGTGAGATGTAATTTACTGAAATCAAACAGTATTTTCCAGACTCTGAAGAAGTGATTTTCCATAGCAGGGAGCTAGTGGGTGAAAACAGCACCAGTATTTTAGTGAAACTTGAACACGTGAGCAGGACTGTACCCATTTCATGGGCTTCTTAGAAGCATTTTTTTTTTGTTTATTCGACTGTTCTTATTTTTCTGTCTACAGACAAAATAATATTCTCAAGATGTTAGTCAATGAATTACACTTGTATGACATTTTTCTTCTAGGGTTTTTCACAGCCCTCAGAGAGTTTTAGGGTTTTGTCATCTTACTGTCGTCTGTGTGAGTGCTGAGTCAGCCATCAGGCTGTGAGCAGTATTAAAGTCTGTGGTTCATTTGCTCAAAGTACTGACTGCCCAAGTGTTGTCTTCTAGGAAAGACACATTCTCATGTTTACCGATTAATTGTTGGGCTGAACTTTCTGTACTGGTGGCATGTTTCCACAGGTTAGTGGTTGCTGCTTGTTAAGGACACTTTTTCTAGATGAGCAAGTCATATTTTACTCATCCTTCATTTTCTACATTTGCAATGGTAACTGTACTTAAAACTCTGTTTACTTTCTATGAATACAGGCTCATAGGTTTTTAGGTCCAGAAGTGAACATGAGGGTCATCTAACCTTACTTGCTGTATAATGCAGACTGTAAAACTTCACCTAATAATTCCTGCTGCAAGCCCATAACTATTTTTTAAGATCTGTGTGAAGACTTTTTATATGGTTAATCCAGAAATTTTACAGGAATGTGACAGTGTAGAAGAGCACCAGGTAATAATTAAAACCCCCTCATTTTACAGTCAAAATTTCAGAACATCAGAACCCCGTATCTCTTAACAAAAACGCTTATTAAATTCCCAGCTACAAATCAGAGATGGTCTTACAACACACACAGTCTATTACCCACACTTGAGTTTTAACTTCAGCTTTATTGAGGTTTTGCCAGTTCATATATTATCTCAGTTAGTATTTCAGTCAGACTATTTCATTAATTTTGTTCTGCTAAGTTAACTGCCTGTTTAGACCAGTTACGTTGAAAGGGAGGAGAGATGAGCGAGCAGACCAGTGATTTACACTTTCTTTGTTTTTATGAATGATGTGAAGTTCTCAGGAAGCTTCTGACATTTGTACATGAGGTCATACCATGTTACAGTGTGTTGCATACAGTAATGGGCTGACATTTTCTGAATGGCAAAACACCATCAGTCAACCTCCTTGCAGTTTGAAGCGGTACTTGGTAAAATGTGTTTGCTTCCAACTAAGCACAGCTGCTGCTCTTCCAACTGAAACTGGAAAAATTAGGTAGAGAGAGAAAGGGAACCAGTGACAAATGGCAAAAGGATGTTTTCAGAGAGCTGTCTTAGATCACCAGGTTATAAGTTTTATAGAATCATATCCAGATAAGAGAGGGATTTTGTAATCTGCACTTTCAACAGATTTTTCGTCTCTTTTTCTTATTTTTTTTCCTACTTTGTTGCTAGGCTTTTAAAACAAGAACAGTGAGAGGAAAAGATGTGTGACAGGTTGTTATCAATCCCTGTGCTTTCAGAGCACACATCAAAACATGCCTCCTTTTTTTTGAAGAAGCAAAGCCTAGCGAGCCTTTTGCAGGAAGTGGAGGAATGAGAATGCATCACAACAGGGTATTTCATTTCTGAGAGCCAATTGCCTTATTCCCATTGATGTCTGAGAGACAGGTGCTTTTTGTTTGTTTGTTTGAAATGCAGTTTTTGCAGTATTGGATTAGTGCCCAGAATTGCATGGTACCTTCCACTGATTTTTAATCAGATGACTCCTGTGAAATACCTGCACATAGATTTGTGAAATACCTGCCCAAGACCTTAGTTTGAGAGAGCAAGAAAGCACATGCTTGGGTCAGGACCATGTGCCTTGCTCTGAGTTGCGTTCCCACTGAGTTGAGCATTTCCTTACCTGTGTGGGAGTAGTTTCCAGGTTTGGGATGGTGTGAGGAAAGTTTAGCATTTGAATAGAGGTGTGTGAAGGAAAAAATCGCCCTCTTTGCTTTGATTGTAAATAAGTTATTATAAAGGTAGTGTGGAATAAAAACTCCTCTTTGTCATTATGATGTGAAATATTGAGCTAGTTATTCTATGTGTTTGTTCCCGTGACCAAAGAGCTGTGTTGCATTTAAAATGTTGCTCAAGCTGCTGATGGATTCGAATTACTGTTTTCCTGTCCTAATGTCAGGATAGTTGGAAACACAAGAAATGAAGCACTGGAGCAGTGCTGTAATTGCAGCTTGAACATAAAGCAGGAACCTAAAACTCCACCCAAACATAAATGAAAACAAGTGTTGATTCTGATATGGAAACTGTTTACAATTTTGTTTGAATTAGCAAACAGCAATTTTCCAAGGGAGAAGAACATTTCTGGTAATGAGATTTTTTTTTTTTGTCAGAGGAACGGCTTCCAGCACTTCCAAAACACTTGTCAAAGAGTCACTCTTGTTTAGAAATTAAATAACTGATATCCCCAGTTTTGCAGGCGTGTAAATCACTGCAACACAGTCATTTCCAAGGTCTACATTCAAAGTTTCATTTTTCTGTCTCACTGTTTGGGTGCTGTATGGAAAACATACAGCCATTGGAGGAACCCAACCAAAGTATGGAGCAGTCCTGTAAAAAGTCTCTTCCAGTAGTTTTGCAGTCAAGAGCATATTGTAAACTGTGTCCTTGCCTAAGAAAAGAAAGTTTAATTTCAGCCAAAGCATTGGTGAAATGTAAGGAATGCTGTGCGCCAGAAACACACATAGGCAGTTGGATGTTTCTTTCAGACTCGTTTACCACTGTTGAGGTAATGTGAGGTTTCCTACTTACAGTATTTTTACATGAACCTGTCCCCTTGAAATGCTGTGCAAGATAAGAGTAACACTCCAGAGACACAAGTGGCACATGGTTGTAGGATCAGAGTGATCAGAGAGTCCCAGTATGCAAAAAAGTCTTTGAGACCATGTCCTTTAACTTGAACTGCTTTAGGCAGACATTCAGTTTACACAGATAGCACTGCAACAAAGTAAGCTGGTTTAGTATGGCTAAGAAATTACCACAAAGATCAGAAAAAAAAAAGGCTTGCATCTATCTGCTCTTAAATTGCAGTCAATTTAGAAGATGCTCTGATACAGCTCTCCTAATAAAGCATTTAGGAAGTGGGACAAAATAGTAGAAGATATTCTTCTCCATCAGGCCTAGAGATAGTCTAGATAAGCTAAGGAGTAGGTGTTTCCATAGTCCCAGGGGGTCCAGGAGTTGTCAAGTATGAGATGTAGCAATTCTTCTCTACACATCTTTTCAGTAGAGCATCAGCTGCTGCAATACATCTTGAATTTGGAGAGGTTTCGGCAGCAGAGTAGGTGGGGAGGAGAACACTTTGTTCCTACAACTGATGCATTTAAACAACACTGAGCGTTTGTGTCTGTCTGTGCATCTTAGGCTTAAAAAGTGACCTCTGTCCAAAGTAAGCTATCCTTCGTGATGAAAGAGCAAATAGCATTTGCTGAAAGCTCAAGATGGTGTTTCCACTAACTATCCATCTTCTAAAAGTAAATTTAAAAGTAAATAAGAAGGGGTAATCATCTAAACATGCAGATTTTGAAGATCCCCAGTGGGTTACTTGGTCTTTGCACAGCTATTTACTGGGGTTTTTTTTTGTCCGTTCTTAGTGCTGCTACTTATGGGCCCCAGTGGCTGTTGTGTGTGGCTTTCCTTAGGCACTAAGGATGGCAAGCAGACTCTATGTAGTGCTTCTACAAGTCCTGGTTTATACTTCTAGTAGTCATGTGTGTTGTGACATTTTACAGAACTCTAGGCAGATGCCCTTTGAACATGTATTTTTTATTTTCAACAAGGAGTTGGATTTTGGACTTAGCTGACTAGAAAGTTGATGAACTTGGGGATTTTTTTAAATCTTTTAGACTAAGCAAATTGCTACCCCTGATTGTGACCTTCTTACTAATACTTTGTCATTTTGAAAACTGTAAGAGCAGCTATCAAAATATATTTGAGAATGTGAGGTATATTCAGAATAAGCTCTGGCAACTTGGTTTTGTGTGTGCTGAAACCTTTTGGTAAATCATTGGTTTGTGTCCTAAATGAGGTTGGATCAGTGAAGATTTAACCAATATTAAAACAACTTAGTAAGCCCTGAAGGGAATTCCTGAAAAGAGGTAATGTAAGCAGTTGCTTACACCCCATTCTGATTCAGTTTATCCCTGATTAGAAGTCTCACTTTAGTAGTTCCTTTTCTCCAAATGAAATCTTTATGTTATGCTCACTCAGAACCACACAGAAATAAAATAATGCTTGCAGCAAAGCAGCTTGTCATTTGGCAATTGTAGAATTACAGGTTTGATTCATGAGCTTTTGCTGATTCATGCCAGGGCAGCCAGTGCGCTCTCACTTATTGCTCTGGAGCAGCCTGCTGGTCCTGCCACAGGAACAGCTGAACAAGCTGTATTTTGATGGTTTTCCCCCCAGATCTTTGTAGAAATGCAGGTATTTCTGGTCTGAAGACTTGGCATCTTGTAAGGAGAAAAGCTCGAGAGAGTGGGACAGCCTGAGTCCTTAGGACAAGACAGTGGGACCCCATCCACCTACACACCAGCAAAACCACGTCTACGCATAAAGGGGTCAGCCCAGACAGTTGCTAAGCAGTGGAAGAAAGGGTTTGTTTTTCACATGGGATGTACTCATAAATGGTGCAGAAGTTTGTGTGGATTAAAGGGCGCAAGGTTTTAAAGATTCAAGCCTGCTTTTTTGGTAGGTGTTGCAGGTATTGGGTTGGTAAAACAAGGGTTTAAAGAAAGTCCTACTGTGGTGGGACAGCAGGTGCAAACTCTTATCAGTAAATGTAAACTTACTGTAAAATTCTCTACTCATCTGAGGTTTTTTTGCTGAAGAAAAATTCCTGGTGTCCCATCTCTCCAAGTCTGAAAGCAACTGTTTGTGACACATGCCTCTCACTCTTGCTGGCGCTCACTGAGGGTACATGAGAGAGCAGGGTGTTAGGGCAGGTAGTGCCACCTTGACAGCATGCTGCAGAGCATATGTGGTGATGCTGGGTCCTGCAGTGGTCATCAGCACGTCCCTGCAAGCCCTTGGCTGTTCTGGGTTAACTAATGGCTCTGTTTTCTTCCCCGGGACACCTTCCCTCTTATTCTTGTTCTCTAATGGAGTGAGGCTTCTTCTCAGTTCCTTTGTAGTTAAGGGAGCCATAGGTCAGAGACACTACACTCCTGCCAGTTTGAGCACCTTTGTGTGGGACAGAGGATGTTACTCCAGTTAGTGAGGCTGTTGTGTTTTTTTTCGTCACATGGATGGATGTTGGATACTTCACTGGAAAAATCCTCTCTTACCAGTTGAATTGCTTCTTTTTAACACTTGTTGCAGCTTTACCACTGTGATTTTATTACTTTTAGATACTGAATTTTTCCCACTGCAAGAAGAAATTTATAGAAATCATTACTATTCAAACTTTACCATGAAGTGATAAAACAAGTAACATCTTGTCAGAACAGTGTTGATAACAGTGTGCTTACCCAGGCATGATTTGCAGACCTAACAAATAGTGGTACTGCTTGCTTCTTTGCTTTGCTTTGCTGTAATATGCAGTTGCATCCTTGTAGCTTGTCTGGTTAAGAGAAGAGAGAACCAACTCCATGTTCAGCTGTATTCTTTTCTGTGCATCAGAGTCTGCATAGAGCATCTTGAAGTTCATACCAGATTTGCTGCTTAGATGAAAGTCTCTGGCTGAGCTAACTCTTCTGCAGCCTCTTCTGCTTATAAAGCAACCCATGCAGATTGTGAGAAACTCTAGCAAAAGAAGCACTTGGAGGAGAGGAGAGAAAAGAGAAAAGAGAAAAGAGAAAAGAGAAGAGAAGAGAAGAGAAGAGAAGAGAAGAGAAGAGAAGAGAAGAGAAGAGAAGAGAAGAGAAGAGAAGAGAAGAGAAGAGAAGAGAAGAGAAGAGAAGAGAAGAGAAGAGAAGAGGGAAGAAACAGAATTACTGAGGCTCCGTAGAGCAGAGCAGTGTAGACTGGCTTTGCCTTTAGCAGGGAGGTGATGAGCCGAATTGTGAGTCCTTGCAGGAGGTTGTTGCAGTCCATGGTGCTGTGGGAAAACAAAGAAGGATAACATCTCTCTCCCCACTGCAGTGTCTGCATGCCGTGCATCCTCTATGCACTATACCCTGGCACAAAGGTAAACTTCTGAGAGAACAGAAGTACCTTTCTGTCAAGCAGTGGGCGAAGGAGCCATGGTACAGTTGCACTCTGTGTGTAGCTGCATGAGATACATGGAAATCACGGTGTGTGAGCTGACAGCCCATCATTCAGTCTGCCTGTTTTATAAATATGCATATTTATATTGCATGTGTAAGTAATACTAGGGTATGTTGCCTGCACATGATGTATGTAACCCTGCAGGGCAGGGAGGGGCATGGCTACCAAGACTACTTAATGGGCTTTCTTAATTCAGCAACCATTAGCATACCTGCCTGTCAAATGTTTTTCATTCTGTGCTTCAGTGTAACCAATAAGTTTATTTCCAATGCTCCTCACAGGCATAGGCTTAGGCCAAGTACAAGTTGAATAACCTTCAGGAAAGCTGTGCTGTCCTTCTGTCGGACGCTGTCTTTGAAAATTGCCTGCAGAGTTAGTGAGCAGGAACAGTTAAGATTTACAAACAATGATGAAGCTTGTCATGCATCTTTCACCATTCATCATCTGGGTGCCGTGGCTGGGCGGTGAAGTGTTCTTCATAAAAACCAGCTCAGTGTGAAATACACCTCGCAGCAATGTTTACTGCTCTGAAACTCGTCAGCAGCCCTTTATAGTAAATCCAGATTGCGATGTGACATTACAGTATATCATTGCAGAGCGCGCTGGGGTTTACACTAGGAATGAGTGCAGTTCACACCAGATGAGATGTCGAAATTGAGTTATGTAGGAATTTGGCTGTTATATGGGGATAGCTTTTGTTTTCTGAGGACTGAAAGTTAGCTTTATATATATAATATATATAATCTACACATACCTGTACTTGTGTGTGGGTGCCTATATCGATATAGAGATATATGTACATGGATATATGGATACACATGTGCTATGAACACAATCTGTGTACGAACACTGCGAATGTTCAAATAAAGGTTTCTCTGACAGGACCCTGTCTTATTTTTATGCCGTTTCTTAGAAGTATTTCAGTATTTCTGTGAAGTGCTGTATTTTGCCATTAGCTTTTCCATAAAGTGGCCTTTTATTTTTGAAAAATACAGTTCTTTGAGTATCATAGTTCTATGATTCCTGGATAGAAGTACACAGTGGGATTTTGAGGGATTTTTGGTTTAGGTTAGTTGTCTTCTTTTGTAGAGTTGCTATTGCAGATGCTTACAGTAGATTTCGCAGTATTAGAGCCAGGGGATATGTGAGGTGAGTGTGACGAGTTGCCTTTAGGAGAAGGGGGCTGCCAGCATATGTACCCTGCGAGCAGCTGAGCTCTGGCACAGCAGGGCACTGCAGAGGTTGCTTCTGACATGAAGTGATGATACAGCTGACTGGTAACCACTGAAACGGAGCTAAGGCCCCTTACTGGGTGTTACTTTGGGTGGGGTTTTTGTTGGGTTTTGGTTTGTTTGACCTTTTTTTTGGGAGACAAAAGTGAGAGCAAAAGATTTGGGGGAGATTTAATCAGAAACTTTAAAATACAGAAACTGTGGAAGTTACTAATACATCTGGCTGCATGCTGGAATGGCAGATGTTCTCCCTGCTTGTTCTTAGTCCCTTCAATGCAGCGTGGACCTGAGAATAAGATAAAATCATAGGTGTCTTTGTCCAGTTACCTAAGTATGAAGTCATTGCAAAATACAACCCAGGTATTTTACGTATAAATAAACTGAGTTTTGGATATAAAAATGCTGTCTGGGAGATCCGGTAGTCTGAGAAATATCCCTGGAGTTAATAGCTGCATGAGGTGGAAAGCACATTGTGTTGGTTGGCCTGCAGGCATGGACAGTAGCTTGCTATAGGCAGAGTTCGGAACTAGGTGATTCAAAAGAAATGAAAGAAAACACTGCAGATAGACCAGCAAAGGTTTTAATAGCTACTTGAGTGCTACACTGCAAAACTTGGAAATTAAGTTATGTATTTCACTGTCTTTAGTGCTGTGACTGCTTCGTCATCCTCTGTGTTGGAAGCAAAGCTAGCATGTTGTGAGCTATTCACGGAAGTCTCTTGGGTTTATTACTGTCTGGATTTTCAACTAGAGGGAGAGATGGGATGTTAAATGCTGTTATATATTTAATTTTAGATTTCTGAGACCCATGCTCAGGTATTGAATACAGTTCAGAAGTGGAAAAAGGAGTGGGACTCTAGTTGGTATTTCCAGAGAGAAGACATAACTGTACTTCATTTGTCCTCCTTAAACTGTTTTCAGCTTCTGTAGTTGATTTGGCTTTCTGCACTAATCCTGTGGTGAAATTGTAATTTTCTAGCTCATTACAGTTTCCACAAATGTGCTTATTGTCACTGATTTTATTAAATTGACTTTCAGTGTTTGAAAAACAAAGTTCAAACCACTGCAAAGTTTACCTTGCAGTCAGCTGCAGGTAGTGTAAAGGTAAAGCTTCGTATCCACTAATCACTTAAATAAGAATTCTTCCAGACATACCAGTAGCATTAGACTTGTTCATATTCATAATCAGCTTAATGATACAGTGTTAATCTCACCTGCTTCTTTAGCAGAAGCTTTAAGGGATCCAGTGAGGTTTCTTAGAGGTGATGGGGCAGGAGAGGGTAGAAGTGAGTGTTAAGCGTTATTTACAAATTATTATTTATTTACACTCTCCTTTTGTTTTGAGAAGAGAAAGTTTGGACATTTTTTATGTTACTCTTGTAGCTTGAATTAGAGGGTGGAGAGTAAAGCTATCACTTAAAATGTAGTGTTTTCAAGCACCAGAATGTTGTATATAAAATCAAAGGGACATATTTCTTCACAACCTTGACTGCTTTATCTACCTGTAACGTTTCTAGTAACTTTACGAAGCTGCAGTCTTCAGATATATATAGTAAGCNAAAAAAAAAAAAGAAAAAATGGGGGATATCATGTGTGCCGAGTTAAATCACTTAATTTAATGTTGTTTTCTGTCATGCACAAAAACGTCTCAGGGTGGGGCTGGAATTTCATTGTGGGGACCCTGCAAGGAATCAAAGCAGATGTATCTGTAGAGCACTGCAGAAATAGTCCAGGAGGAAATCGCTCAGAATAGGGAAAAAAAAACCCAAAGCAAACCAGGCCGTAAATAAGCTAACAATGTGCTGGCTGATTATAATGACTGTCTTACAGCATCCAGGAGTTGTCAATCATACCTTAATGTTTAGAGAACTGAAAAGTCAATATGTAGTTGTTTAATTTGACATGACTCTCGGGTTGAGAAAGTGCAATCGCTGGAGGGGACAGTTAAGTAGCTGTGCTCCCTGTCAGCTTGTCTCACTCCGACTACTACATTAAACGCTTTCCTGATGAGCGATAGATTTGGTTAAATACCGGGATAATTGCTAGCTGCAGCATCCAGCACTCTTTTAGTGCCTTGTACTACATCTGTACTAGCTCTTGCCCGAGGCTGTTTGAGGTGTCTTCAGGGAAGGAGGCATGTACGTTCAATTAGGTTGTTCTCCTTCGGGTTGTGAAGGGCAATTGTTGCAGAGCTAAATAGGCTGTTATAAATTACGTTTCGTTGTCTTCCAGACCTGTAGACCAGGCATTACAGCTGCTTTCTGCATCTGACTGACGTTTTGTTAGCCTGCCGTCCCGAGAACACAGAATTGTTTGGGCAGGGTGGGTGTTTTACACCTGAAAAATGGAAAACCAGACTTGCCTCGCTGCGTCGGTGCAAAGCCAGAGAACTTGTTTTGCGTGCTATAAAAGTATGTAAATAAGATCGTACACTAATGCAGATTCATGCTCACTGTGCATTATCAGAATAGGAGAGGGACTCTCCCCTCCTCTCTGAGTTAGGGGGTTGTCAGCACTTCCATTAAGCTCATAGTACTGCTGATGTTGAGGGAGAAAACTTGTAGTGGCTTGGTAGTTTCTAATGGGGTGGTTGCCCACTGATTTGTGAGCCGCTGCACTGCCTGTGCATGATGACGCTGTTGTTTGATGACATAGCTCTTGCACCATCGCACATGCACAGGGACACAGCTTTGAGGAACATGCCAAGAGCTCCCTCACACTTCTCTGCAGCATACCCCACCTCTGCCACATAAGGGTGTACCCATTGGCACCTGCAGACTGGACAAGATGTGAGACAAACCAAAAGCATCTGCGCAGGTGGGCATGTTACGGCTCCCGTTAACATTGCTTTAAGGGGATTGGGGGGAACATTTGTTTTTTTAATATGCTTCTCTTGAAAGGGCAGAAAGGTCTGGAGATTGGTTTGGAGGTATTTTCAGAATTGAAAGCTTCAGTAGCTTGGATTAATTTTACTACGTAACCCGGCAAGAGTGGGAAGCCAGGGTTACTGTATAGGACTCTCTGTGGTTCATTTTCACATAAACTGATCAGTTGTGATTTTCTTCTTTAAGGCTGGCACCTAACATCTTTGCATTTACTTCATGCCTTTTTGTAATTTTACAATGCCGATTTTTAAGCTCTATGACTGATATTTATCTCACAGTATCAGTTAAAGCAGTTAAGTTTCAGAAATAGAAGGTTTGCATAAGATCGAATACCGCTCCATATGCTGTGGGTAGCGTGGTTGTTTACCCCAAGTATGGCACTAATCATGTCTTGGACAGCTGAAAGTAAAGGAATGTTTGCAGTCCAGTTTCTCACTAGTTCTGTTTCCTTTCTGGACATGAAAGGAAAAGAAAAATCAATGAGCTCTCCCTCCTGTTCATTTACAAATTGTTTTCCCTCTCAAGTTCTGTCTCAGAGCAGTTGCAGACACTGAAAGCAGTATTTTATTTTCCCACACTGAAACAGCTGTTTATGCTAGATTATTTTTTTAGCTGATTTTTAAATAGGTTTTTGGTTATATAAAACACAGTTTGATTAATTTCCATCTGAGTCAGATTTGAGCTGGCCATGTAACCTTAATTACAGTTTAAAACATCCTAAATGTTATAGATCAAAACTTTGCTCATCTCATGTGTTGCAGTCCTCTCTCTTGGATAAATACGAAGTTCTAGTTCATAAAGCTGTCTCTGCCAGCTGTGACAAACACATCTTGTCCCTGCGTTTCCCTGAGTCACAAGTGTTTCCAGGGACTTTTTTTGGACAGAGACTTTGACTTTTCCAGCTCATAAATGCCACACTTGGGTTTTTGCAAACAGCATCTGTATCAGAGGGAAACAACACTGGTGGATGAGAAAGGTCTGCTGTATTCTTGTTACATGGATACTTTTGCAAGGACTGACACAGTTGAAGCTGCAACAGCCTGAACTATAGCTAAAAGGAGGGAGGAGAGAGGAATATAGGTTGGCCCCTAGTTAAAAGTAATTACCCCTTCACAGCCGTGTGGTGACTTCCACCTCTGACTCTTAACTGTCCAGTTTGGATTATTTAATGTGCTTTTTTTGCTGCATTCAACTGCTGTGCCTGCCAGACTCAAAGAACCCATCTTAAAAATTTCTCTTACTACAGCTGATGATAATCCTGATTTTCTATTTATTTAATTTAGAACTTTTCTGCCACTTAAACATGACTTAGGATTCACCTTCCTCACTCCAAACTGTGCAGGCAAGGGCAAGACAAGCCAATGTTGAAAATTGGTCAGATACACTCGAGCCCATTCCAGTAACCCTAGTAGGGAGTGATGGCACAAGAGCACTGAAGTGACGTGGTACCCTTGTAGTGAAGAGAGGACCAAATCTAATAGAGACTTCCTGTCTAGACTTTTGTAGATATGAGTAACGTGTTTTGCTGAAATGATGTTGCGGAATGTGTATACCAGCACATGGTACGTTTTCAAGCGGGACTATCTCCCGGATCAAGAAACTAAAAAGACCAATTTTTTGTGGCCCTGCTGACCTACAGCTTGTAGACTGTTAACTGTGACCTTGGGGCAGTCTGGCCCATCCTAGCAATGCAGCTGCTGTCAGGATCCTGAAGAAAGTTCTGGGCCCTGGTCAGTTGACTGTCCCACCAGGTCTCCATTGCTGTGGCAGTAGGAAGTTAGCAAAGACCTCCTGGGCATGGGAAGATGCCACTGGCAGCACCAGCAGTATCATGGGTGCAGCCCATGCCCTTCTTTGGCTGATAGCACATGACTTCTTACCTTGGAGCAGCACCAGCCTCCACACCACACCACACCAGTGTTTCACAGTCTGCATTTAATGCTGCTATTGTGTTTGTGGAAATAAATATAATGCAGCAGGTCTGTCTTATGCCTGATGTTGTGTGAAACTTCATTTAACTTATTTGACTACCTCAAAAATGTTTTGTGTTTGGGCTTTTTCCTTATTTTCTCAAGTACTGTGACTTATTGCAGCGAGGTTCCTAAACTTCAGAGGGCATAAATCTCACTTTAAAATAAGTAGCAACATTTTTACTCTGTTCATGCATATACCCATCTTGTGCTGCATATTTCATCAATACTTGTTGAACCATTTTACTGCAACTCTGCTTGACTTGCTTTCATATTCAAGTTAATACTAGAAATGCTAATGCTGTGGTAATATTAAGTCACTTTAAAGCCTTCTGTTCTTTTTTTAAACTCCAAATTCACTTAAATTGTAAGCTGTAAATGATAATGCTTCTTTTTTCCCTCTTGTTCGGTTTTGAGCACAGCCATTATTGAGTACAGCTTTGAGTCATGCTGGAATCAGTGACAAACCTGCTGCTTTTGCTAGTGTGGTAGGAGCTGCAGGTCCTTGTTTTCTCCCTTCCAAGAAGCAAAGCTTGTATTCTAAGAGCATTAATAAAAATTAAATCTATCCTTTGAAAGTGTAAAATGTGTTGTATCTACCATAATAGATAATTTTAATTAGAAATTGGCATTTTCTGTCATTTTGTGGCAGCCTTTTGATTTCTGGAAGCTTGCATGTCACACCTTAAGAGTCAGTCTTTACGATATGGGGCTTTTGCAAACAGATAGTGTTTTCTAAAATAAGACTATCATTAAACTGGAAAGAGCTGAGCCCATTGTTAATAGCTGTTTGGTTACTCTTTGAACATTATGATTGATGACAATGGACATGGATTTTGTCTTTGTTTTATAGATTGAAAGTGACATTGGCAACACTAAAAATGTAAAGAGGGGTGACCAGAATTAACATTTACATTTATATGGCAAGTCCTGGGGTTGTGCAGACTGTGATACCCTCCTTTTTTTTCCCAATACACTGGTGAAGATTAGTAGCCTTTCTGACTCAAGAATGGAGAGACATCCAGCCAAAATAGTGTTATGTTTGGATTCCTGTGCTGAACACCAAAAAGGTATATGTGATTGTTAAATCTCTTAGGATCCTATTTCCTTCCTTTAGTGTAGCTACACAAGGAAGAAGTCTTGTGACTTTTTTTTTTTGTGCCTCTACATATGCTGCTGCTTGATAACATTATCATGAACCGTGAGTGCACTCTTTACTTTAAAATTACTACTTAAAAAATTTTTTTAAAAAATATTCTTGCTACAGTTACCAGAAATGGCAATGCATTACCTAGGTAGGACAATTGATTCTTCTTCAGGTAACTATTCACAAGAAACTTATTGTTTAGACAGGTTTTAAATACATATACCAAGCACAATAAAGCAATTACACTCTAGCAATGCCCAGAAGTGGACGCAGATTCAGGAATCATGACCCATCTCGTGTTGTACTAAGAGATAGATGTAGCGTGCCAGGCCTTTCCTCAAAGCAGCCCCCACATATGTCTGTCTGCACACAGCAGTGTCAGCAGACATCTCAAAAAGAAGAAACCGGTGGCCTTCTGTCCCTTCATTCTCACATGCTGCCACACAGAATCTGTGATAAGTGTGTGAATGTTGCTGCTAGTTACTGGTAGCTAAGGGTGTCCATTTCAGTCACCTCTGTGTGGCATGATCTGTGGGTTAGGTGATTTGGGGAGTGTATTGAAGAACCTGTGTCATTGGCATAGGAGAAGATGCAGGCTGCAGGGGAACAGTAAATCAGTCTCCATAAAATCAGTGTGAGGTTCCCAAATTATGCCCAGTGGGTCTGAAGGGTGCCTAGAGACAACACTGTATTTTCTTCTTTAGACATGGCTGGAAATTGTTCTGATCACAGCTTCTTCTTTGGAAAAATTGCAATGCACTGGTGATTTTTGCTGAAACCATGTTTCTGCAAACTCACGGCAGGACAAGTGGAAGGTTCTGCTACATACCGGTCTGCTGTTCTTCACAGGCTCCCATGGATGTGGAGTGGATTTGTTGAGCCTGGAGAACAGAAGGCTCCAGGGAGACCTGATTGCAGCTCTTCAGTATTTAAAGGGAGTTTATAAAAAAAGATGGGGACAGACTTTTCAGTGGGGTCTGTTGTGATAGTCCAAGTGTCTTTAAACTAAAAGAGGGCAGGTTCAGACTAGTTTCAAAGAAGAATTTTTATTTTTTTACAATGAGGGTGGTGAGGCTCTGGAACAGGCTGTACAGAGAGGCTGCAGATGCCCCATCCCTGGAAATACTCAAGGTCAGGTTGAACCACCTGGTCTAGTTGAATATGTCCCTGCTTATTGCATGGGATTAGATGACCTTCAAAGGTGCCTTGCCACCCAAACCATCCTATGATTGTATGATTCTTGCCCCTAGATTTGTAGTTGTATGCATTCTGTTGCTGGTTTTGCCTGCCACCGGAGATTGACACCTCTTAACATGGTCGTGGCCTCTTCTGACCAGGATCTGTGGAATGGTTTGTTTTCACCGGGAAGGAAAGACTTCTTTTTCAAAAAATTAAGTTCATTTAATGGACCTGTCTTCAGGCCACATAGTAAGCTGGTATCCCTGCTTTGCTGCTATACCCAGCAATGGGAGAACCCAGGGAGTACCAAGTCTCCTGCCCTGCAGTACAGCCATTTTGTGCAAAACCAGTCCTGGCAGGATGAAATTCCCAGAATAGGTAAGTGGGCAATGCACTTCAGCAGCTGGCAGGATAATTAGATGCTTCTCACGCAAAACATTTATAAGTGTGTTTCAATCTTCTTGTTAGAAGAGTTTTTAATTACTGTAAGAAGAAAAAGATTCAAAAAAGTAGATTTGAGGTTGGATTGGGGTTTTTTTCCTCAAATCCAACTCTTTTTCCAGTCTTCTGAATACAGCAGACCAGGGACATCTTGTTTTTTGATGGAAAATCAGACTCTGGTGTGTGCAATAGAGAAGTAGTATACAACCTCCAGAAATAAAGAGATGAAGAGTCCCAGCTTTGACACAGCCTTGTTACGTGATGAAGCAAATCACTTCATCTGAGATTCCTTGCTGCTCCTCAGCTGGTGGCAGATCTCCAAATGCCCACCTGACATCACGTTTTAAGTGTGACAGACACGTTTTTATAGACTTTTTCTGGAAATCAGTGCCTACTCACAGGTTTGCAAGACTGCTCTCAAATCTTGAAATCATTTAGGCTTCTCCTCACGTTTTTGAAAGAGAAGTTTCTTCAAAAGCATTGTCTGTTGGCTTCAGTTTAGAGTACAGCTGTGGAAACCACTAAGCCATGAAGGACTATAAACATTTCCCATGGAGGACTATGAATGTCTGGAGGAAGTAGCGATCTCCTGAAGCTGGTGTGCTGCTGGTCATAGCGCCAAGTCACAGCCTGAAGGAGAGGCATGCACATCCTTCCAGTACTGGCAGTACAAAACCAAAGGGTCTGTGTGTTCAGCAGCAGATGGTTCCCTTGTGTAACGGCCTGGGTTGCTGCACAAAAGTGTGTGCAGGACTATTCAGCTTTTAAAGCAACTAGAGAATGGTAGGAAAGGAAAAGGGAGGTACCTTTGCTATTTTATTGTGATTCCTTCTCTTTGTAGTGTTATTACCGGGTTAAAAATACCTCAAACCTGTGACCTTCATGTCAGCTCTTTTGTGATGCTGAGGTCATTGTGCTGCTTCTGTAATCATACAGACTGTTTACGCTTAGAGATGGCTCAAAAAACCCTCTATAGGAATGTACATTGTAACTTGTTGACCAGCAGTGGGAAACCGGAGATCATTTTGCTTTGTATCTTCCAAAACAGAAAATGTCAGTGTGAAACCATTAAACCATGGATTCACTCGTTTCCTAGCCTGCACCAGTGGCTTAGGGGCATCCTTAGCCTCAGAACATCACGCTAGTGGAAGCAGAAAGTGTTGGTCTGTCATTAATGCTCTGCTCCAGATTGTATGTGGAAGTCTGTGGGGCAATTGGTTTGTAGTGGGCTGATACAGTTTCAAGGTAGGTTTTGGAGTCCCAGGAAAAAAGCTGTGCTTCCAGAATGTCATCATTACATCCTGACTGGCTTAAATGCTAGTGGGTAAGAAGTGGAGAGCCTTGTTTGGTTGTGTCACATATTACTGTAAGACATTTTAAATCCAGAGGTGAGCGAGTTCAATAAGAGGATATTTATTTCAGCTTCTGGTTTCTGATTACATCAGTTATAGCTCCAGTTTTGTAGTTGCTAAAAGTACAAGCATGAACTGGAAAAGAATGAGATAATCCATGGTAAAGCATGCTGAATAAAGATCTCCATTCAGATCTTTATCTTTTATCCCAAGTTCCTAATGCCAAGAATTAATGCTATCTGATAATACACAATGAATGTGCCCCACTGTGGGCATCCAAGATAATCCCAATTGCTTTAAATGTTAGTGAGAAGGGTAGGTGTTTGAGAAAGGAGAAAGTTGCTGTGAAATAGTATATCTCTGTTAAAAGGCACAGGTGGAACATGTTTTTGGTTCCAGGTCCTTAGGTTTGTATTTTATTTTTTAATCGAAAAACAGCTCTGCTTGTTGCTCTTGAGAACTTCTTGCCAGTATGGAAATACCCATGAACATTATTTTCTACAACTGGATTGGTTGCCCTTGTGTCAGTAACATCAAAGCAGAAAAGGAGCACCACTCCTGTTTTCTCATAAATTGGCCTGCATTACAGTTAGAACATTACACAACGTAGCAATCAGAGCAAAACTGGCAGATGTTTCAGGTGGTGCTCGTGATGTATGGAGTTCTGTCTTGCAGCAGATCCATAGCTGAGTTTCTATTAGTCCCTTATTATTCAGTATCAGCCTCCCTCTTAGACTTGTGTCTTGCTCACTGCTTCTAAGAAGCCTGCACCCATATGATGTTGTGGTGACCAGCTGCACTAAGCAGAAACCCTTGGCTTCAGGTGGGCTTCCAGAACTTGTCCTCATGGAACCTGTCACCTGGTCCAGATCTGTGATGAGGCCTCAGGGTTGGATACTCAATACAGACCACTTTTAGGATATTTATGCCTTTGTAGGTACTGGCAGGAATTCTCGGTCAGGAAGGAACCATTTAATCCCAACATTCATCTTCAGGAAGAGAGATGTGAGGAAGGTGACGACAGTGGGTTGGGTTTTTTTTAGATTAGTTCGCACAGAATAAAAGCAGAAGAACTGAAAGGAACTGGGGATTCACCAAATGTGCTTGTCCTTCAGAAACATGAGTTACTGCAGCTTAAACAAAGCAAGAATCTTTGTGTTCAAAGGAAATCTTGAAGACACAGATGATGAAAGTTTGTGTTTTGATTTTCTCGAGGTTTTGCAGTTTCTCTGCTGACCCTCTAGCATGTCTCTGGCTACTGATGCCTTAGTTTAGGTCTGCACAGAGCAGAATAGCAGAGTGCAAGACTGATCCCCTTGCATGGCTGGTTTATGAAGAACAGCCTCCTGCTAACACAGGTTTCTTCACTCTAGTGTAAGCCAGTAGTCCTCCATCTTTTCAGATAGTGCATGTACACAGCAGTAAATCACATGGGTGATTCAGTGGAGATGGATTTTGACCTTTTGTTAATTAACTCTGTGAACGTTTGGGAACATAAAGTTAAGCACACCAAAGGTGAGAGCTAAATAGAGTTGCTTAGGAGGACTTAATTTGGCCTTTCTGCATGTGTTTGCATCAAGATTTCATATTGCCCATCTTACAGTGATCTACAGCAAGGTCAGGACAGACCCTGGCAGTCTTGAATCTTGTTGCCACCATAGTGCTTTCTCTATAATAGGAAAATTGTGGTTTTTTCTCTTTCCATGTGTGCCTCCTTCTTGGTCAGCAGCTGAGAGGGTTCCAGTAGTTCTCTTGGTGTGCCTGGTTTTGCAGCAGTAACTTTGTTTGGTTTTTGTTCGTTTTAATTTGGTTTGGAGTTTTTCTGACCTAATGCTTTGTCAGGTAGTTGCCACATGTGTTATGGTAGTTGCTGGAGTTTGACAGGTTGTTTGCTGCCTGTGGGTGTTCATGTCAGCCCTCCAGGGCTGATCTTAACAGTGGAGTGATCTTAGTGGAAACTGGGCAGTGTTTCCAAACTAGATTTGACCCGTATTATTTCCAGGCCACCAGGCCAGCCTGTCTTCATTCAGGGCATTGCCCATCACCCCACGAAGTCTGAGAGCAGCACCAAAAAAGACTGGTGCCAGTCCTTGAGATGGAAACTTGGGGAGAAAATCTATGCCATTCTTTCTTGTTGAATCCTTCAGGCAGGTAGCATGACTTGCTTCTTGATTTGACCACCACCAGTTTCCCGGGACTGTTTTTCAAGATACTTCATGTAGGATCTGTGGAACCTAGAGTGGAAGCATCCATTTCCAGTGCAAAAGGAAAATGCTTTAGCTGCAGCGGAGAAGGTAGCATGAAGGACAGGTTGTGGCCCACTCTTACTGAAAACACAGGTACACTTCAGTGATGCTCCTGTGCCCTCAAGCTGCCAGTGGCAGTCTGGTTCCGCTCCCCTTTGTCCTGCTCATGTGGTTGTGCTCACACGCACATGTGTACACACTAGGAAGCAGCTGTACATAGCCCTCAGGAGCATGTGGGACCATCATGTTTACTTATTTTCCTTTTCCCTGAAAAAGAAGGTGAAAGAGTTTTAAAAAATTGATTGCACCTCTCAACTTTAAATCTTTAAAAACTGCTCCTTATTGAGAGTTTAATAGGTTTTTAAATGTAAACTCAGGAAAATATTTACTTTTCAAGCATGAATATCCTTCTGTTTTCTCACATCACTGAAAGTGTATTATTCTTTTCAGACCATTGAGTTCCAGGGATCACTCATGTTAAAAGTCAATGCAGTTTCCAGTGTCAGATGATGTAAGGTTTTGTGTTTATGGTTGGAATCCCTTCTCGCTTCTTTTCCTGTGTGGTATTAGCTGAAATTATTTCAGATTCATATGGCTCAGAAGTATTCAGGTGCTTTCTCAAGGGTAAAAGCTAATTAGATCAAGGAATGGTCTTTAAAAACTGTCACAGACCCAATTCTGGTACTGTTATTTACACAGATAGGGGCTGTGTAACAGCAGTGGAGGAGGATCAAGCACAAGCCTCAAACAGATGAAACTCATAGACTGAAATCAAAAAGAACATGGGTTTTGTTTCTTTGAACTTGGAACTTCTACATTTTATTGCCGTGTGATCAAAACACTAATTGCTCATTTTCCTTTTTGCTGCCTTTTTACAGCTACAAGTCCCAATTCAAGTATCTTGCTTTTATTATCAGCATTGCACCTAGCCACTGGTCCTTGCTTGAAGTGAATGTCTGTCCAAGTAAGCAGTGCAGTTTGGGGTAGAGGAGTAGCCCTGTCATCTGCTAGCATCATCACATCATCATTCAGAGGTGATACCTTGGTACTGCCAAGTAGTTTTTTAAAGTCTGTGCAGCTATAGCTGTCTACCTTTATCCACATTCAGAGACCAGTATATGTAACCCAAATTGCCTGTCAGAAGCACCATCAGTTTGGAAGCCAGTTAAAAACCAACCCGTGTTACTTAGGGCAGTGCTTCAGACCCTGCACAGTTTTTGAGACCAACCAGTTGGTGACTGGAACTGTTCCCATACAATGACACTTTCCCATTTGAAGTTTGATTGGGATGTCTGATGCCCCATGGAAAGTGTTGGAAGATTGGTGGAGCTCCACTGATCCCAAAGGCTTAGGAGCCACCACTTGAGATGCTGAGGAACAGATGTGTGTGTCTCTTTACTGAAACAGTTGCCCATGCTGTCATTCTCCAGATTTATTATAAATTAACTTAGATTTGCTAGAAAAACAGATTATAAAAAAACCCAGACCATAAAAACCGAAGTGGCAGTTTTGCCGTGGTAGGGTTTTAACATCCATGCTATAGCATGTCGGGTGGGTGTTCTGTACAATTCTTTCCATTTAGGAAAGAAAAAAACTTCTGTAAGTTTGTCACAGAGATTTATAGATCTCAGTATTTAAAAATGGGCCTTTCCATCATTCCAGGCACATGCACACTAAAAATATTAACAAATCCTTTAAAATAAATAAGCCTTTTGCCCATTTGGCTACTCAGGAGTAAACAAAAAATTGTCCCCTTTCAACCCCAATAGCTTCCTTCATACTTCTGCCTCAGAGCCTAGGAACACAGATTCCTTACAGCTTATCTTAAATCTTAAGACATTGGAATTTACTAGGTCAGAGCAGAAAGGTTTCAGAGAACTGAGTTCTTGGGCCACCCAGCTCTGTTGAAGCTATGCTGTTTGTTTACTGCATAATGCAAGGTACCTCATGGAGAGATGATTTCTGATGCCAGACATAGCCAGATCTAACCAAAGCTGGTGGTGTTGGCAGGTAAAAGCTAATCCCCTGGATGACCTTTGAGGAGCAAGTCTCTAGCACATGGCAGAAGAGGGGTCAGTGACTGCATTTTTGGAGATGATTTCCCCTTTGACATGGGGGTGTGGACTTACAGAGCATCTGTCATTTTGTAGCAGGCAAAGCATGAACCACACCAACAAGTTACTCACCTGAATTAATGCATGGTGTGTGCTTCATATCATGGGAGTGTGATGCAGACTGGGCCACCCAGTGAGTGCTTTGAGCTTCTCACCAGGTGAGCCAGCTTCCCTTACAGAGAAGGAGAAACATTACTCTCTTCCTCCTCCTATTTTCCCTAACCTGTATGTTTGCACCTGGTTCAAGTCCCAGCAGCCCTTAGGCAGAGATGAAATGTCAAGCACAGACTTAGCAGAAGTGATGTAGAAAGACCAGTTGGACACCATCAACCCCACGGAAAAGGAAAGATAGCAAACACAGCATCAGAAATTGCTTGTTACGTTCTTACAGCAGAAGAGAGCTTGTCTCTGGCACCCTACAAGGCAAGTTTCTGATCCTTCAGCACTTCCAGATTTCAGGGTTGGCAAGCTAGAAAAAGTAAAAATCTAAAAAGTTGTTGCCAAGTGCTGTTCTAGTCTGCTTCTGGTGCTTCCTCCAGCATTCCAGTGGTTATTCAGGCCCAGCGAAGTTGGACAGATGTGTTTGGCTCCTCTGTGCTTTGGACCACATAGCAGAGGAGTACGTGATACTCTGTGTCATTAAGCCATTAGCAGCAGTCATGGGATGTGTAAAAACTATTGGAAGTTGCCTTGACTACTTTGTCACTCATATCTAAGCACTGCATTGTCTTTTAGCTAGGTGATGTATTACGGGGTAAATAATTCCATTCATGAGGTTGAAAATAAAACATTTTATGTTAGATAAAAAAAGATAACAGTGCAATCTGCTTTGGCAGGGTGGTGTTAAGAGCCTTACTTGTACGTTACATGCATGAAAGGGACGTGAAATCAATGAGCCAAGTTCTGCAATGGCAAAAATGGGAAAAATTCCATAAAAGAAACAGAAATTTCCATTTTTTTTAGTCACATGAAAAGTAGATAACAATGATACATGACACCTCAACTCCATAATGCATTTTCTGTCTCTTGGTAACCAGTGTGATGTTTAACATAAAGATAAATCCAGAGGCTGTGCTGAAAATGGGAGCTTTTCTCATTTTTCCAGTGATGGGGTAGACCCAGGTGGCTGCTATTCACTTACCTTAAATCCATTGGGTTTGCATAGCTATGAAAGTCAAGCCTGACCTTTTTTCATTGAACTTCAGATGCGCTAAAAGTCCCAGAAGTCTGCAAACACCCCGGGCTCAAGCGTGGTGGAGCTGCTCACTGGAGCCCAGCAGTGCAGTGTGGGGATGGAGTACCCTCAACTCCAGATCCCTTGTTCTCATGTGGTTGTACTAGATTCATCATGGCTTCTAAAAAATACAAGCAGTGATTGTAAAAAGTATTCTATTTTAAAAGATCACTGACTGGTAATATTCTCCACTAAACAGTAAAATCCAGAACATAGTAAGTATTGATGATTAAGGTGTCAGAGGCCGGTGGAGCTCCCCTTGTGATTTAGTTCCCCCCGACTGCCTCAACTACCATTGCATTTTGCTAATTACATCATAGATTTTCCTATTGATGAACAGAATCTGAATTAACACGGGAAGCACTAATGTTACCCTTTCACTATTATTGTTGTACAAGAAGCGGTGGCAGATGCTGGCAGTTAGTTACACAAACATTAGTATTAACGATTGGCCATTTGGAATTGGTGACAAACTGCCACCCGCTGGAATCCTGAGCCTGAAACCAATCAGGAAGTTAATGAGGAGAGAAATTACCACCGAAGCTTCCCCTTAATTATATTCACAGTAGGCAGGAAGGGAGTGTTGGGGGTGTATCTCAACTCATCTAAGGTTAGGAAGGTCAGAGACCCTTTTACTTGGTTTTTGTATCTACTGTGAATTGCAATGTTGCAATAATTCCCAGCACTATATTAGTTTTAAATTCTTTAATATTTGGCCTTAACTTCGGGCTGCCAGAGTCTTGGGTCTGAAGGCAGGTTTGTTTCCAGAGAGTTGGAAGAGTTGCGT
>VXBZ01009315.1:162039-164539 GCA_013399135.1 Heliornis fulica | reverse complement strand
GAATTCACATCTCTCTTCGAAGTCTGCCGTGAAATTCCGTCCCCCTCCCTCCAGCTAGACGCCCTGCACGGCTGGCATGTGCTCCTCGCCACCGTATTATGTGACAACACACAGTACGGAGCCACCCAGAGTAACTCCCTGCAACGAGAGTAAAAGTAGTTTCGGCAAGGTGTAACTGAAACAAATCCCGCCACTCGCACCTCCGCACAGGTAACGCAGCTTCACGCGAGTGCCACCTCTCCAGTCGCTATTTTTTAGAGCAGAGCAAACACTAGTAAGCACTCTTCCCTAGCCGCCCACGACTCCTGTGAGCTACCGCAGCCGCTCGGGGAAGCGCTGCCGTCCGCCCAACCGTAGCGCGGGCACCCGCAGGTCCCGGCAGCCGGGCGGCAACGCCGTCTCTCCCAAGCGGCTCCAAATCGAGAAGTGGCGAAACGATGGTGAACGTAGGCCGATTTTTTTTACTTTCCATCCTCCACCCCATGCGGTCCTGTCGGCGTTTCCTTGTCGGAAAGCCCAGCTCTTCAGCGGAGCCAGGCCCTTTCCGCTAAATGTCATCTGGAACATATGTTTCGTACATTCATTCCTTTCAGGCTATTCTTGTGGGCACTAACTGCTTCAAGTCACCTTGAAATTTCCTCTGCTATTTTCCAATTAAAAGCTTAATAGTCCTAGAAACGGAGTTCTTGTGGTGCAGTTTACCACAGCCCCTTGAAAAGCTTTCTGCTGGGATCCCATTATGTGCTTGAATAAACCTTTTCTGAGAGCAGAAATGGGAACCGGGGTTGTCAGGTGTTGAGTTACAATAGACTTTCAGGCAGGGGACGTTTTGCTAACATAAATACGAACCTGGCCCTATGAGGAGATGTTGTCAAATACTAGGACGTGGAAAACATTCCCATCAAATATGAGAAAAAGGATTACGGCACTATATCAAACGAATATTCCAGCCTGAGCTCCCAGTGTGCAGCCAAGCGAGAGAGGGGGCCCCCGTCCCTGAGCCAACCCACCGCCGCGCCGGGGCAGCCCGGACCGGGAGCAGGCAGCCGCCCGCACGCCCGAGGTCGCGGCCCCTCTTCTGCTGGCGGGGGAGGGGAAAGTTTTCCACCCTAGCCGCTCCACACACACACACACACACACACCCCCGCCGCCACAGCACTTGCACCCCGCTTCTTCGTGTTGGTGGGATGGATTCCTGAGGGTGCCTTTTTACGCGCGTCTTCCAAATTTGATGTAATATTTACTTTGCTGAATACATATTTGGTCCGCGGAGAAAGCACCGCTGGGCTGTTCTTCAACACCGCACACAGTCATTCCCCGTCCCCCGGACGGGGACCCACGAGAGTGTAAGATGCCCGGTGGGGGAGGCCAGTTAGCGGCACGGCAGCCTGCAAAGAAACGGAGACTCCACCGGCGCTGCAGGAAAACGGCTGTTCCCCANGCTGTTCCCCACATCCGACCAGATTCCCCTTCCCGCCTCGGTGCTGTTAACCCGCAGCAGAGTTCTCTTATCCTCCCGTATACCGCTTCACACAGCCCCGGAGAGGAAGATCTCCCACAGTCGTCGTCCCCAACCCCTTCCCCCTTCCCGATCCCACCCAGCCCCGAACTAGAAAAGTAATTAGGAACGAAGGAAGTAACGAAATATCACGCAAAACCCGTGATACACACCATGCTTTTTATTATCTCCAGCGAAATACTTCCCGAGTTTTAAATCTGACTTTCTAGTAACGTACCCTCGTTAAACGTTTCGCTTCGTGTCGTGGTTTCGGTGGACAGCTGAGAAGAACGCAGGGGAGTGGGGGGAACGGAACGGGACAGGGCGGACGGGGGTGTGGAATCTTAGGGCAGCAAAACGGGTGTGAACCCAAACAGCAGCCCCTGCGGACCATGCGGGCAGATAAACGCTTGAGGCGTATTGGTTTATCCCCGGCCGATATTCCCATGCTTTCTTTCAGTAATAAGTTCCATTTGGATTTTGAACCCCCGCTACCTCATTGGAAATACCTGCTTTTCAGCGAGAAACACCACACACACACACGCTCCACGCGGCTGAGAACACAGAAAGCTGCTCCCGGGCAGCTCCTGCTGCAGGGCGGCTTCAAAACTTTGACGAAACTTTGGTCTCAAAATCCCCCGCAGCTCCGGGCCACAGTCGGTTTTATGGCAGCAGCCACCACCGTGCTGCTGTTCGCAGCGTCCCCTCGGCTTCCGAGGGGCTCCCATGCGGCATCCTAACGCCCTGTCTGGACTCTGAGACTCCCGACCCCCACGGGGCCAGGGCCGGAGCCAGGGAGAGTGTCCGCGACCCCGCTCAACCCCAGCTCCGGGCTGTTTCGCGGGGTGAGCCCCGAGGGGGATCGTGGGTGGATGGCATCAGTCCCGGTCCCGGCCCGCTGGGGGACAGACGCCTTCGACGCGGCGCAGGCATCCCCGACGGCGGGTCAGAGGCCTCCCCCTCCCCCCCTACCCCAGCCTCCCTCCTAATCACTCCCTCCTT
>VXBZ01009315.1:147012-159345 GCA_013399135.1 Heliornis fulica | reverse complement strand
CCTCCTCCTAGTACCGTGCTCATGAACTTCCTTCTCCCACGTGAGCGCACATTGCACTCTCTGTCTTAGTAATAGTTATCAAGGCTTGTCAACTTTGAATACATGCAGCCTTCTGCGCATCCTAGAGACGACGTGTTCATGCAACACAGCGGTTTCCGTGTTAGTTTGCGAATAGTGATCAGTCTTGTAAAAAGTACTTTAGATCATTGAAGATAGGTAGAAAGTCTGGAGTGAGACTAAATAATAAAAAAAAATACCCAAACAAAACCAACAACAACAAACCCCAAACTAAACCCAAAAAATGAACAGCAAAACAAACCCAAATCCAACCAATCAATAACAATAATTAAAAAAAAAAAAACACAAAAAAACACAGACACACACACAAAAAAAAAATCCGAAATAAATCCCTCGGTAACTTTTACACTACCTTAGTTTTAAGCGGCTTTATGCTACTCCTGGTATCAGCCCATCCTAATAATAGAAATGGGAAAAATAGGAGATGTTTTTGTGATCCAAGAAAATCCATGCTGCGGTAAGAGCTGTCCTACACAATCGAAGTGCAGGCTGTCTTCGCAGACAGCAGAGGTAATATCGAGGTAACAAATTTGGTTCCAAAGTATTAGACCAAGTTTTCCAGACGAGTTATTAAAGAGAACACCTTCTCCTCCCTCACACGCCTCTTTTCTTTTCTTTTCTTTTCTTTTCTTTTCTTTTCTTTTCTTTTCTTTTCTTTTCTTTTCTTTTCTTTTCTTTTCTTTTCTTTTCTTTTCTTTTCTTTTCTTTTCTTTTCTTTTCTTTTCTTTTCTCTTTTCCCTATTTACAATACTTGCCTCGTGATCCATAATGTATAAATAGGCAAGGAAATACTGGGCTACATGTTGTTCCAAATTCGTAGCAGATTATATTTATTATTGTAGATTTTACCGTGAATGCGTGCACAGTTCTCCCGCTGTACTGTGTTACACGTGTATCTGTATTGGCACTTAGTAAATTTGGTATGTAATTGTATATGCATTGTTTAATGAATATTTCCTATCGTTTATACATACATGAAAACATTTTCCAGTGTTTCCTCAGGTCTGGATACGTGAATGACTGAATATAGGAAATTTGGAATAAAAGGGGGATGGGAGATGTGGGGACGACGGGAGGAACCTTAATCCCACAAAGCATTAAAAATATCCGAAAACGANCGTTTTAAACAAAACAAAAAACCACAAACAAACAAAAAAAACCAAACACACACCCCCCAACCCAACCCCCCCATCTCGGCAATTCCTATGAAGAGGTGGGGACAGTGCCTGGACCACCCTTTCCATCTGCCTCCTCCCCCCGAAGCACCGGTCTGGGTCAGCCGGGGTGTCTGACACCACGGCACGCCGGGGAAACCGCCTGACACCGGCAGCGAAAAATGCTCTCAAAAAGGCAGGGGAGGGGGAGCGGAATTTTAAAACCCAGCATCCAGACTCGGTGTTTACCAGCGGAGGGTAATCCTTCTCTAGTAATAGCAGCATTTAATTTACATCACTGAAATCTGGTTTTACGGGACTGAACCTGCGGATGTGGTAGTCTGGTGGGATGCATCGCTATGATCTGTGCTGTACCGGGTGACTGTCTCTGTGATCGACCAAGCAGGATCTGTGCAGTCTCCTGGCAATATAGCTGGAAACTTCAGTGCGTTTTCCAAATTGGAAGAAAATTTTTAGCCAAGACCCCCAAAAGATAGTTTTGATGAACTATCAAACTAAACAAACCTGAAATATCATGAAAATAATAATTTCTAAGGATCAATGAGTGTGTTAGGGTGATCTAATCTGGAGGTGGCGCTTTTTTTTTTTTTTCCTTATTTTTTTTATATACATGTATTTCCTTCTCAGTGGTACTTGTTATCAGCTCATACAGATACACTGGAAAAGCGCAGCAGTTCTGAAATAGGCTCTATGTGCATGTGGTCCATTTGGTAATATTGGGCACCACCGTGCAGTCGTATTTATGTGGAAATTAGGACTATCCTCTCCTTTAAGTGCCTCTTTAACTCTGGCAAGACACGAAGATATTTAGCCCTCCTCAGGCTGCCCGGAAATCCTTCGATATATAAATTACCTGTTCGCAAAGATGTGAATTACTGTTGCCATCCCGTCTTTTGTAATAAATGCATGATTATGAACATGTGAAGGGATTAGGAAGGAAATTCAGTGTGAACCTCAAGGGTTTGTTTTCAAATAATGGGTGAGGTATGCTGAGGTCTCGCCATCTCCTTAACAAGATACTCAAACATTTGGGAAGGCAAGACTGATGCACTGAGTGCACAGAGCATATACACACTACTTTGTAATACACCTACATGAAGGACTACAGCTTCTCTGTTCGCGCTGGGCAGAGGTCATAACCAGTATAAAAATGGATACCCAAACCAGGTTAGCCTGCTAAAACAGAAGCTCAAGATTTTCACCTTCCACAGCACAAACTAGCAGCATCCCTCACCTCTGTAGTACCATCATTTTTGCATGGCAGAAACAGTCCTCTCTCACTCATGAGGAGAGCCTCCCTTTGCCACACTGACTGTCAGGCTCTGCTCTTCCAGAATCTCATATTTATTTAAAACTCCTATTCTGGTAAACATGGTGGCTTCTCACTCTGCGCTGCTCTCAGGCCCCGGGGTCCTTTCTCAAGGTGAGTGAATCACACTTGTCTTGATGTGATCTGTCCAACACTAAATCCAGCCTGCTGCACGGGGAAATGCCCTGCCCATTCTTGGGGTGAGAGGGCAGCAGGACTGCCTGTGGGGAGCGAAGAGGCTCACATTCCTGACTGGGCAGGGGTGGTCATCAGCACGCTTTGGGAGCCTGTCTTGGCTTCTTTATATAGTTGGGCTGCTAGCAGGGGCTTGGGAAACCAAGAAAATAGCAGTATTGCATTCTGCAGCTAGTCTTCGGCATACGTGAGTGCACAAGTACTGCCCTGTGCAGTTAAAGCAGGTTTTTTCAGCATGGACAACAAGCCTTTTCCATTCCCATGTTGTTGAGGCTTTCCAGGGAGATATGCTGTAGGAGGAAAGCTAGCAGAACAGCATACTTGGGAAATCACTGTGAGCAATCTGAAGCAAGTGCATTGCACCCCTGTGGAGTAATTGCTGGAAGTAACTTAGAGATTAAATTTACATTCACATTTTAAGGCAAGGTTCATCTTTCAAGAGATGTTCCAGGGTGAAGAGCCTCTGATATGCCAAGCATCCTTTTCACAGTAAGTTCCAAGGCAATCTTGAAGGTTGGTAACATCAGGAGAGCTTGACATTCTAACCCTGAGGTAGCTGCATGGAGGGTTGGAGCAGAGTGGAGATACGACAGCCAGGCTCTGTGATAATTTGAAAACTAGAAGGTTAAGACAGAACTGATAAGCTACATGTTTGCTACCCTGGGCTAATGGTCTGTTGTGTATGACTAGGTGTGTGTGACTGGAGTCACTCAAGCTCCACCTCAAAGATAAAAAGTGATATAAAATAGCTTATGAGAGAGAGGATGTTAGGGAAGATACCATTGCATAGTATTGTGAATTCTGGGATCAGTCGATGGGCTGAGCATCTCTTCTTACCTTAGGGTAAGATTCTAACATGATTATACCAAGTGCCTCCCCAGGAAACTTAAAATCTTTACAGAGCTGCTTTATATCTTTTACTGTGTTCATAGTTAAGCTGTGTTACTCATACCTCTGGTATTTGCATGTGCTTTGAAGACAGTTAATTTATCATCAGCAATACAAAACACCCTGTGTATATCTGTTGCTTTAGTAAACCTCGCTTTCATTAATATAGCCATGATAGTTCTCATTGAATGAGACCAAATTCTTTCAAGAGTGGCTGCAGTAGTTCATGGAATGCATCTAGACTGAAGGTGTATCGTGTTATTTGTGCATCCGTAATCGTGATAGTTCAGTACACTGAATGTGACCGGATAACAAATTGGGCATTGCTCCTTGTTAGCCTAACCAGCGCAACAACCTCTTGGGCATAAACTGTGAAAGCTGTCAATCTTTCTTCTTCTTTTCCTTCTGACAAGCCATCTTATTTCAAAGGTTTTCCGTACTCTGTCCAGGTGTTACCATAATGACTAGAGGTTTTGGGTATCCCCATTTTTTAGTATCCATCTGGAGACAGCTTGGTCAATGGGCTTGTTTTCAGCCCTGTACTCAGCTCTAGTATAGTACACAAAAAGCAAGGCACCTGTAATAAGTGCTAAGAGAAATTGTGTAGCTTCCATCCTTGGAATTATTCAAAACTCAGCTTAGCAGGGATGTGAGCAACCTGCTCTATATGTTAAGTTACTCCTGCTTCAAATGGGAGGTTGGACTAGATGCCTTCTACAGGTCCTCTCCAAACCATTTTTTTTTTTTTAAGATTCTATGCTCTTATGGCCAAGGCATCAGCTGAGCTTCAGAGATTGAAGGAAAAGCCTGTGATTCTTGCTGGGGAAAGAACCGGTTTCTGTAGTGCCAGAACTAGAATACACAAAATTTTTTGAAGACTTCTTAACCTTCAGTCAGTAGTCATGACAGAGTTGTTGCATCAATGCTGTTGGACATGCAGAAGGAATTTTGGTCTCCCAAGTGCCCTCTGAATGTCTTCAGTCAGTGAGATGGTGATAATGAGGAATTACCACGTGTAACTGTTGAAGTACCTCTGCAAAGCTTGTGCTTGCCTGGTATGTTACTGCCTTATAACCAGTGAGAAAAGATTGACAGAGCAGAAAAATGACCTCTGCTTCTTCTCTTGTACATGGGAGAATGAGACAGGTATCTAGAAAGCAGCACAAAATGCCTAGATCAGCTCATGTTATTTCTCCGTGAACACTGGTATGGAAGTTTTTGTTTTGGTTTATTTTTTGTCTTGTGGTTTTGTTACGGTTTTCCCCCCAGGATCCTGCTCTGCACTGCTAAGAAGACTGTATCCTCAAACTTCTGTAAAAGCTTTGGCCTCAGTTTTTTGTTAACTCCTCTGTGTTCTCTTTGCAGACACAAATGAGGAGCGGCTGGGTGATACCGGTGCAGCAGAGAGTGCAGAGACCTACAGTGACAAAGACACAGACCAAAGGAGTTCCCCAGACGTGACTAAAGCCAAAAGTTGCTTTACCCCTGAAAGCCCTGAAATTGTTTCAGTGGATGAGGTTGGTTACGCAGTTCACAAAAATGGTGAGAGCACAGAGAGCCATGCAGACAGCCCCAAGTACCACCCAGAGCAAAACCACCTCCTGATAGAAGGTCCTTCTGGGACAGTTTCTTTACCTTTCAGTTTGAAAGCCAACAGGCCTCCGCTTGAAGTCCTGAAAAAGATCTTCCCTAACCAAAAGCCAACGGTGCTGGAGTTGATCCTTAAGGGGTGTGGTGGTGATCTGGTGAGTGCAGTAGAGGTTCTTCTGTCCAGTCGGTCTTCAGTGGCCAGTGGAGAGAGAACTTCTGCAGAATCCGATGGTCTTGTTTTGCCTTCCAATGGGCACATTTTTGAACACACACTGAGTTCATACCCTATTTCCTCTTCCAAGTGGTCTGTGGGCTCAGCATTTAGGGTTCCTGACACGCTGAGGTTCTCTGCTGATTCGAGTAATGTTGTGCCAAATCCTCTGGCCGTACCTTTGCAGCACCCTTTCCCTCAGCCACCACGTTACCCGCTGATGCTGAGGAACACTTTGGCAAGAAACCAGTCCAGCCCATTCCTGCCGAATGACGTCACCCTGTGGAACACCATGACACTGCAGCAGCAGTACCAGCTGCGGTCCCAGTACATCAGTCCTTTCTCTAGCAATTCAGCCAGTGTTTTCCGAAGCTCACCTGTCCTCCCTTCCCGTTCATCAGAAGATCCTAGGATCTCAATCCCCGATGAAGGGTGTCCTATTGTGTCTAAACAACCAATTTACACAGAAGATGAGTACGAAGAAAGGTCTGATTCTTCAGACTCAAGAATACTCAACACATCTTCTTAGTCTGACATTCAACACGTGATACTTGCAGTGCAGCTGAACTACTGGACCCTAAGAGGAGGGACAAGTACTCTGTGGAACCTTTGCAATTGTATTAAAAAGTGACTTTGCTTGGTATTGTACTATAGCAATAAAGACATAACTTATTTAAATTCTTGCACTTCACTGGATAATGCCAAATAGCAATACTCTGGCTTTAGTGCTGAGTGTGTGTTACAAAGGAAGACTTCATGGCTGTCAGTTATGGGACTCTGGAAGACTCGTAATGGAAACAGAAGCCCAAGGTCTACTTTGTTCCTTAACTCAGAAAAATGGGGATGTTAAACTAGAATACTTGAATGCTGTTTTATAAGAGAGAACTCCTCAGGACATTAAGAAATCAAACAAACGTAGTTCAATTGCAAATGGACTAAAATGAGGACCTTACAATCTCATGCCAGTGATTATCTTTGCAGTGAAAGAAAAGGCAGAAGAAAGACATATGCACATGAAACTAGCATGAGCTGCTTTTGTGCCATTTGAGCTTGGACGCTTTTTAGGGGAATAATATTAAGAGTTATTCCTTTCCCATGGCTAGGTCGAAACGTGTAATGTCAGTGTAAAACCAATTACAGCTGTGAATTGCATGAAGTGTATCGTGAAATGAACACAAGATTAAGCATTGTCAGGTTAATGTAGCATGCTAAGGACTCTAGAAAAATAAACTAAGATGCTGATCTTGGTTTATGTCATTTATACTGGGCAAATAACATTTCTGAAGATAGAGAGCTGATTAATCCTAGGCTGGGATTAAAATGTCCAACAACTGCAGCTGAGGGAAGCTTCTGTTTCCAAGTCCAGGTTCTGCTTCTCTGCCTTGTAGCTTGCAACTGTGATTAGGCAAATGTTGTCATCAAGGGAAGTGAGGTCTCTTGGGTATGTACTGCAGACACTTACAAGCTCAGCTGAGTAAAGCAGAGCTTGCTACAGTCACAGCAAGAAGAAAAAAAAGGCTCTCCCAGTGCTTCATTAGCGTCTTTTTTCCTATACTGTAGAAGTAGAAAAAAAAGAAAAATAGGATGTAATAGCAGGCATTTCTTTAAAATAATGTTTAGCCAAATGGCAACTTCCCTAAATCTAGAAAAGTAATGGTTTGAAAAATTTATTGCATGTTTGCATGCATTGGTATCACTGCATATCTTATGTGTGTCAGAGTGACATTAGGAATTGCTTCTGATGAGGAATGTCACTAAATTAATTCTCTGCTTAGAAATTTGTTAAGGTTTTAGTGCCATTTTTGGAACCGTTCACAAATGACTGCATCCGCTCAACAGTTGGCTTTTCCAAAACACACCTCCAAATGCAGATGAAATGGCTGTCAGGCATCTGGATGAGTGCCACACCNACCCGGTCAATTTTGCATTTATAAGTGAACTGAACACGCACAAAAAGGAGAATAAAACCACAATTTTATTTTCCTTAGGGGATATGAACAGAAAAATACTTTTTCTTGCATAATTTTCCAACCTGTTCAGAAAAGCAGTTTGTTGGTAATGCTAGAGAGCAAAGATCTAAAGGCCAGGGAGGGAGGAAAGAAAAGTAAGTAGTTTCCTTTAGGGAAGCATAAATGTGAAAACATCTGGAATTTTCATAAGCACAGAATTGCAATCTTCTGCTGACAGATTTGTCTGCACTCACATGGCATTTGTAAACAAATTCATCTAGCCAGTCCAGAGAGAAAAGTAATAGGCAAAATAGGCTTAATCTTGGAAACAGTGATGAGGTAGTGAAACACTGTGCTCCACTATAATGGTGAAATTGTCAAAGACTAGATCAGTGTAGTTTGGGACTCCCTCCAGCAGAAACCTTTGTGTTGGCAACCCTGAAGGGTTGGGTTTGTTGTGGATTTTTTTTTTTGGGTGTGTGGGGTTTTTTTGTTTGTCTTGATTTTTTGTTTGCTTGTTTGTGGATTTTAAATTTAGCTAAAGAAAGCAAATCCTCTCCATCAGAAAGATCAAACATTGGTGCCTGAACATCTCGTAGTGACCACACTATGGCCCGTGGGTTCAGAGAACAAAATTTTGGTATCTTGGAGCTTGGAAACATCGTTCAGAGAAAGGTGACCCTGGGCTAAAGTGAAGTGTACTATTAGTAGTCTAAATGCTTGTAGTGAAAATTGCAGGTTTGGCAGTATGTTTTTTTAAAATTAGATCTCTTTTGATAATCTGTTTTCTGAAAAAGCAAACAAGTTAAAATAATCCTTGTCTGGAGTAACATCTTTTGACTCAAGTGACTTTTTTTTTTCCTTCCTTAAAATAAATATGCTGAAAATTAAAAAAAAGTTTTGAAGTTGAACAATTTTTGTTTTAACTATTTTGGCTCCCCGTAAGATTTATTTTTTATTTATTTACTTACTGAATATGGATTGGCTCACAGCGACATCTTGGAGAAATGACATCATTCACCCAGCTATATTTTCCAGGCTGGCACTACTAGCAAATACAGTTTTCAACTCCCAGCAGCAAGAAACTCTCGGCGTGTGGGCAGGACCCGTTTCAGCCCACACAGTGCTTGGGACCTGTTACATAGACCCTGGCTGCTCTGGTGGGGGACGAAGATGGTGGGACTCATTCTGTCCTAGGCTGCCGGTGTCGGTGACATCTGTGCCACCGCAGCGGGGCTGTGTCCTGAGGGGAAGGGACGCGGGTACGTCACCCCAACCCTGCGTTTCCCAGCCCCATCTTGTGGTAAATCAGGGTATTTCCACGCCGGAGCAAATACTGTGCTGCGGAAGGCGGGAGGCGTGAGGAGGGGTAAGGATGAAGGCATTGATGCTCAGACACCCACAGCGCAGTATATGAATTTAAGGGTCGCGAAAGACAGCTTGAGCCTGGGGAGGTCTCTGCTGAAGCCCAGAAAACAAAGGGATTTTTGTTTGGTGGTTTGTTGTTCTGTTTTGGTGTGGCTTTGTTGTTTGTTTTTGTTGTTGTTGTTGTGTGTATTTTGCTTTTGTTTTTGGAGGGTTGCGGTTTTTTTGTTTTGTTTTGTTGTTTTTTTTTTTGTTTTTGGTTTTTTTTTTTTACTACTAAAGGGTGGTGGCTTTCTTGGAGCAAAAGTTCTTCACCCCTTGCCTGCCTGCTCCTGGTTGAGCAGTTGCTCTGGTGCCTCTCTGGGGTGCTCAGGGCTGCTTTTTGTCCTGTCAGGCAGGTGATTTCACTGTGACCTCTCTGTGGGTGCACACAAAATGGTTGATGCCACGAGAAGCTGTCTCTGCCCATGGCTCTGCTTGTCATCAGCAGCAGTGCAGGCCCACCATAGACGAGAGAAGAGCATTCTGCAGAGGCTGGCTGCTGCAGCGGAGGCATGCTGCTCTATCCTTGCTAGCTGTAATAAGGTGGTTAGAGCCAAGGGTGATGTAAACAATATAACCTTCAGGAGTGCTGTGGAGAACCCTACTGTGATGCTCACATCATCCAACGACTCACATACCTGTAGATAAGGGAAGAGTCAGGATAAGCACCGTGCAATGAGTCTGTCCCACCACAAAGTCCTTCCTGCTTTGCCTTTGCTGGTGGTTGTGCTGCTCCCCCTGGGGGTCCCTGACATGTCCCTCTTACGGGCCTGAAAAGCCACCCCTACAACATTTGTTGGATGCTCAGTGAACAGGCTCACCTCACATTTGTGCTGACACCTTTGAAAAATGACTTTGATTCTCTCAGTATACTGTTTCAGTGATTCATTCTTTATGTGCATTTACTCAATGGACGTGAGTGGGGAAATAAGATTGATGCTAAATTTATATGTTAATTTCAATATTGAAGCTATCCTGTATTTGAAGAATAAGATCAATTCTTCAATTTCATTTCTTACGTGATATTGCATATTGTCATTATTGGAAAATAAAATTATTTCTGAATGCATACTATCCAAATTTCAATTTTAGTGGACATATAACTCTGAAGCATCATTCTTCTCCCTTCCCTATAACAACTAACTTAATACAGTATTTTAACATTCTCACACTAGTCTGCCACTGTAAGATAACAAAGACAAGTCTTTTCACCCTAAATGGCATTTTGTTAATGTGCTCCCTGCAGTATTCTGTCACAGGCAGATTTGGTGCGTGAGTCAGCAACTCCCTGGAGGCTCTGCTGCCAAGCATACCTGTATATAGGATGATCCCAACCTAATGTGGAGGATCAAACCCTAAGAGCACTAGCAGATCCTGTAGAAGATGGATATGGAACATCACGTACAGAAAGATTTGGTGCCTGCTGCTGAAACTTGCCCTAAGGAGGTGATACTACCAGACACCAGGGTCTCCTGAGAATGCAACAGAAGGAAAATGTTTGCAGCATATTTGGGCAAGTGGTTTGCTATATTTTGCCTTCACAAACTGTGCAGGAGATTAAGCTGATTGATGATGGATACCAGGAACCTCTGTAGGGTTACATCCTCTGCCCACTAATGTGAGAAAGATCACATAGGTTGGTTTAAATTTCTGCTGTCTCTCCATGAGATAAATATAACTGCTACAAGGATTTAATTGTTATTATCTGAAAATTCTTAAAAACCTCAAATCCTGTGTAATCATGAGCTCAGAGATGCAGAGCATGCAGTATAAGACTTTTTCATTTTTTTTTCTCTCTCAGAGAGAGCTCTAAAGCTTTTCAATAGCTGAACAGTGCTTGCCTTCAGCAAGAAAACTAAGGTCAGGAAAATCCCAAGATAATCCTGAGTTGGCCACTGCCATAAAATGGCTAGAAGTTGAGAGACCTAAGGTAAACACTGCTCAAGTTCTTTGCATCTGTTGCATTTCTGAGCCTGGGGACTTCACACATTTCACCTTTCTTCACTGCGATGTCCAGATAAAACCAGAAATCTTGTGATAAAATTTTACTTGTTTCTCCTAAAGGCAGTAAATACACAAGTCAGCAAAAGGTTGAGAGAAAGTGAGAACACAGGCCTTAAGACAGAATAGACTGTTTCTTCTAAGCCTCTTAAAGTGCCACTTTTGGAGCCCAGGCCCCTGCCTGGGTTCTGCAGGTGCAGGAGAAGCTGGTCTCCCCCGGTCTCTCTGGTGGTGGTGAGCATGCACTGGCACTTCTCCCAGCAGTGTGCACCTCAGTTGGGGGCTGCAGTCCCCCCTGGAGTGGTTGCATGTCAGACGAGAAAGGCAGTACCATGGCAGCAGCACGATTGTGAAGGTGTTTGTGGCAACTAATGGAAGAAGTTACTTCTGTGCTTTGTTGGATGTGGTGAAGCTCAAACTCCCCTTCCAGAAACACCTTCCTTTGGAGCCTAGTCCCCTTGCCTTGCCATTGCTGAGATTCCTTCTTATCACTGGGAATATAAACTGGAAAGAGTGTGATAAAACTCAGCGTATACAGTGAAATATAAACGAGACACTGAAATGCACAGAAATACAAGGATATGTCATCATTACTTATCAAATCTGGATGGTTTTATAATTTAAAAGGGCTACATGACTGATGTGACAAGGGATGCAGAAGCAGTCCTGATGGGCCATTGTACCTGAGGGAGTTCTGCAGTAAAACTTCAGGGACATCTGCCTTTGCATGTTAATCTCTTGACTCACTCATTAGGACCAGGCTCCTGGAAGGTTCCAGGCTGCTCACAAGGCACAACTTACATCTTCCCTAGAAAAAGAAATAGATGCATTTTTACCTTGAACTTACCCTGCTTCTCAGTAATATTTTATATATTGAAAAGCAACACTTTCTCAAGAAGAACAGTTCCTAAGATACAGAAAACTATTCTGCATGGCTCCATACTTACTGAAAAACCCTTTCCAGGAACTTTAACACCCTCTATAGACTTGGCCCAACTCACAGCGAGCTATTTCATTTTATACTGTATGGCTTAGCCACTAATATGCTTATGGCTAGCTAAGATTAAGTTATCTTTCTGGCTTTTTTCTCCGTGATTTCTTTTTTTTCTGAGTGTCTGCAGAGGTGTAAACAAGAGAAACATTTAGTCACATGTATTTTGCTTCTTTTAGCTCCATTGCCAAATGATCCATAATCCAAGATGGGGGCTGATGGGGAGAAGTGAAATTATTTTGAATTTCTGATGAAAAGACAAATACTTCAAAGGGTAGGTGATACTATTCCTGAGGGTCCAAAGGAAGGAGAGGGTTGGTTCCTTGTACATACCTCCCTCTGCTATTCTCACCTATGCTGTGTGAACACAGAAGAGGCATCAATCTCTGCAGTCCTTGTGAGCAAGCGGGGTTTGGTTTGGATTTTGGGGTGTTTTGTAGAACTTTGAAACAAGTAAGGAGCAAGGAATGGGTTAATTTCTGACCTTCAATGGGTTCTGAGGAACAGTGCTGTCCCAGACCCAACTCTGCACTATCAGA
>VXBZ01009315.1:130392-143242 GCA_013399135.1 Heliornis fulica | reverse complement strand
AGAAGGAGAAGGAGAAGGAGAAGGAGAAGGAGAAGGAGAAGGAGAAGGAGAAGGAGAAGGAGAAGGAAAACAATAAGGGGAGGAAGAAGGAGGTGGAAGAGGAAGAGGAGGGGGAAAGAAAGATGAGAAAGAGGAAGACAATTCTGTACATGAATCAGTATTATCTGCTGGTTGGAGCCACTGGTGAGTTTTGTACTGAGACAGAGGTAGGTTGGTGTCACATTTGACATGAGCACTGTACTGTAGTATCACAGAATTGGAATCACAGGACATTAGGAGTTGGAAGGGACCTCAAAAGATCATCTACTCCAACCCTCCTGCCTGAGCAGGATCATCTAGATTAAATCACACAGGAACGCATCCAGATTGGTCTTGAATGTGTCCAGAGAAGGAGACTCCACAACCTCTCTGGGCAGCCTGTTCCAGTGCTCTGTCACCCTCACAGTGAAATAGTTTTTCCTTATATTCAGAGGCAACTTCCTATCACTCCAAATAACTTAGTATCACTCCATATAACTTTTTAAGTCCTTCAAGAAAAAAGCAGCATATTTCTTATTTTCTAATATAGTATTTTTTCATTAATATGTTAGCTGCTGTTTACTAGCCTTTCCAGATATGTGACCTCAAAATCCTAAGGTAGCTTTTGAACAGATCCTCAAATACCTGTACATTGCCTTCTTGGAGAATTGGGCCATTCTTGCCACTGTAGACAGGAAAATTAGCTCATACCTGATCAGTCAGAGGATTAACATCACTTTCACACAAACAGACATACTGCCATTAATAACAGTGTTGGGACAGACACAGCTGCAACAGGAACTACCAAACTCTGGTGGGGGAAAATCAGAAACAAACAGAAGATGCAGTAGATTGCTTATGCACCTTGCATGCATATACACCACCTCCTCCAACTTCTCTTTGAACTCCTCTTTCACAAGAAGTCAAAGATGTCAAAGGCAAGGAAAATCAGCAGCATTATTCATATGCTGTACTTTTTTTAACTGTATCTGTTGCAAGTGTAGAGCTCACCCATCCAGAGGCAGGGAGCTGTGGGAGCAATTTGTGTACATCTCTCTTCAACCAAGCCCTCAGTTCACAGACCACAGGAAATTTCCATTGCCACCACTCTTCTGCTGATTCCTGTTTTAACTCCAGATACTGGAAGGACAAGATTCAGCCCATTCAGTAACCTTCATGAAATTATGAGAATGCATTTTTTTCCTCTATTGAAGAAATTAATGCCATGAACTTTGACAAATCATTAGTGCTGGGAGAGGTGGCATTAATATCTAATATTTCTGGTCTAATTCACTCTGGCTCATGTGCTTTAACTTTAGGATGTAGGCAGTAGAAGACACTCAGCAGTTTGCTCTGGCCTTGCTGCCATACTCCAGGGTGCCTGAGGATTTTTTTTCTGTAGAGAGGCTGTTTGCCTGACTCCACTTTGCAAGAATCTGGGGACAAATAAGTCACAACAATGGATGTAGGCTGATTTTCTAATCTTGTGCTCTATTCCTTCTCAGTAGTTCCAAGAAAAGGTCATTCTGCTTAGAGCTACCTTGCTCTGTTTTGTTTTGAGTTTGAGTAGGATCTTCATTTTACTGAATGACTGTTGTGCTGTATGTTTGACACATTCTGAGGTCTTTGGCTGACCCAGAGACCCATCAAAAGTATATTTAATAAAACAGCGTTGCATTACAGTGAAGTGAGTTCACCATGTAACACTTTTCATTGGTGCACATAAAAATGAAGACTAAATCGAGGACAATAATACCTTGGATGTGGCCTCAAGTGAATTTCCTTATGGACTTTGCTGCTGAGTGTGGTGTTTTCTGATTTTCCCATTAACAATAACATTTTCTGGAACACATCCTCATTCTCGTTCAGCAGTGATATTGTGCTAACGTACAACACAGAATGAAGTTTATGTTACCAGGACTCATTCCTTGACATGAGTGTCAGTAGGTTAATATTGTTGTAGGGAATTTTTGGATGGCTTCAGTGAAGATTGTTTTACCACAAGAAGCTTTTCTCAAACATTTCCTTCATGCTGCTTAAAGTATTTATGTTCACACAAAATAAATCCCCTCACCTGTAAGTAAAATACTTTCTTCATAAAAGGTGGCCTGTTCTCGAACTGTCTTTCCTGTGCCTTGATTTCTGACTCTCTGTCACTTCCCTATAATAAAGCTGCTGCTTTATAATGCTCGAGGTACCTTAAGAGGATGGTGCTGTGTTTATGACTGAGCACAGTTTGCACTGGTAAAAGTTCTGATTCTTTGTCATGGGCAACCGAAAATAAAACACTGGAAAATGTAATAAACAGATGTTCTGCCTGCCACAGGAGTTCCCAATTTCTGCAGTATTTATATCCCAGAACTGTCCCTTTCTTCATACGATCAAGTTTAGGGGTGGGTTTCTTTTTATTTTATTAGAGATGTGCCAAGCCATAAAGACCATTTCAGCCTCTTTAGCTGTGTCTGTTACCTTTACATGTGAGAGGCAGGAAATTAATGCAGAGCACAGCATCCTGCAAAGGATTATGATTGGGCTTGCCTGCTTGTTTTGGCATTGCTCGGAGTCTGCCTACAGGTTTTAGGGTTGCAGTTTGCAAGGTCCAGTGCAAAAAGCAAGTTAATAAACTTGTACTCCTAATGTTATAGAGATGAAGGATTGCTTGCCTAACTGTGCAAAAAACGGCTTTGCCTGGGAGAGAGTCATCACCACACTCCTACTTTGGATCATTCTCGTCTCTTGTACCTAGAGGTGGCAAAGTGATCTGTGGTGCAGAAGTGCATTGCCACATGCTGGGCTGGTTTCTCTGTGACAATAACAAATTGGTCATTCATGCCAGCACATCTGGCTTGTCCTTGGGTGTGTTATTTTTGACTGTCCAGATGCTGATATGTTCTGACAGCTGAAAAGTAGACATGCTATGATGACATTTTGTATACTGTAGGATCTGACACAGAACTGAAAAAAACCAACCCTTTAGATGTTGGTTTGTTTTTTTTTTGGTTTTTTTTTTTTTTAATTATCTCAGACTGCCTCTTAGCTTTAGTGTTGTGGACGGAGACACTGCTGACACTGCTTTCATTCCCTAAAAATATTCACAGCAGTCTTTAAAATATGGTTGCAATCAAAAGATGATTAAATTCATATATATTAGCTTCCAGCAAGATAGACATTGTCTGTGTTTAGTTTTCAAGTTAATCTAGCATTTATTTTTGACTGTCAGCATGGCATGACCATTCCTGACCATTCCTGCTTCACATGGCAACTGAGAGTGTGCTCTGCTCATTTGAAACACTAAATTAAAAAACAGCAGAAAATGGGGTTTTGTCCATAGATTAGGTGATACAACCAGAAAGACAAGAAAACAAATCCAGTTCATGCTTACAGATATGCTTATTTAACCTAAATTGTCCCAGTCAGATTAAGTCAATATAAAAATATGGTCTGTAGAGAGAAGATAATTAAATGTCAATGTGGAAATGGTTTTGATGTTTCTTTTCTAATTGTAACCATCCATTTCAGTTCATATTTAGAGGATTTGAAACACATATGTACAAGGCCCACTCAACTCATAATTACAACAACTACTGCTGTTAGCATGCTTGACTTCACAAATCATTTGTGTTTCTAATTAACTAACTATAAGCCATGACAAAAACTTAACAAGAGGAGTATTAGGCCACTACCAGGTCCATGGCTTTGCCAGGGCCTGCTCTGCTAATTATTAATTGCTAATGACTGTAACTGGAATGCTGAAGGGTAATCCCATGCATATATTCAGGACACAAAACCATTACAGGATATTTCATGCAAAATCATTGAAGGAAATCAGCGTTACAGAATGGGTGCAGAAGTGGTCCAGGCTACTGAAGATGATCACTGCATGGAACTGATTTGCTGGAAGGTGAAGATGGTATTTGTTTGTTATTCATTTACATTGTCATGCCTGCAGATTTCTGTGAGAGGATGCTGAAGTCTAACAGTAAGAAGACATATGTTAGCCTAACAGGTCAGGTTTGAGGTGAAGGGGTCTGGGATAGGGAATAAAGATGTGTGCAAGGAAGACAGCAGATCCTGACAGTTGTGGGTTTGTCAGGTAATAAGAGGAAGCTTTGTGTGAAAAAAGGAAATAGAGCTGCTCTTGTCTTCTGAGGGGTCCCAGTGCTTCTTTGAAAGAAGTATGTGGGAAGAACACACTACTGAAGGGCAGGAAATTTCAAAAAGTTGTTCCAGGGAGACCCATTGTCAGGGAGCAGAGCTGAGGCCTTTCTGTTATTTGGAGCATAGAAGGATCAGTGTGTTGGATCTGGCTATGAGAAAAACTGTATTCAGCCTCTCTTGCTGGTATTTCTTCTTGGATTTTGCAGACATTTCCTGTGACCCACTTTCCCCTACCCGACCCCAGCATTTCCAGTTTGCAGAGGGGAGAGTTTCCTTGCTGGCTGGCATGCTAGCATCGCTTGGGGAGAGGTGGCTGTTTGGGCCAGGGAGGGAAACAGTTCCATCAGTTCCTCTGCTTGCTCTTCTGTGGAGGAATTTCACGAGACATGTATCTTACCCATCTCTCAATGAACTCCTTGCTCCTGCCCTCTCCACCAAAGAAAAGATTGTGAAGAGGAAGTGCCTGCTTAAGATATGGTGCTTCTCCATCTCTCCCTTCCCTGAGAGCTGCTTCAGTGAGACCTTTGATGTGACTCCCAGGGTGACTCTGGGCTGGGCTGGAGCATGGTCCTTCAGGTCTGAATGTGGGCGGGTGTCCCCACTGCCCCTATCAGGAATTAATTAGAATGTTTCAATCTTGTAAGTGATACTTTTTTGAGTAAACATCCACGGATTCCTCTGATGTGTAACTAATGGAGTGCTAAACTTTCAGGGCTGGTTTAAGAGTCAGAAAATACACGTGTTGCCAATCCATGATGTTCCTAATACTAATTAACATAGCAGGGACACAATACAGCCTCAGAACCTGCACACATTACCCAGCTCACATTACCACTCTACAACAGTCTATTGACCTAACAAAAGCACACATTGGAAAAAAGAGATGTGGTCTCTTCTGACTCAGCTAGACCTATTCAGCCAAAGAAGAGAAGCCGAGGACTCTCATTTATTATTCTGCATTCATATCATGGAATAGAATTCTCAAATCATGTACAATGACTTTTCTACCTTGTCGGCATTTGTGTGTGTTACATGCTGCTCTGCTTGCAGCCCTAATGCAGAGCAGCCACTGACTTGCGGGAGGATGTGACCGCATTGGAGGGCACGTTCTGTTCCCACACCAGTATAAGGAAGATCTTATTTGTCGATTCACATCAGTGTTATTTACAATTCAGTTGCAATTAAAATCATAGTGTTCTTACATCTTTACTAACACAATTGCATTTTGTTCCCAGGCATAAACTAGTTCTTGTGTTNAAACAAACAAACAAACAAGAAAAAGAGGTAGGAATTTTATCAAAATTCATTCTTGGCTAGATGAACAGTTCTTTTCAGGTCAAAAAATTTTTGCTTGTATTGAAATGCATTAAGATCCCTGTACATTCAATGTATGAGAATTTCCCTACATTCCTTTCAGTGTATGAGAATTCCACTGGTTTTAGGAGATGCATGATGCACAGTCACAGAAAAGCTGAGAACATTCTGGACAGCAAGAGTTTAGCACATTCATGTTGTGGTGATCCCTAACTGGATGCAGTCTGCCTATGTGGAAGTTGTGAGCAAACCACTGTTTACACCCACAATTTCATGGTTAGGGTTTTATGATGCCTCTGGGTGAAATCAGAAGAGTTCACTCACCAGCGCATGAGCCTAGGGTGTATCTCCTGATCTTGCCTATCCTTTGGTGCAATTTGCTAGTTTAATCATCATGGCATGAAATTCTGATACCTTGTTGAAGCCATGAAAAGTTTTTAAAGTCAGTCATCACAAACAGCCTACATCCCTGGACACATTCTCACATTTCCTCATGTTCTGGTTAAAAATTGTGGTATTTTTTTACCCCTGAAACAGCTGTTAGGGTGTGTCTTGGTATCACAAATGTATTTTGAAAGAGTTTTCCCATCATTATGTAGAAAAGGGAGCTGTCATTTATAGTTATGTATGCCCTAAATTGTGTATGATCTAGGTCTCTAGTGTAGGGTTAAACCAGATAGTATCATCTGGCTGGACATTCCATCTGAGGTGTTGGTGCTTCTGTGGTGCAATCTGGTACAGGATGGAAAATGTCCCCTACAGACCAGGCAAGTGGGCCCTCAAGATAAAATCCTGCAGGTGGGAGTCACAGAGACAGAGCTGTGACCAATGTCAGCAAGGTGGTGCTGCCCCAACCCTGTGACAACGCAGTGTTTCTCACCTTCTCTCTGAAGTGAATGGTCAAAGAAGAACTGGAAAGAAACAGTTCAAGCCCAGTGTTTTGTGGATTATACTGCCAGAGAACTGGTTGTGCAGGGTAGGCTGAATCTCTGAGACAGCACATTGTCTTCTTTTTTAAGTCAAAGAAAATTAAATAGGGGCCTTACCCAGGTTTGCCTATAGTCAACACAGGAGGTTTTCTGTTGACTGCAGCACAGCTGGTCAAAGCTCTTTACTCCTAGAATCAGTTAATTTTATGCACTAAGTGGTTTGATGCTTTGTGTAGCTGATATCACACTGGATGGCCAAAGACCGTGAATTACCATAGTGTCACAGATGTTAAATCATGAACCAGATGACAGTGTGCTTGCTATGTCATATGATCTTAGCACAGTTTTTGGAATAGTCTTTTTTATTATTGCAAGTAATCATAAGTGCTGAAAAAACACCATAAGTAAAATAGCATTTTTTAATACAATGCACGCGATGTTCTTAATATATATACACATCTGCAATATGCTAAACTCAGGCTTATGCCCATTTAATCTAAGGATTTCAATGGGGTGTCTGTATGGAATGAAGGGAAGCGTTTGATCCCAGAGTACTGGATGGCAGCACCTTTTAGGAAGGGTTTATGTGCTAGATTTTCTCCTAGGTTTGTGTTTATGTTAATAAACACAGCTTTATTAAAGATCTAACAAATCCCACACTAGCAGTGGTCTATCTAATGAAGGAATAATTTCAGGTATTGTTTGGGTTATTTTCTCTGATGACTTCAGGAAACAGCATATCCAGATAAATTTGCAGTGTGGCCAGATGTTGAGACCCATTGCTTAGTGACTGGTCAGAACGGGCTCTGCTACAGGCATGACCAGGATATCTATCTCAGGAGTCAAATTCAAAACAGCCAATGAGCAGGTGCACTTGTGAGAGGTAAGGAGTTTGAGGCAGTTACAGCTCTTGCGTTCCCCTTCACAGGTGTAACAAAAATGGATATTTCTTTTCTGTTCCCTTCTGCTTTGGAATAAACTCACAAGATGGAACAGAGGCACCTCTGCCCAACAAGAGCATTTGCAAAGCACTGCAAACAGAACTGCGTCAAGGGCAGAGCAAGTGAAGCACCAGATTAAATACTCATGATTTTCCCTTAGCACACAGGTGCTGTGCCCAGCCAGGGCATTTGTTTATATCCTGTGGTGGCAATGCATCCATTCAGGAGGTGACACCGGTGTCTCTCTTCCTTTTATATTGACTCTGAGGGGCGTGGGAGGTCCCAGAGATGGCAGCTGAGACAAGGAGAGAAAAGCTGGCAGCAACCATACTCATCTCTGCTCCAAAATACTTCATAGGAAAGACTTGTGGACCACGTGTGGTGTGCTGAAAATTTTCCTGGCTACCAAAAATCTTGCTAGGCATGTGGGGTACTTGAAATACTTCCATTGCAAGGGTTCCACTTCAAGAGTCCTAAACATACCTGTTTCTATCTCTGTGCAATTTTTTATCCTCCCAGTGCTGAACCTACCCTCAACAAAACAGAACAGATAATGTGCAGAAGTTCTAGGAAAAAAAAAAAAGAAGAAGAAGAAAGAAAAAGAGGCAAACCCCCAAAGGCTCAGATTTTATTTGCATACCTGCAGAAATCTCTTCCACATCAAACATATTCTAAAATCTTCTGGAAGGAGTCTCTGCACCCACAAATGCTTCCTTTTAGGTATGGCAGCAGTTTGAGATTCATTGGCATCACACCTGCTGCACTGGTAGTTCATCCCTTGCTTTCCTATTTCCTCAACCAATGCCCAAGAAACAAGTGAGTGGGAGTTAGCAGCACCTGCACACGTCCATGTGTTAGAACATGATGAGCGCGAGAACACATCTCCTGCTCCATGGAATTACAGCAAAAACTCATTTGATTTTCAAGATAAGTTCTCAGAAGGGTAGATGGCAAAATCCTTCAGAAAGCTCCAGTGCAAGTGTCACAGACAGGGATTTTCTGCGGACTGTGTTTTCTGCAGACCCAAACTGTCTCACGTTCACTCTGACATGCTGTGAGTACTGGGCAGATCCCACTCACCTCTTTGACCTCTTACACTTGCAATCTCTGCAGTGGATCCATAGTGAGCACTTGTATTTACAAGGTGCAGTATCACACTCTGTAAATGGTTCTAGCATGGTTCAGACATGCTAGCAGGAGTGTAACAAGCAGCCTTTCATGTGATCTAGATAGGTAGAGATATTGATATTGCCTGAGTCTGTCTGTCTTCTTTTGACCAATATATTGCCAGATTCTGATGTTGTTTTTCTTGCTGACAAATATCTCAGGTCATACTATTAATTTCAGTAAGGCTACTTGGTGACTGCGTTGCTACCTAGTAAATGAGAACACAATCTGTCTGGTTACAGTTATGTGATTGAATTTTTACTGCTAAGTACAGCATAGCCTACCCAACTTATTTGATTTAGCAGGTGTCTTATTGGCATTTTAAATATTTTGCATATGATTATAATGCATCCTGAGGAAAAAAAACCACCAAACTCCACAAAACAAAAACACCACAAAACAGTTTATTAATAAGACTTCTTGCTGTTCTGCTAAAATGTGGCAATCAAAAAGGCAATTTACGTTGCAGAGACTTGACCTTTACTTTCCAGGACTGTAAAATAAAACACAAAACCCCACAGTTTCTGCATCTGGTTGACATTTGAATAAAACTGCCAGAGTGCAAACAAGTTCTGAGACAACATCTCCAGCAAACTCTGCAGTGACTCTAAAAATATTCTTGGCTAAATTAATTTTTAAGGCCATATGTTGAAAAAAAACCAAAACCAACAAAAACCCAAACCAAAAACTTCACTAGAATTTATTGCAACAAGAGATTTGCCAAACTACTTAAGATATTTGGGAATATTATAGTGAAATACATTAGTTGCTGACTTGACAATTTTCTATGCTCAGTGCTTGTATAGTGGACTCTTGATATTCACGCTGAAAGTTGATCCAACTTTCTAGTATATTTTAGCAAGAGACCTGCCAAATGTCTACTGGCTTATTAAATGCTGGAAAACCAAAGGTCAGCCTTGTTTATGAACCACAGCAAAGCTGCTGCAGATGGCACACCAAGCTCTCCTCGTGGCATTTTTCTTGTTTAATTCAAAATTCCAGCATGAAGTCGGAAAAGGACTCGTTTGTACTGGTTTTGACCTGGAGTCTCTCTGGGTTTGCCTAGATCTTCCCTGGAAGCAGCAGAAGAGGGATTTCTGTCTCCACTGAGCCATGTTTCTTCCTTCCTCTGTCTAATGATAACTGCCAGTGTGGTCCCATTTGCAGAGGCATGGGCCAGAATCTGCCTGCCTGGATGAGTGGGCAAAGCCCCCAGCCGCAGAAGGCAAACCTGCCCCTTCCGTCGTGGCCCACCCCTTCCTCCTCTCTGGGAGCTCATGCCTTCTTCCAGGCAGCTGCCAGGGTGAACAGGGCTGTAGACAAGAAAAATTCTGCTGTACCCTGTGTCTGATCCAAAGCTGTCTATGTCCATGGGAAACTTTCTACTGACACCTCCAGACTTCCCCTCAGACTTTCCCTAACTGTGCCTGAAGTGACAATTCTTCTCTGCTCGCCATTACTGCTTTTGCTATCGATCCAGTTTTACATGACTGAAGATTATGCTGGTATGATACGTACGTCTTACCATAAGGGCTAACCCTTGCCCTCCTTGCCAAAGCAAACATTCTGACTAAGGCAGTGGAATCACTCTCACAGTCAATAAAATTTGCTGCCATATCGTGCTATCGTAAAAACATTGCCTCAATATTTCTTGCATCCTTATAATATGTATTTATTATATTTACTTGACTGACATGCAGGAATAGCAGAAAATTCTTTCTCTAGCACTGCATCTGGCTACTTTACAAATATGCTGGTAGCAGTGAATAACAAAAAAAAACCAACAAAAAACCACAAACAACCCAAAAACCAAAAACACCCACTTTTTGAATGTGTCTGTTTAAAACTTTCTACAATCAGTTTAGAAATGTCTGTGCCACGGATAAAAATCTCATTACGTTTTACCTTAGTGTAAGTGCCGTTTAGAAGAGACAGAAAGAATCGGATATGAAGAAAAAAAATCCACATTTTTATGGAAGAAAACTGCAAAAGAAATCACAGTTTTTACTGGTTGGATAATACGGTAAAAAGGTGATTTCCCGGCCCCACCCCCCTTCTTTCTTTTGTTNCTTCTTTCTTTTGTTGTTGTTTTTTTTTTCTTTTTCTTTCTCCCTTCGTCCCCCGACCCGTTCCCCCAAGTTGAGATCACCTTATGAATCTCAGCGTCCTCGCTGTATAAAATACACGGTAACTCTATGTTCGGCGGAGGAGAAGGCAGCTGTCTTTCAGGCCCCGGACCCTGGGCTGCAGCGTCCCGCTCCGGGTCCCCGGCACCGCCGCTGCGGACTCGCACGGCGGGAGCGCCGCGCCGAGCCCCGGGACCGCGCCGTCGGGCGGGGAGAAGGCAGAGACAATTTGTTTCAGATTAGCTGGTAACATCTCTGATCAAACAAGCGTCGTGGATCTCCCGCGTTTGGCCATGTAATCTGCTCCCGACGGCGCGGGAAGAGGCCAAGATCAAAGCATTCCTCCCGGGCAAATTNAAGCATCCCTCCCGGGCAAATTGGGCCCGGGGTTGCCGTTTGGTTAGCCTGCTGTTGCTTACCTCGATGATAAATTTCCCGGGAGGGAGGGGGGGAGGGATGAGGAGTTTAGGAGCGGCACTTGCAACTGCACGCCCGCCATCCCGGCCGCACGACATCGCGAAGCAAAGCAGGTCTCGGAGCGCAGTGTCCCGCTGCCGCCGGCTTTCAAGAGACCTGTTCAGGACCTGTGCACTGCCCCGAGGCTGCGCTTCCTCTCCGTTTTCCACGGGGCAGGATGCTGCTTCAAGCGGGGCAGCAACCTGCCGCCGCCTGCACGGCCCGAGGACACATCCCCGACCCCTCGTCGGCGTCTGGCACATCCCCGCCCCGCCTCAGGCAGTACAGCTCCCGGGGACACCCGTGGGGTGGGGGGAAGCACGGGCGAGGGTGTGCGGTGGCGGCTCCGAAGGAGCCCGAGAGCATCGCAGCAGCCCCGGCCGCGGGCCCCGCTCTCGGCAGCCGGACCCGCAGGTCGCTCCAGCGGGGAGCGTTGTACCGAGGCCGGTGGATGTACATTTGCACATCACCGGCTTCGCTGCCTTCCCTCGTGTGGAAATCGGTGCATTTCCCGGCACGGCCTGTGTCAGCTCATAGCTGGCACGGCTACACCACCGCCCAAAGCGAGGGCTGGGCGGGAGCTAAGGTCCCCGCGGTACAGGAGTGGAAGCAGCGGTGCCGGAGACCGCTCTCCTGCTTCCCTTCCCGCGGGCGCGTCCCGTCGGAGGACGGCAGGGGCTTCCCGTCTGTCCCTCCCGTCGGGAAAGGGGAGAGGGGCTGGAGGGAAGTGCAAACGCGCCGCGGAGCCGAGCGCAAACAAGGGGAACAGAGGAAAGTTATACAAACGCGCTTTAAAATCATGGATGGGTTTCACAGTTCCCTGTGGTTAAACAGGAGGCGAACCGTTTTGTAATTTACTCCCGCGGCCCGCAGAATCGTACTTTGTGATTTGGTGTCGGTTTACAAGCGAAGAGGACTTCAGTTTCCTAACCTAACTGGTCCTTTGTCATGCTTGTCCCTTTTAAGAGGGACCCCGAGGGGGAAAGTGGAATTCCTTGGGTATTTGCCTTTTAGTCATGCTTCTAAGTCAAACAGTAGCCAGGGTCTCCTTTGAGATGAATAATACCTGCCGTCGGGGGATGCGCTCCCCTCTCCGCGTTGTCCCGGCGTTAGCACTCGGAGGCGCACGGTGCGGCCCGACGAGGACAAACGCTTCCTTTGGACCAACGCTCCCGCCCGCCCCGCCGGTGCCCGCAGCCCGGGAGCCAGGGAAGGACCGGGGCCCTGCACAGGGAGCTCCAGACGACGGGCGGGCGGCGGCGCCCATGACTGTCCCGCGGTCTCACGGCCCACCCCCACGCCCCGCCAGCCCCGCTCGCCCGCTAGCCTCTGTCCCGAAAGGCAAGGCTGCAAGAGCAGGGTATTTCCGTGCTGAACCGGCGTCCGGCAGTCGGTCGGTGTGGTCACCGTGAGTGTGTGCCCTTGTTTATTAAACACACGAACGTTATCGATATTTGTTATACACAGGTGCCGCTCAGGGAAAGACCAAAATATTTTCTCTGTTTCTGAGGACAATTTCGGCTGTAGGTTCCGCTTTTGGTCCACACACCGGTGTGGAACTGGTGCTCTCCCGCATGCCTTTCTTAATTTTTTTTATATCATTATAATTATTACAATATATTTTATTCCTTTCCCGGGGATACCCTGCTTTGATTCCCTGACTCTTCCTCTGCCCGGTGCCGAGCGCCCCCGAGATGTACATTTCGTCCGCTTTTATGCCCGTGGGGATTTTCACCGATGT
>VXBZ01009315.1:116608-128401 GCA_013399135.1 Heliornis fulica | reverse complement strand
CCCCCCCGCTCTTCCTCAGGAAAGCCAGCGCGTCCCGTCCGAGGGGCGACTGCGCACGGTGACGCGTGAAGCGCGGCGTCTTCTCCCGGAATGATCGCGGGCAGGGCGCTGGGGCGCGCTCCGCTAGTGCGGCGGGCGCCCTCGCAGCCTCCGCCCGCGGCCCCTGCCCTGCGTGGCTGGAACCGATGCGGCAGGATTTGAGTTCCCCCACCGCTCGCCCGCTCCCAAAATAATGCCTGAAACGCTAGAAACGGTAATTTGAAATTTCAGAGTTACTGTTACAAGCTGACATTCTTTTTACATGACTGTCTAGAAGCGCTTTGCAGTGCTGGGTCATTTATTCGCGGGTGTTTTTATCTGCAAATGGAGAAATCGGTTAGGCATCTTTCCCTTCTCCCCTCCCCTCCGCCTCCCCGCCTTTTGATCTGAACGTCTAACACAGCAGCACCATTGACTGCGTTATCGACAGTAACATAGACATAGTAGGGTGCTCATTTTTAATTTTTTTTTAATGTAAGAAATATTAACAGTGGAAGAATGACATTTTAAAGATGGATATTTTAGGGAGAGGAGTCCTTTTTTTTTTTTTTTTGTCCCACACCCCCCTTCAAATCATACTCAAATTTGTTTTCATGTCTACTTTAATTACTTTCCAAGCTGTAGCCATGTAAAGCATTACAGTTCTCCAATGTAGCTTTTTATTTTACTTTTAAATAAAAATACCTTTTATTTACCTATGAAAGTGCTATTAAAATTTTACCCTGATAGAAATCTCTCATTTTCACCTACAGTTCACAGTTTGGAAAAAATATCTCTTCTGTATTCTTTCCTGTTATTTACCTCAGCTTTCTTTCTATTTTATCCTAGTTCTCTTAGAATTTTCTACTTCTGTAGCAATGTGTATTTAATGATTGAGCTTTAAACAGTAGGAAAGGCATCAGTTGTAGGTATAGATAGCTTCCTCAGCAATAGGGAAACTCATGTGAGAGAAATGGGAGTGAAACCAGGTAAAACCCTGTTCTCCTTACATAAGTAATTCCATTAATTCAATGACATTACTGTTCTGGCTATATAGCAGACGTGATCGAACCTTTTTTGTTGTATTAAATGAATCCAATTAGCCTGGTAATGGAATATGCTGGAGACTGGATTTCTATGTTTTATTAGTTTTCTTTTAATTCAGAAGAAATAAAATATTTGAATATTTTCCATATTTGTTAAAAATGGATGCTAACCTCCTTAAGATGCCTGATGCAATACTGGTCATAACACACTGCACATTTTTCTTTTTTTTTTTTTTTTTAAATTTTCCCCTTCCCCCTTGTCAATCTGATGCTTTAGAATTGCTTTTTAAAGTTACTAATCAGCTAGCTTTAAAGGAAACGACGTGTCAGAAGAGCTGGGCTTGCTTATCTGCATTGAGGAACTAGTACTGAATTTACCTAACAGCATAGGGAGCTACGGCTCTGTGTTGTGGTGACTTCACTAGGAACTGACGGTGTCCAGGGTTTGCAGCAAGTCCTCGGCACCTGGTGGGACTGGCTTCAAATAGAGCCCTTTTACAAACACAGCTTTAATTTTTTTTGTTTCTTATGCGGCTTCAATCCTAATGCTGCTTTGTTGTTTTAGGTTACCGTCCTATTCCAACAGACCCTTACCTGGGAGGGAATTCACCCTTGCCACCCCCTGTAAGTGACAGGATGAGAAAGAGACGGGCTTTTGCTGATAAAGAGTTGGAGAGCATTATGCTAGAGAGAGAGTTTAAAGAGAGAGAGATGATGGAAGCTACTCAAGCAGCTGCCCTTTTTCTCCCTAATCGCATGGTGCATGGAGCTGAATACAGCTCCTATAAAACAGCCTTCAACACTATGCAAGTTGATAGTCCAAACAAGGAGTTTTGCAATTTTTTGCCAACCTGCCTTGATTTAACCATGCATTATTCAGGATCCAGCAACATGGAACTAATTTCTTCAAATGTCAGTGTTGCTACTACCTACAGGCAGTATCCCCTGTCTTCTAGGTTTTTAGTGTGGCCAAAATGTGGCCCCATTAGCGATGCTTTCTTGTACCAGCAGTGCCTGTTAAACGCTACTACTGTCCAAGCTCTCAAACCTGGGTCAGATTGGGATGCCAAGGTCCCACAAAGTCAGGAATGTCCAAACACTGAGCATGACATCGTGTCTCCAAAGCTGGAAAATTCACTCGTTCTGACCCACTCGCAAGACATTCTGCAGTCATGTAACGAGATACCATGCCTTCCTCAGGAAGCTCAGGAGCGGTCTGCTTTCTCTCCTCCAAAAAGGACTTTCTCTCAGATTTCTGATAAGGACTCTCTGGCTCCTCAGGAACAGGTACTAAGCAAGATCAGCAAAGATGCTACCAAGCCCCCTCCACCACTCAAATACAGTAAATTTCAGACAATGTTCCAGCAAACATTTCCTGACAGATCAGGAACAGAAGTGAGAACATCACTTGTGAAAGAGCCTTTTGAAGATGTGTCTAAGAAATACAGAGAGTGTGCCATTAAAGAGAACCAAAAATACAAGTTCACAATAGACAAATGCACAAAAGGCTTCTTTGGGGCCAAGCAAGGCACGATCAAACTTTCAACAACTGAGCCACTGTCATTTTCAGTTGAATCCATCCTTAAACGACCTTCTTCTGCAGTTGCTAATGTCTCTCAGTGAAAAAAGTACACCTTCAATGTAGAGAGCTTGTATGTTTTGCCTTCTGCAGAATTGCTACTGCGTGCCTTGTCTGTTAAAAGATTTCTTTTTAAAGAGGAATTCCTGCTGTAAATGGTAATTCTTTCTTTTATCTAAACCCGGTGTACATAAACATGCATGTTTTCTCTGAAAAAATAAATATATTTAATTTTTATACATTGAAACTGCATGTACTAAACATACTAAACATAACAACATACTGTTGTTATTTGAAGCGACACATCAAGCCATTCAATAAAATGAGATTAACTGCAAGTATAGACATATTTCCCAATCTCTGTTTTGTCTTTAATATCTCATGGGCAAGTATGCCATCCTTTCAGAATATACTTTTTTTTTCTGCTATTATTAATGTCCTTACTAGTTAACTTTGTGGGCTAAGTGGTCATTTCTTCTTTGAACCTCATTAGCAAGAATTTACCAGAAAAGGTAACAACAGTTCACGTAAGTTAGTGTGAATTCACAAGACTTTTTTTATTAATTTAAGTGATGTTTGGATCAGATTCCAAATGCCTTTCTTATTCTGAAGGGGGAGTGCATGCTAACATGATAGCATAACAGACTGTTTTATCCCACACGTCTCTGTAGAAGCTTCTGCTCCTAAATTAGACAGTTACTACACTGGATTTGGGGAGAATGGCTCTGGTCAAAAAGTCATGATTTAAAAAAAAAATGAATAAAAGTCTGGGGTTTTTTTAATGTTATTTTTAATTTTTAGCTGACTTCATTCAGGTTTCCTACCCCTTAGAGTTTTTTCCTTCTGAAAACATTTCACCTTTGACCAGCGAGAGCCTGAGATGCTTGTATTGTGGTAATTGAAATGACCTTTAGGCTGTTAAAATGGTGCACGGAATCATCACTGCTAATGAGAAATCAAGTCACGATCTCTGCCTTTTTGCAGAGGTAGCAGGAATACAGGAGATTAACCAGTAGAATTTACCTGGAAAGCTGAAATGCCCCCGAGGTTGAAGAAAAAGGCAATACCAGCCCTCACTATGACTGAGTTTGAAGCTTTGCAAATTAATGATTTTAAAAGTTTTTTTCTATATGCTACTGCTAGCACATCTAGCACTAACTGGTATTCCCTTGGTTACCTTCCTTCCTTGGCATTTTTATCCTGCAGATAGTGTTCAGCCAGTTGAAAGGAGCTGTGAGTTGTCCTTGTTTTTTATTGTTTTCCAAGGACAATTTCTGTTTGGCATTTGTAGCAGAATGTAGTATTTTCTGCTTTTATTACACTTGCCACACTTTGTTAACTGCTATTTTATTTTTATAAATAAAAACGCTTAAGCTTTCTAATAATCTTTTTAATGCTTATTTATGAATAAATCTGAGCCTGCGAATTTCTGATTCTGTAAACATCTCTGAAAGTGGCCAGTGTTTCCGTTGGGGGTGGTGTTGCCGAATAGCAGGACCCTTTTCATGGATGGGAGGAGTTGGCTGCTGTGGGTGCTTTTATAAGGCACTTCATTAAAACAACAAGCACACTGGAGAAAACACATTTTACATAATGTGTAAGCTTTTACATAACACGTCTTAGTACAAAACAATTTTATACATAGAATATAAAATAAATTGTTTCAATTTAGAAGAATCTTGGGCACTGGCTAAAGTTTCACTTTTCTAAAGCAATCATACTAACTAGATTTTGTCTAGAAGAAGTGCAGTGAGATACTTCCCATTTTTTTCAAACCCTGTCCTTTATCCAGTTGCCATTAGAGGGAGTTTTAACTTAGTTTAGAGGTGAATCTGTCTGTTAATTCAGCGGTTAGACGAAGCTAAGCAGCTTTACCCGGAGTAAATAGAGTGAAATTCTTCACATTTCATATTTGTTTGCTTTTACCACAGTTTCCTTCTTCGGCTTAGTTGAACATTAAATGCTAACAAGGGGTTTTAATTTAAGCAGAGTTTCCTTTGTTATTAAAAATATGATTTGTTTTGTTTTTCAAGCTCATGTCATAAACTAGGATGACAGATAAAAGAGAGTTCAGCAATCTATGTAGTGAACCAATATCGGACACTGGAATTAGTCCTGCATAAATATTTTTTCGCCTGACAATGTGTGCATATAACATTGTTCAATTTCACATCTGAAATATTTTTCCAGGAAATCATTTGCCTTTGTTTATCTCTTAAAATTGACCAGAAAACCAAACCCATCCAACAGATTGGTACCTCTTGACCTTTTAAAGAGTCATCAGAACTGAACAAATTAAATTTCTGAAGATATACCAAACACTAATATTTACATATATATACAACGCGACCCCCATACACAAAATACGTATATGTTACAGAAACTTTTGTTCAAATCCCAGTCACCAGAAAAGGAATGACACTTCTATTACTATTGAAGAAATGTGACCCTTGAGGTGAAACTTGGACAAACTCTTTGCTTCGCTTAACAAATAAGTTGCACTGGAGTCAGCATCTGGCCACGCTGCCTTGCTGTCACTTGCTCACACCTTGCTTCAGTTCCATTAGTGATTTACCCCTGCACTTTCCTCCCTCTTTTTTCACAGACTTGGGATCTTGCCTCCCATGCATTGTGAAAGCTTATTGCACCCAGGTTGATTGACTTTTTATTCTTTTCCTTTCTTAAAGACATGTATAAAGCATATTGTTCGTGGAGAGGATGATGAGTAGCTTGAGCAAATAGCACATACAGAGACACCGTGTGCTTTTCCTCACACATCTTTGCAATGGAGTTATAAGACTCTTGCTTAAGACTCTTGCTTCTTTCAGCCATATGCTGCCTTAGAGCAGAAATAGTGACTAGTCTGCAGGTGCTGGCAGAGCTGTACAAACTTGTGGAGAAGTCATTGCCCTGAAACTATCTAGCACTTCCTGCGAGGCAGTGTCTCCCTGTCAGTAAGTCAGTTGTTAACATCTCCTATGGTCCCTTATGCATCCTGCTTCTTAAATACAATTTCCGTGGCATCTGATGGATGTGTGGACGCCTGTATCTCTTGTACAGGACAACTAGTTTCTGAGTATGAGATGCGCCTTTGCACTGTGCTCATGGACATCTGGTTGTATTTCCTTCTGAACCCCTTCTGACCTCGGTTTTGCTTATGCAGTGATGGAACAGACATGCTTGTTGGGAAGACCAGTTTAGGGTTGGTAGAGGAGGTCAAGAGCCTGCCCTGGATGTGGAGTTCCAAATGTCTATGGAAAGAAATATTCACTTGGTCTGCAAAATAGCAAGCCTGACTGGTGCCATTTTTGATACTTATTGGAAGTGCAGGACCTCCATGTGCATTATGAGACCAAAATAATTTAAAAAAAAATAAAATTGTAAGTGTGCAGAGGTGTACAGAACTACGGGAACTGGGAATTAATAGTATCTCAGACCTGTGCCTGTCTGACTACCTGGCCTGGTGGCACAGAGTGCTTCATGCTCGATAGTAGTTCAAGAGTTTGGTAGAGATGGTTGGATGATTGGACTCAAGTTGTTTAGCTGATGCCAAGACTGAAATGCCAGTAGAATCATCAGCTGAATTTATTTGCATTCTAGACCAAGAACAAGACTTAGCTCTGCTCTGTTTGCTTGTCCTTCTGCTGTGCAAAGACCTCTATGAGGTCTTTTGCAGTCTGAACTCCTCATCTCTATAGAATCATAAAAGCATGGCCCTTTTTGTCCAACCGTGAAGGCACAGGTCTCTTTAGAGTTAATGGCTCTGAAGACTGAACATCAACCACCTCCCAGTTGCTATTGCTCTGGAATTAGAAAATTTGACACTCTTCAAATTTCTTTAAGTGTGAAACAAGGAGGTATGTCCTAATCTTGATTTGGCAGCTTGTTTGCATGATCAGGCCTTTCAGTTCCTGTACTAAACACTTTCCATTCAGCTGACCTTGATGTGAAAGCTGGCACCAGGAGTCAATGCCCATGATAAATGAGATTCTCAGTGTATCACTAAGTTTCTCTGAACTGCTGCCAGCTGAACAGCATAAAATACACATAATGCCTACTTTAACACAGATAGTAGTGATCAGCCATTTTCTGTTTGCTTGCTTTGAAACCAAGACAAAACTGTGGCTTATGCGAGAAGGGCTGCTGGGTAAGCATGTGTGGGCAGGTGGAAAACAGTGACAGGAATGTCAGCCTGACTGGAGAGACAGGAACCAGTTAACATTTCATGGGAGGAAGCATTGCTCTTCATAAAGAATGCAAACGTGAACTGGGGAGAAAAAAAAATCATTCAACATTGTAATTTCTCTCCTTGTCCCCAGCACTTTGTGCTCTTTGTGAACAAGATGCAATAACTTTTCTGTCCAGAAACAGATCAGAAATCAGGTTCATGGGCTACAGCCATTCTTTTTGTTGTCATTTGAGTTTGTAGCCCTAATCCAGGAACTTTGCAGTGATTGTGACCCATCACATTCAGTACAGTGGCAGATGCTGGTGCTGCTCCATGCTTACAAACTGAAGGTAGGAGTCTAGCCTTCACCCTGAAGTCAGTGCTCCAAACTTTGCATGGATGTGGGGGGCATTTGGGTCTCTGGAATGTAAGCTCACCATCTAACCTGTGTGTTGCCATGGGACAAAACTGTTGTGTCTAGTTTTTGCTGACAAATAAGAGCTCCCAGTGACCAACAGAAAAGAAAGGAGTGATTCTTTATATTCAGTTATGTTGAGATATTATGTTGGAAGAATTGGAAGAGTAAAAACTAGTGTTGGAAGAGGATAATGGCCCTTCTCCCAACCTTTGTTAAAAACAGTTTCAGTTTAAATCCACCCAAAGAAAAGCAAAACACTGCACAGGCAATCTTACTGACAAGTATACTAACTGGAGCCTACTAAGATATGTATTTAGCCTTGCAAGATGGAGTGTAGAAATAAATTGAGAAGAGATACAAAGATTTGAGGAATGCCAGGTTTCAGTCATACTGTCTGGTAGACAGCTTCTGCATCTGTACCTTACTGCAGTTGACCCAATCTAGGCTTAAAAAGTGACTAGAGTTTTCACTCATTGCTTGTCAGGAAACAGTGTGTTGTGTGATGTACAGTTCCTACATTTGTGTATCAGGAGCTATAGTGGCATTTATTACACCCTGCCTGGTTTTCACACACCTATTTTATTTCTAAACAAAGAACCTCCTGTGTGAGTTGGCCATGGGCAGACTTTACATTTCTGAGTCAGACAGAAAACATGGGTGAACCACCTACCTTCAGGGATGGCTTGCCTCTGGGTCGTGAAAAGCACACTGGAGTTAGAAGGATGAGTTATGTATACAGACAGGAAAATAAAATTTAGTGTAGATTAAGTATAGGTAAAGCCAACTCCTTTCAGGCAATTTTAGAATTGCAGCAGTGTAAGCGTAAATGAAGAGCAGAAAAAAAGCATCAGAAGATTTTAGAAAGTGACTTGGAGGTGACAAATATACAGGAGCGTTAACACTTTATCCTGTGTGGAAAATCACATTTGATTTAATATTTAATGTAGAAGCCTTTTTCACACTTGTTACCATCTCAACTGTCCTTACCTTGCAGAGCACTTCTACTTCCTCTACTATATCCACGAATATGTTTTTTAATTGGGACTTGATGCTATGTAATAGAATTGTAGAGTAGAACTGAGGTGACACTGAGGCTGGACAGTAGCTCTGTAGAGCACCCAGTCCTGCCTCTGCCCATAGCAGGTCAATCACAGCAGATTACTCTGGACTGTGTTCAGTTTGGTTCAAATAGCTTGAAGGATGGAGACTTCACAGACTCTCTGGGCAGCTTGTTCCAATGTTTGTCCATCTGCACAGGAAAAAAAATTAATTTCTGTTTTGATGGAATTTCTTGTATTCCAGTGTGTGCTCATAGCCTCTTGTCCTGTTCTGGGCACTACTGCAAGATTTGTCTTCTTTGCTGACAGTCTTTGCTCCCACTTTGTTCCACAGTGACAAAGCACACCCGAGCCTACTTTTCTCTAGGCTGGACTGTCCTAGTTCTCTCAGCCTTTTGTGAAATGATGTTCCAGTCCCATAACCATCTTCAAAGTACTTTGCTGGACCCAACGCAGTATGTCCTTTTATACAGAAGAGCCCAGCACTGGACACAACACTCCAGCTATATCTTACCGGGGTTGAGTAGAAAGGAAGGATCACCTTTTTCCTATGTTGACAACACTCTGCCCAGTGCAGACCGGGATGCTGTTGGAGATACTTACTGAAGAGAAAACTGGTGCCTTCTGGTCAGTCAGTGTCCAGCTGGGCCACCCTGTCTCAGGACATGTCAGGCAGGAAATTTTGCAACACTACTAGGACTAAAGAAAATCTCCTCTGTTAAATCACTGCATGCTAGATTCATGATGGAGTAAGTGCAAAAAGAAGTGGCTCCCTATAACTTCAGGCCTGCAAGATCTGAAAGAAAAAAAAGAATGCTTGTGAAATTCCAAAAGCATAACAACAACCATACTGCAAACCAAGCAAACCTAAGATTAAGGTGATGCTAAAACTTCCATCTCAGGCTCAAGACGAAGTAGCTGTGTAGATCATGACTATAAAGCTTTGGTGTTAGGAAGGACTGAGTTCCCGCAGTTTCAAATGTAATGTCCACCTTATCACTCACCATTCCTTCCAGTAGGTAAATTCATAAATGGATTGAGAAAACAGGAGTGTTTTTATCACAGCTTAGAATTGTTTTCATTCTGACTCTGGCAAGCTGGTCTAGGATTTGCATTCAGAAACAAAGGCCTTCATACTGAAGTTGCTTTGAATCTGCTTCTAGGATGTGTAGAGGGAGCTGACAACCTTGCACTGTGGGAAATGATCTTGCCATGGCAGAAAAGTACAGAGGTAAATAAGTCCAAATCTTCCAATGAGGGCTTTACCTAGAGGCTGGTGGGTCAGATCCACCTGACTTGCACGTTCTCCCTACTGGTCTTTGAAGAGTTGGGGAACGGCAGCAGGGCTCCATACAGAGCCCAGCGCCTGTGTGCTTCCCACAGTGCCTGCCAGAGGCGGGCAGGGAGAGCACAGCCTCCGCCTGGCCACAGAGGGACATCCATCCCTCCTGATGCTGATTGGTGGGTGGTGGCCAGTTTCAGAGCATGCTGACAGAGCTTTTTTCAATCAGAAAGCTTTATTTTTTTTTCAGACAGTGCAGTATCCCACAGTGCAAAACTGTTTGCTTACAAAGCTGATGTGTTCCGTGTGAGTAGCAATTGTGGGCTAACAGCTTCCAGATGTAGCAGTAAGGGGGCATGCTCTGTGGCGTATGGAGGCTTTAGGCAGAGGCTCTCTAATGCAAAGAAGTGAGAGGAAAAGCATTTCTGGGACAAAACTCTTTTCTTCATTAAATTCCTTACTCAGAATAAGAGGGGAGAGACTCAGGGATTTTGAACTAAGAACAACTGAGAGTAAACTCGCAAGGCCATGAGCTTTATTTGTGATAATTTAGACTGAAAGCAATGATGATGTAGCTAACCATAAAGGAGTTTGCATCTAACAGAGGAGAATATGAACAGAAGTTTACACTGAGTGCATGATCTTTTGTAATTTATGACAACTAGTAATAAGTCCAGGCTTACAGAAAAGGAAGAATACACATGTTAGCAACAGGATCCCTGGTAATAAAAGAGAACTTTTCATTGACCTGCTTCTTTGTACTGATCACTGCACAACAGCTCACCCTTCACTTCTCACAGCATCAAAGCATATGCTTGGTGGATATAGGTTGATATCATTCCAGCAGGTACACAAGAAGTAGCAGAGTGGTATGTGGCTTTGCTTTTATGCGGCACTCACTTTTGCACCTGCAAATGCAAATCAAACCCTTCCTCAAGTAATGTGTTGCTTGAAGCCAGGGTCCCAGCAGAAGGTTGCCTTTAAGTTGGAATCTCCCAAGTGCAACTAATAACAGTAGGGCTCTTCCTACCACTTCTCCTGGTGTGGAGATACACTGTACAGTGTATCTTCTCTTTCCAGCTAGCTCAATCTGTGACATTTGTTTGCTCTCTTTGCGACTGCTAATGTCTGCAAATGTACCCAAAATAGTTTCAGAAGTGAAGTAGATGCAAAATGTTTTGGGAAACTAGGCTGGTTCTCATGTGCTTTCAATGTTTTCCTCTCCCAGGCAGTTAATCTTGTCTACTTTTCTAAGCTCCTTCCTTTCCTGTCACATGTGATATCCCGTTCTATCTAGAATATACGGATGATGACTCCAAAATAAGTGCTGAGCTCAGTGCTTCCCCTTACTCATGGCAGCAGTTGAGCACTGGAACTACTTGTGCTCAGGATTGGGTTCTTGTGCTGCAGAACGGCCTCCCCTGGAGTGTCTTGTAAAAGCTTTCTGCAAAGCAACCAGCTCAGCATGATTGTGAGGAAGCTGCAAAATAAACAAGGAAAAATAACCTATCTCCCACAGCTGGGAAATGCCACATGTGGATGAGTATCATAAATCCATGTGATGCCCCTGAATGCTGGATTTTTTATTTGGGCATATGAAGGAACTGAAAAATGTGTAAAATGAAAATCACATGTGCTCCAAAGCAGCTCCATAGCACTGGAAGCTGGTAACATCTGAAAGTGGGTAGGCAAAACTGACACATAAAGATGTGCTCTGAGCCAATTTACAGCAAAAGGTGAAGATCACGCTGCATCTGAGTCAAAACAGGGTAGGCACTACTCCCTAGTGACTGTACATCCAAAGAGTCTCTTGTGTACTGATTATACCAGAAAATGTATGGAATACATTATAATTACAAATGTTCTTCTGACATGTTATTTCAGAAAAGACCATGAGAGTAGGATAAAATATAGGGCTCAGTCTTTCAACCTGCAGATATAACTGGCCCAATTTCCATCGCTGTCAAAGATGAAGCAGAGATGTTTATCTCCACACAGCCACTTGCTAGAAGAGACAAGTATTGTGACAGACTGAAGGTTTTCAGCAAAAGCAAAAGCAGTTGCAAGCTTTGCTCAAACACAGTGCTTTATGGTACTTATTTGGGGTTAACAGCTGAGTCCAGAAGACAGGCCTCCAAAAATGCTTGTTTGGTGTGCTCTGCAGATGCACACTTGAACATGCCTAAATGGAAGTGCAGTCATTTTGGACCATTCTGTCCTTGCT
>VXBZ01009315.1:80846-109444 GCA_013399135.1 Heliornis fulica | reverse complement strand
GCCCTTCTCCGCTCTGCTCTCGCTCAGCGCCCCCGCGGTGCTTCCCTGTTTCTCCTTGCGCCCGCTAGATGACGCCTGTGGTTTTAATAGGAGCTCGTAACCACGAGAGTGGGAGATTTCATAGCTTCCCTCTGGATTTTCCACATTTTGTTAGTGTTGGCCTCGAGGCCCAGGAAGGCTGAGGAACATCTTCCCTACCGTATACTCGCAAGGGCTGTGAAGGCACAGAGGTGTATTTTGTGCCTTCACACCCCGCCCCACCTGGCTCATGGGATGCTGTAAAGAGACATAGTTAAATAGATTCAGTGTTTCTTCAGAAAGAAGAAAAAGCTTCAATGCTACAAAGACAATGATGTTGATGTGTACAACCTGAGACCAAAGCAAGGGAGAAAAAGAATACTGAAAATGAGAACAACATCAACAAACAGGTACATTACTGATACTCCATGTTGCAGTGCATGCCTTGTAGATGTACGCAGGAATAAACTGAATGGAGGATGGAGTCATCCATCGGCGAAGTCCTCTGGCTGGTGATGCGCCTCAGGAATGCATGCAGCAGAGCTGAAACTGGGCACTGGTTAGAGAATGGCAAAGGGCACGCCTTTTCACCTGCCTGACTTCTCTGGGCGAGGATATCTGAGTCCATAAATACAAGATATGATTTTATTTCAAAAATATACAGTGGAGTTGTGACTAATGGTTAGTACAGATCGTAAACATAGGTTGACTGGCCATTGTAGCCACTTACAGCAAGTTCATTTATTTGAATTATCCAGATAGGTTTATAACAAGCAAATACAATTTCTTCCTCTGGAAGCAGGTGCTTCTGCTTAATTTTGTTATTTGTGTTCTGAAGACAACATTGCAAGTGTGTGTGGGAAAAAAGAAAGATGTCATACAGCAATATGTTCTTATGCCTGGGCCATACCCTGTCTTCTGTTTGACAAAGGTTATTTAAAAATTGAAGTGTATGCTGACTGGTAGGAGCCTGCAGAGAGAGACATGGCACAAGTGACATGCAGCTGTTCCCTCTGACAGGCCAGCTCCTGGAGCACTTCAAAAAGAACAGGCAGAGAGGAAAGGTGGGTTTGAATCAGGAAGAAGTAGGCAATCATGATGCTAAAGACAACAACAATCAGTTATGTATGCCATCATTTCAAAGATGTTTTCTGAGAGATAATTCTTTCTAATATATTATCAGGAACTGAAACTGCTTTCAGTTTGACTTTTCCTGGATTTTTTTTTTTTTAACCCAGGGACTGCTGAGACTGACAAGTCTTTACTGACTTGGTTTCATTGGCAGTTCTCCCGAGACCTTCGGAGATAGCTGTTAGGACCACTGCTGACTGTCCATTGAAGCATCAACCATGCTGTTTCATTACCTAGGATGTCTTTTTTGCTTGGTATGTGTGTATCATAATAAAAATTCCTAGAGTTTTAGACAGCCTCAATTAACCCAGTTTCATCTCTTTGCTACCAGTTATTGCTACTAATCCATGCTTCTAGCGGTGTTGATAACCTCTTCTGCACTGCGCAAAACTCTTTCTTAATGTGAGGGCAAATTGTCCTACATCTCTCCAAAAGGCAAAAGTATTCAGGTCCTCCTTGTACACCAGGAAGAAGCAAGAATGGGCACACACTCAGTGTTTTTCCCTTCCACAAGTGCATCCAAGCAGCTCGCATCACTGCATTGCTTTAGACCTTCTGAGAACCATAAAACAGTCACAATACCCTTGCATTCACAGTATAGACAGGCTTCAACATGTGATTCCTCAGATCTGTCTGAAAAACTTCCCTTATCCCCAGTGGTGTGTGCCTTTCTCTGCAGAAGTTCAGGGTTTCGTGAAGAAAGATATCTAGAGCATGGCCTGATTTGTATCTCTTTCTCCTTAGGTGGGGAGAAAATAGGTAGAACAAATGTGATATATTAGCATCACCTTCTCATGCTCAGTGTCTTGGGATGGGACTGTCCTGGTTTTGGCAGAGGTAATTTTCTTCCTTGCAGCTGGTTAATGTTGTGGTTTGGATTTAGGATGAGAATCATGTCAATAACACACTGATGGTTTCACGGTGGGTTTTAAAGTAGTCAAGGCCTTCAGCTTCTCGTACTGGCCTGCCCACAGGAAGGTGGTGGGCATCTAAGAAGCTGGGTTGGAACACATGTAGGACAGCTGATCCAAACTGGCCAAAGGGATATTCCAGACCATATGACATCATGTTCTGTATGTAACTGGGGGGTTGACTGGGAGGTAGGGCAGCTTGGGGTCTTGCTTTGGGCAATGAAAAAGTTTGCTATTCATAACTTGTTTTGAATATTCTTTTATCATAATTATTACTGCTGCTGCTGCTGCTACCACTACTACTACTACTATTACCAATTATTTTCTTTTTCTGTCTTATTAAACGGTTTTTATCTCAATTTATGAGGTTTTGGGTTTTAATCTCCACCCATTTTCCGTTTTCAATTCACCTTCCATCCCATTGGGGCAGGGAAGTGGACTGAATGAATGGGCTGTGTGGTTGTTTTAGCTGCCAGCCAGGTTAAACCATGACAGTGACATGGGCAAAGTAACATTCCAGTCTGTGGTTGTTAAAATATGCCAATTAGCACATTACCTGACACAGCATGCCTTCTTTGGTTAAACAAGACCTATGAGCAAGCTGGCTAGTCATGGTTTTCATCATAAATTGTTTTTTTAATCTTCTCTTGCAACAGCATTTGAATGATCTTTACCTCTGGCAAAACAAAAAGTTGAATTTCTTAGTCTGAAAGTGGCATCTGAAATGCAGCTGGAAAATAGCAACCCTTTTTTGAAAGTTCAGATTGTCACACAAAACATGAATTAAGTTGTGTGGTTCAGCACCAGAGTATATCATGGCAGCCTATTGGCAATGTGGAGAAGCACTTCTCCTGCTGTATCAAGCATAAGATGTTGTGTTTGGTTTGAGGCAGAACAAGAAATGAATAGCAGCCCTACCTTGGGTTGGCTGTTTGTCTTCTTGTTGCCAAGCATGGGCAAGCCTAGGCATGAAAAGCCTGGTAAAGTTGCTGCATATAGGCCACACATGGTATATGAGTCCCTTTCCCTTTTGTAGCACTATGGTGTGACTCCAGAGATGTTTTATTACAGGAAAATGGTGCTTTGCTGAACATAACTTCCCTGAGAAGGGGGCCCAAGGTGAAGGGACAGTGAGTTCTCATCCACAGTTTTGTGACTAGTTGTTGTGGAAGGTATTTCTGCTGTGAAGTGGCATGAAAATGACCTACTTCCCACTTCCTTACTCTATTTTGGGACAGTCACACTTTTACTGACATGTTTGGTGGTTCAAGCTTCCACATGCTACTCCTCTTCACTAGGCCTGGTCATAGTATATAATGCAGGTAAATCCCAATTGTGTAACACTGACTAGAGAATTCAAGAGTTTGCTTTGGAAGCACTGGAGACATTGTACCTGAATGTCCCTCAGCCTGTCTTTCAGGTTACACTCACAAAATCTCTTTCATAACAAGCTGGGGTCTCTCTTTCCAGTTTCACCACATTAATCAACTCTAATTGATGCTGAATATGTTCATATATGCTTAAGCTCTTTGAAATCAACAGGAGCATTTGAATAAAATTGTGATATTGAGCATGGATCAGAAACACAGAACAAGGCAAATACGAAGGGTGCAGTATTTGTCAGCAGCCTTCTGCAATGCCATTAAATCTGAAATAATTTAAAGAGGCTGTAAAATTATTAATTTGGTAAAAAATGTCAGACATGTCCCATACAATATTTTTAAGGCAACATTATTTATAAAAGAAGTTTGAAGGCTACCCTCAAATATACAGTAACTTGGATGGGTCAGTTCCCTCACATATCTGGTATTGCAAAGAGAGTCTCTGTCCCTTTTTATTTTTTTTTTTTTGCACATTATCAAGCCACAAGACCTTACCTGAGCTTCACAAAGTCAAACTTTCCTAGTGTTTACACAGGTGGGCTATTCAAGGGGGTGTGAAGGCTGTTGGCAGCTGTGCAAAAAGCTGATGTGAAACTGTGAGAACAAGTACGTTTTCAGGGTTGAACTATTTAAAATATACATTTTTTAAATGCAGTGAATTGAATTCCATACTTTCAAAAGATAAATATAATGCTAACACAACAGCTCAAAGACTGCAGTCTAGTATTTGTTGCCTGAACACAGCTTGGGGTGGCTCTTTAAACCTTCCCACAGTGGCTGCAGCCACTGTACCTCCACCCTGGTCTGGAAGGATTACTTGGGAAAAGTGGGGGCTTAGCTCACTTCCTCAGCCCTTGCAGGCCTTGATCTTTCTGCTGAGGCTGTTGCTTATGTGATAGTCTGAACAGCTGGTGTGTAATGGCAATATTCTGGAGGAATTCAAATTAAGGACTTAGATATGGAGGGGCTGCACCCCGTGCAGGCATTATTGGAGTTGCATTGGTAGGAACTGAAATTTGGGGGGATCTCTCTGCAAAGAGAAGGGAGAATGTGGAGGGATGTATGGTGACTTATGGACACCTCGAGTCTCCCAGGCTGCAGGACTTTAGTGGGCATGGTGAGCAGCAGCAGAGACACAATCACTGTGTCCTAACTGGAACAGAAGTTAAAGGCAAGCTGCATGCAAAGCTGGACATGAGAGCTGTGGTCAGTGAAACTTCCTGTCCCCCAAGGTCAAAGGTGGACACAGGAAGGATTAATAAGCATCATCACTTCCACTTGGGGCATTTTTTGAGCTTTTGTGTGTATGGAATTCTTCATTCTTGTATGGAATAAAACTCAGAGAAGGAAGTAGTCAGAGAAAATATTGACCAGGGAGAAATGGGTTGAAATAGAAATTTTCTGACCAGACTGGGTAATCTAAGTTAATTCCCCTTCCTGGAGTTGTATGTGGTCCAGGGTGGCATTTCACCCATATAGTTGTTGTAGTGTACATCATTCTTTGAAACGCACCAGCATGCAGTGAGCTCTGACTGTGCTGGTGAGGCCCAAGGCTGACAGTCTGTGCTCTGTACTGTAAGAGCTTCTCAGAGTAACATGCGAACTCTTTTCATGAGTTTGGCTTCTAATGAAACATCTATCACTACCACATGCGAACTACAGCTAGACTGGGCTGACACACACCCAAACTTGCATGGGCTCTGGAAAGAGACACTTTTACTTACTGCCCTGGTTATTGGCCCCTGCAGTTTTCAATTTCTCTGCCCAGGATCAGTCCTGGGGATTGAGGGGAGGGGATCCCTGCTCCCTGCTCAGCAGTGACTAATGATGCCATTTGTCACCCTCTGCTGCCCTGTGGTGTGTTGAATATATTCTTTCTCCACAAACTGTGCTTATCTCTGAGCTCCCTGGTTGAGACAAACACACTGAGCAAAGAAGCCTAAGAGTGCTAGCCAAAGCCACAAGAGCAAACCATCTCAGGGTCCTCCTGGTTTAGGACTGAGGATTTCCTGTCTTCTGGTCCTGTCCTCCAGCTACAAAGATACATTTCTCACATGGTTAGTCATATATTATCATCCTCCCTTCAAGGCAAGTTTGTGGAATGACAGCAACTAGAGTTCGTGCCCTCACCCAACTGCATTTGCTGCTCATTTGATTTGCCCACTGAAGCTCAGGTTCACAAAAAGTTGCAAATCTCCACCTTCTGCATTTACTCAAGATGTGGGGCAAGAAGCACGCTTGGGGAGGATGTTGAAGTATTTTTGTTTGTGACGAACATGACAAGATTTACTTTCTGGACAAAGTTCCTTGAGACAATAACCCCATTTCTGGTCAGTCCCTCCTGCCATCATGCTGCTTCTGGGATAGATGGACAGTAAAGCAGGAGGCACCCACTGCATCCTGGTGCCTGCATTTGGGCCAGCAGCAAAGCTCACAGCTGGAGGTCTGGGATGGGATTGTCTTGGCCATGTCCTCTGTGGTGCTTGCAACATGTGCTTGTTAACTGTGTTTGGGCTGCTTAGCATCAGGGCCTTTATTGTGCCAATTCTGCTACCTTTATAGGCCCTGCTACTTAAGCTAACAAAAAGTTTGTAAGGGAATAGGATATGAAACACATAAATAAAAGTATCAGGTATCCCTAAAACATGTGTGGATTAAGGTGGTGAAAAGATGAAATTTCTCTTCCCCTTGTGTTAATGTCTATTTTTCTTGGAAACTATACTTTGAGGGCTGCCCCCCCCTTTGCTAAAGTGATAAAAGATACCTTTTCTTATCTGAATGCAATGACATTTTAAAAGGCTCCCTTTGTTGTTTCTAAACCTGCATGTCAACAGTTATACCTCTTATACAATTTTTTCATATTTACTTAATATAACTCCATATTGTGTTGATAAAAACTAGACAGCATACTTTTAACTTCTCAGTACTTTTGTTGGATGAAAATCTTTACAATGCTAGACTAATCTTTCATGACTGACAGTATATTGGCATGGCATGACAATTTAAAGCCACGTTGGAATATGTTAATCCATCACCTAGCATTATGATACTTTTTTTTTTTACTTCTGGCTTCTAGATGCTGTAACTTTTGTTTCAAGTTGAGTGTTTTTAAAGGTCAGGTGTCTCACTTATAACTATTCTTTACAAAAGAGTTTTGAAACTGTTTATTCCTAGATATCAGGAAGGTGTTCTCAAATTAAATAATATGAAAAAAACTTTGGACATAACTTTTATTTCTCTAGCCTTTGTTAGGTAACCTACTATGTTAATAATTCACTATGTGAGTTTAAACTGCAAAGGTTTATTCTGTAGCTGTAAGGATGAGAAATTGTATTATTACTTTCTGTTAAATAAAAAAGGACTACTTTTCAGAAAAAAACAAAACAACAAAAGTCTTGCTGATATTAGCTATAATTAGTGCAAAATTGAGGGAGGCATTATGATATAGAAAGAGCAACTAAGTTAAAATTGAAATTCCACCAGAAGCATTTTGCCCAGCAGTAACCATCAACAGAAATTATGTCTGGGATTCTGCAAAACTGTACTTGGGAATCTTGGCTCTTGATCGTGAGACCCTTTCCTCACTTTTTAGAAGTCATTAACATCATTACAAACAAATGTCATTAGCTTTGTTTCATTTAGAAGATACCACACTTTCTCCTCTCCTGGGTCCATTTGAATAAGGGGTTTACTAATTTGATCTACCCATCAGTCTAAACCTCCTTCTTAGGATGCCTATGATGGCCCACTGCCTGGCTCACCTTGTCTTGAGCAGCACAGGGCTCACAGCAGCTGTGGTTAGAGAGGAAAAGTAGGTTTAGGCTGTAACTAAAAGTGAACACAAAAAGCAGCCAGAAGTGGTAATGAACATTATATGGCAGAAGCAGAAGGAAAATTCTTTGATATGTGCATGGATTCCAGACTTCACCAAAGGGCTGATTCACCCGCTGTTCTCTAAGGTCGCTTCTAGATCGTCACTGAGCTCCTGGAAATGGAGGAGACATATGGACACCCCGTGACATTAGACTGTGACAGATCAAAGTTAGTAATTTGCCTTTTCCTTTGCTTCCTATGAAGAGTTGTGGTGCTGGAGCACAACACTACTACTGGCTTTGAAGAAGCTAATCATATAAAGTCATCACCAAGCAGACCTTTCCCCAGGAATTAGGGATTCATGGTCACAGTTAGAAAAAATGGACTGAAAACTATTAAAAGGGAGAATTCTATGTAGCTATCAACAAAGGTGAATAATGAAATAAAAATGAAAATGTATTAATAGATTATTAATACAATCCTTCCTTTCCTCTACAACAGTAGGAAAGGAACTAAAGGGAAAAAATACAACTATTCAGGGAATGTTATTAGGTAATTTTCCATGCTGTGAACTGTCTAAATACGAAGTTAGAGTGTTATCAGGATTTGTTTTGACTGTAGACAGTATGAACCTTACTCACCAATATAATAATGGAAAACAATTTGTGTGTGTTACTTTTGCTCACCCATTTCAGGGATAATGAGCTCCTGCTGGATTAGCCTGCGATACAGTTTCTGCTACCACTGTTGACTCAAAACAAACTGAAGAGAAGTTAAAGTTGCGCTATCTACAGCCAACCTGGAAACCATTATCAGAAGTGGCTAATCCTGGCTTTGTGTGTCTAGATAAAGCCTGCATGGGAACTGAGCCCCAGCTAGGAAAGCCTGCCTGCATCTATGCCACATTTCAGAGTACCAGTCTCTGACCCTTAAATGTCTGGCTCGCATAACTGAGTAATGAACTTGGTACAGTTTGATTGATTTAATGCCTCAGCAATAGACACTCTTGCTTCTGGTTTAAGATGAACTAAGCTTGCAAATAGCTCAGGTAACTCAATTAGTCAAGGGAACACAAGCTGCAGTGGTTTGATGCCTGGTATTTTAGAGGAAAATGAATGAACAGAAAACAAGGCAGAAGTTTCTGTTTTCTCACTGGTAATGTACCTGGAGAGGAGCAAGAAGGGAACAAGTCAGACAGGAGGAAAAGGCCCAGAGAGGAAGGGAAAAGAGCATAGACGACTTAATATGATTTCAGGTGACATAAAATGAATCCCATGCCAATAAAATGTTCTAAAGTAGTGACGTGCAAGAATCACAGCTGGAGACTGGAAGGACCTCTGAGATCATGGAGATCTTTTCCCTGAAAACCATAGGCATGATTTAGGACGTTATCAGATGTGCAGCTAGAGGTTAATTAGTAACAAATAGCTCTCTGCAGCCACACTAAGAAGCTGCTGTAGTCAATGTCTGTTGAACTTAACACTGCTCAGTGTTGCAAGAGTGACTTGAACAACCCATGCTTTCCCGGCTTGTCAGGTTCAGAGGGCACTTAGCAGGTCATTCATTACAGCAGCGGATTGCTGGGGGATGAAAAATGTAACATTTCAATTTTTCTCTCCCAGAAGCAAGCAACCGATGCTATGGCATGTTAAACATGTTTATTCAAGCAAACTGTGTTCCTTTTAGTGTTGCTGAGTAAATGTACATTCCCCTTTGCAATACATAAATGTTGCCGACATACTGACTGCTCAAAATGAAATTGAATGGCTGTTAACACAGTGGTGAAAACACACAGAACTGTGGCAAAGGTCTTAGAGGTAATAGGCTTCAGTAGCCATTCCTGAGTTCTCCTTTCCAGCTGCTCCTGTTACATAGGCAATGGCATTTACATCAGCTATCAGCAACGTGACCACCCACCTAAAACCTTATTCATCTGGGATCATCCAAACAGCGCACCTAGGGTTAATTCAGTGGGAGCCTTGACTTACTGTGAAATGTTTTTCACTGCTCATTTCAGGGGAGTTTTGAGGGTAGATGATGTGACTTCTGTGCATGCTGCACAAATGCAGGCTGGTGGCTAATTCATTGATCAGGGTGCAAACCCAAAACAACTTGTGTCATGAGTTGGACTCAATAAAGTACAGGATGTTCCGNTTTTTTTTTTTTTTTCTGACCTCCTCTTTCTTTTGCTCCATTTGGGTTATGGTTGTAGTTTCAGCGTGATAAAAATGCTGTTGTTGAGCCATTCAAAAAATATTTATTAATACCTAGTTCAGAATTTACCACAAGAAACACCTCAGAAAGAAAATGTTTTCTATAAACCATGTTAATATGTTACAGATTCTTTAAAAACCAGTGATAACAAAAGCTCAAGGAATTCACATGAGATTTTTTATTCTCACATTTCCTGTTTGCTCCATATTTCTCTATTTCATTGTTGACTTTGCAAAAGATGCCAATTACCTCTCATCTATGGTGCCACCTTCAGCGTTACGACAGGGAGGAACTTTATAATTGTGCACCGAAATTTTCAGGATTCACTGGAGAAATGAGATTCCTCAGTGTAACCCTCCGGGTTTCTGCTCAGCTTTGTCTTAGCTGTGTTTATAGGGCTGGAAACCTCCTGGGAGGGGTGTGCATGATGGTCAATGCCCTGAGCACCAGCCCCACGGACATGTGAGGAAGCAGGAGTGGGAGAAGACAAAGGGGCAGGAGTGACTGTCAGAAAGAAAGATGAAGAGGGGGGAAGGAAAGGAAGCCCAAAGGGTTTTGCGGCTTTGACAGCAGGAGATGTGACAACCTGTACATGGGTTTGGTGCTAACTCCTGCCGGGCAGGCTCCTGGCATCTCTTTTGCCATCAAGAGAAACAGAAACTGGGCAGCATCCTGTTGTGGGGGCCAGGAGCTCCACTTCTTGTGGGCCAGTTTCCAGATTGGAAAAGTAAATGGTCCTTTGAGGGACATTAATGGCTTTCCCAACTTGCTATCCCTTCAGCCTCCTGGAGCTTCCATATACCATGTCTGGAAGCAGATCAAGAGGCAACAATGACTATGTGGGTGGGATCCAAACTCCATACCTAAGCAAAGATTTTGCTCTTGAAAGGGTGAACCAGCAGCTTCATGGAGCTCATAATGACAACCCATTGCTACCAGCTGGATAGTGCATGGGCATAAAAAAAGGGCAGTGACATTAACTCCCAAGCTGAATTGCCATTTAAGTAGGTTACCTCTTTAAAGCAATATTATTTTAATTTCTGTTCATTTCTAAATTCTCTATAGCCTGAAATGACCATGGTCTCTCTTTCTTTTCAGCTAGAATATCTCCCTTTCTTTCTAAACCCTCCGTTTCTCAAGAAAAGGAGGACCTGGTAAGCTTCCCTCTGTAGAATTCTGAGTCATGTCTGCTGTGCTCTGTTCACTTTGGCAAGAGCCTTCACAACTCTTGTGCACCTTGGAGACATAAAAGGGTAGGTGAGATATTTGATATGAGAGACAGTTTCAATGCAGGGCACCTGGGACGTGATGAATCAGTGTGTTTAAAGAAAGACCGCAGTGCTGGAGCTGGTACACTGAAAATGATACTTGTGTGGCTGAATTTCTTTCTAAGCTAATGAGTTGGGTAACTGTTTCTGTTATTACTTTTTTTTACAATATTTGAATTGTCCAAGTCTTTTTGATGGTCAGACATGGAGTAGGAAGAATAGAGGACAGGAAATAACATTATCAAAAGTATTTCTTTGTATGACTTTGATGCCATGACAGAAAAGCTCATAAATGGTCTCTGGTCCATTGAACCCTTTCCAATACTACTTGTGACATTAAGTCACTATGAAGTGTATTTTGTGGGCTTCAACATTAAAACTGCTGAAAAAGAGAGTCTTCAATTTGAAAGGAAAAGAAAGTCTTATTTCCACAGACACTCTCAACAAATTGAAAGGAGGCAATACAAAGAGAAGATCATGCAACTATTTGTATGCCTGAATCTATGTTATTTTTTTCAGAAGTATTGTCTTCTTTCAGCCTGGAATAGCTTAACTTTTAGGACATTGGTGTAATGAGGGTACAAAGTTTTACCTTCACGGAAGATCTCTTTTCCGAAAAAGCATCTGAAAAAGAAGTAGTCTAATCAATATTTTATTGTTAATTATTAATATTTACCATTTATCTTTCAGAAGTCACACTTAAATAAATAAGCAATATATTACATGTAGAATCTTCATGGAAAGAAAAAGTTGTTGAAGTTCATATTGAGAAAGAGTTTTATGCTGGCAATTGATCAAGTCATTCCATCATAAAGATTTCCTGGTCTTGGCTCTAGACATGATACCATAAAAAGCCAGTCACCTTATCTTGAGGTTTTGGGGTTTTTGTCCCTCCAGACTTGCGCTGGAGCAGAACCTTGTCAACGCATGAGTTTACATCATTAACACGGGTGTTTGGTTTCCTGAAACATAACAGAAAAGAGTGCTGTTGATGGGAGAGCAGGGAACAAGGGGTGAAGGCAAGGGATGGCTTCTACATGAATTGCTGAAAAAGAAATTGAAATGAAAAGTCAGCTTATTTCAAGTAGCAAAACCATATGTTCCTGCCCAGTCAACCGGTGATCATGCCTCTTTATTTGTCCATTTAGGTCAAAATATACTTTGCATGTCACTGAGTGTCTACAGCTGCGGGTTCTACTTGGTGGAATGTGTTTTACACTTGTTTAGTTTGCTTTTCAGAAAATTACTCTAAGAAAAAAGATTGCTCACTGTTCTCAAAGGACACTTTCCACTGCCCTGTGTAGTACGTGCTGATGAAAAACTGTCCTAATGTTCATAAGCTCCTTTCTGGAGTATCCCTCTTGAGGGTGACATTTCTTGCTTGCATAAATCCCTTTCACTCATCTGCAGGGACAACAGGTTACCCCATTCCACCTCACTTCAAAACCTGAACTTTAAAACTGTTCCTCAGACGTTATTAGTAGCACTTAGTTACCAAGGGCAGCTGTATAACGGAGTGCTGCTCTATTTTTTTCTGTTAGCATTCCAGTTTTGATATTTCAGTTGTGAGTGACTATGGCCAAGCAAAACTTGAAGAAGCTACCACCCAGCAGAGTCACTGCCGTTATCTGGGACATGTTCCTAGCTTGCCACAGTTGCAATCAACTCTGACATACTTTCATACTTTCACAGTTTCTTACTTGTGATTTGCCATTCCACCACAAGCAGCATCCTCCTGAATCCTTCAACTCCTTTGACCTCATCTAACAACACAATGGGGTAAGTCAGAAAGCAGACACTTTAAATTCATATTGTTTTTTCCCCTTTCCTGTGAATTGGGGATTCACAGTTACAGTTTTAAATGTTATTAACTACCAAGATGTGTTTGTTAAACAGGCAGGCACAACTTTGTATTACATGTGCCAGTTAGGTAAGTACATGACAAATTATGCAGTACTTTACTTCTTTTTGTTGTAGCTGGGCAAACACTGTGCAAAATCCCTTCTACAATGATGTGCTCAAGCGCCAAATTATTTGGCTCTAACCATGTGGGTTAGCCAAACTTGTTTCTTTCTGTATGATCTTTTCTTCTTTCCCAGGGACAGTCTACTTACCAAATTTTATTGGCTCTTGTGTAGGTGTGGAGAAAACTGCATAGGTAAATATTTGCTGAAACTGAATTTTCAATACTCAGAGTAAGTACTTCTGTGAGTTGTGGGCGCTGGATCATCCAATTCTTAAGTGTCAGAGACTCAGGAGTGTCTGTCTGGCACCCTGTGTGGTTCAAGGGAAGGCAGTGTTTGCGAAGGCAGCTCAGAGCCAATCTTTCAGCTCCTTGGTGCTTAGACTACTGCGTGCCAGTATGATCTTGAAGAGCAAGATGATCATCAGGCTACTAGACCCTCAAGTCATCTTGTATCTGAAATCTTCTCTTTCATGTTGCAGTCAAATCAAAAGGATAAGAAAAGGCATGAGAGAGCTCTTTGAATGTATGGCAGCTCTGTCAATGTCTCCTACATCACTTGGAAGTGTTTATTTTGCTTTATGTGATTTTCTACCTGAAAACTTGTCAAGTGGTAAAGCGGGATCCCTGTTTTCCAGGGCAAATTTTTCCTGGGTGACAAAATTAAATTCTATCACTCACTTCCCTTCCAGAACATTAATTTTATGAACAGATTTTCAAAGACAGCATTTTGATTGGAAGATACTTTGTTCATAAATTAAAAAAAAAATAAAATCACGTCGTTTAGAGGCTTGAGATTTTCTTTAAAACAATGTGTATAAAATGACAGCCCTTCTAAACTATTAAAACAAAACATAATGCAAGCCTGTGTTGCTTTGTTTGAAAAATGCTTCACTCTTTTTTACTCTGAAACCACGACCTATTCGTCTTTCATTTTTTGTTATAATAAAAGCACCATATTGCTTCATGTGTAAAAGTTACTGATACTGTAACTAACATTTAGGGTATTGGCTTGGACTTGCTCTGCCATAATTGATTTACTGCCTTGGGTGAGAAACCACATGGAACAGCATCTGAGTGTAATTATGACCAATTGCACCTGTACTCCTCAAAGCAAAAGCTACCAAATATCTCAACTCAGCATAATTCTACACTCAGCTGTACTTGAAAAGAATAAATCACTGAACAATTCCATGAAAAGAATTTCATTTTTTGAAGAGGAAATCAACATTTTTCATACACTGCTCCCCTGCTCCGAGAAAAAATGGAGGCAAGAAAATAAGGAGCCCTTGTGAGGTGGTGGGGCTTTAGCTGTGGTATTTAGCTTTACTTTGCTTTGCTGTGGTCACAACTCAGTTGCTCTGAGGAGCCTTTGGATGTGTAAAAGGACCTGTCTTTAAGGTGTCAAATCTGTTGTGCTGAAAAATATATAGTAGAAGGTAATTTTTCCTCTATCCCTTCCCTTCCCTTCCNCTTCCCTTTTCTTTTCAAAATTCTTTGGCTTACAGGTCAACTCACTTATAATAATACCTGTAGTTAAATTTTTAAGGGACTTCGGCTTGATTCAAATTGTAGCTTATTTGTATTTGCGTACAATTGCAAAACTTACTGTGGTTTTTAAAGTTCATTTGAAAGTAAATAAGAAGTACAGATTACAGTTAAACAATATTCATTGAAAATGCTATTGAAAAAATTTGCTAAAATATTTCCTGGGGAAAATATCTTTCCAGTGAAACAAAAATCTTCCTTCATATACTTGTTATGTTGAGGAAACTACACATCATCTGCTTCAAAAAACATTTTTCTTCATTAATTTTAGGCAAACATACTTTTGAAAAAGTTAAAAATAGTAATACAAAGAGGTATATAAAATTTGTATTTTTTTATATAGAGGGAAAAGTATACTTTTTTGAACAGCTGTGTTTCATACAGGCCTACCATAATAAATCAGTATTTGTCAGTAAGACAAAGAATATATCAGATATCAAACATATTCCAGTTTCAACTTCCAAAGGATTATTACAAAAATTGGCAAGTAAAAATATATACACCAAAATGCGTTAAAATACCCAAGAGCCTTTCTTAAGTGAAAAGTAAACCCTAACCTTCTTTTTGCTTTGCTCTCAGTCAAGGCAAAATCATGGGAAGTTCTGTTTGGCTCTTTTGATTGCACGTCCAGGTAGTGCACTCAACAATGCAATTGTTCTTTTTCAGGTAGATGCCCAAGGGGGAACCAATTCAGCCTGAAGTTCTTTGCTCTTTTCTAATTGAAACTTTAACAGTATGTGTTAACAGAAAAAAAAATCCCCAAATGTTTTGGGTCTGAAATATCTATTAATCTGTTCTATTCTGCTGGTTTTTTGCCTGGGAAGGTTGGAAAGGAAGCAACTGGTGAATCACTGATTTCCATGTTCAGTTTTGGACATGAGTGCCCAACTTTGCCATCGAAAGCCTGGGCAGTGATTGGCATGGATAATGACATGTACGCTTTGATGTTCTGCCTGCACGAAGGCTAACTTTTCCTGGTGAGACCGCTACAGAGAAGGAGTTCAGGTTTGCTTCCTAATAGTGCTCTCAAATATGTACCTGATACTGGCTGTTTCTAATATGAGGTCTCAGAAGTTGTTTTGCTGGACTGTTTACAGAGTGTAGAAAGGAAGGTGGCAAAAGCGATTAAATTTTTCATCCGAATGACAACTTGCATGCACCTAGCAGGTTGCCTTTCCTTTAGCGCCTTATTCCTCATTGTGTCCAGGCCTTAACGCACAGAGACTTACCCTCTTGTGATAAAGCACAGTGCTATGGGTTGATGTAGGAAAACCATTCAGCAGCCCGGCGCTAAGCTCTCCTTCCCCACATAATCCTTGTCAGAAGTGTAATATTGGATGGTGATCCTTGTGTAGGAGCTATTGTAGGGCCCAGTTGGCAGTGGCCTGCTGCACAGCCCAGGGGAACAACCTCCCACATCATTTCTCATAAACTCCAGCTGAACCTAGTAAAATATTGGCCACTGTGCATGTGGTAGTAGATGAATGTGACCTCCATTTGTCTTTCATATTACAAATGTTTTCTGTGATTTAAGGCATTCATTGCTTCCTTTTGCTGTCAAGGAAATGAAAGAAATACATTTCAGTAGCACTTTACAGAATGCACTTATCTTCAGCCATTGCTGCAAATATGTAGTGATCATATTCTCACTGTGCGAAATAAATCAGAATTTTTTGCCAGTTAGCCCACGCAAGTCTCAAGTTATGACTGGTGTCAGTTTTCCCCTTGTTAATAAGTTTCTTAGCTACATCACTTTTTTTTGTGTGCATTTGACTGTTTCCCAGTTATAGTTAATAAAGAAACTCTCAAATAAAATTGAAATCTGCTCGGCGTCATTTTTGTGTTGTATTTAGAACAGCATGGATCCCCTAAATAATAATAGTGGGATTTGTAAGGTGCCTCACCCCTGCAGTGCTTAAAGTCCTGAACAGAGGAATGAATGTGGATTAGAAGTGTCAGTTGTGGGTATATAATGGCAAATAAACAAATGAAATGTGATCATATGGAACCTAGGAAGAGTAAAACCTAAAAATAATAAAGGAAGACCACAGGGCCAGCATATGGGAAATAGCTTAAAGTCAGGTATATCTAAAAGAATGTCTGCAAAGCTAGAGGGGGATGAAAGCAGGCAAAACATGGATGGGACTGTGACAAAGGGTCTGCTTCAGCAGAAGAAAGGATAACTGCAAGTTTCAAGGCTTTGGAGTTATATAGACACAAGCACACTCATGTCCTCCAAGGTGTGACTCCAGAACTTTGATGACCCTGATTTGCTATGTTGATGTCAAGAAACAAGACACTGCAATATAAGGGTCCCAATGGGTCTACTTAGCAAATGTATTGATATTACTGGTATCTGTGACTTATTTTCAAAAGTGAGGCTGGTGTCAAAGGTCTTGAAGTTGCTTGCCCACTGTTGAAGAACAACCCTTTAATTACTCTATAGTGCAGCACACCCAACTTGCTGGGGTTGCTTGCAAGCTTCTGTTTCTGGGAGGCTTTGGTACTCTGGTTGGTGGGGAGGATGCCTTGACGAGGTTCCTGGATTAGCAGTCATGGCCTACTGGGTTCATGTAAAACTGTATGGAAGATTTCTACAAGTCTGCTTGCTCAGCACTCGCTAGTAATTAAACCAGATCAAAATAGGAGGTAGCAGCTGGGAGCTCTGCTGCTTGTGTGCAGTCCTGAGAGCTGTCACATGTGTGGATGGGGCTGTCATGGGGCATAGTATGTAGGAAAACAAATATTAGATGCCTATATACTTGAGGCATATTTGAGGGTGCTCTCATATAAATGGGGAGAGAGCAGAGGAGAAATGTGGAGAGGAAGTATCTTGCTACCTCACCCAACTCCCACACCTCTTGCCTGTGGGTGCAGTGTCTCTGCTGAGGGCCTTGCATGTCAGCTTTGTCAATGTGACCATATGGTAGTCTGCATAAGCTCTAGCTTTCTGCTGTAATTTTCTTGGCTTTCTACTCCTTCTGTTTCCCTTTTTGTTCTCCCTCTCTAGTCTGTCATTTCTTTCCCCTTCTGAGAACATCATTGCTTCCCTTTTTCTTCCTCTTCTGCCTTCAGCACAGCTTTCCTTCAGCACCCTACCTCCACCAGTCCTTTATTTTGAACCCTTGTTATCATTTTCAACCCACAGAAAACATCACACAGACAAAGCCTTTTTCCTTCTGCAGCTGAGATGGCTCTGTATGCTGATGTACAGGGTCCTCCTTGCAGTGCTGCTTGCTCCTGTGATCCCCACAAGTCACCAGTGGCATCTCTGTCCCCCCTCAAGCCACCACAAACACTGACCATGACACAGGGAGCCTGGACAGGAGACTCTAACCTGCTGTGCTTTCTTGTCTCCTCTGCCTTGGTGAACACTGTTTTTTAAAGAGCATGCAGTGCCAGCAGTTGCTGTGGAGAGGGAGCGGCTGCAGAAAATGACCCTCCAAAAAAGCTGCTCCCCTAACACATCTCTGCAGTGAAACTTTGAACCAGATCATATGTGGTGAACTGAATCATTTGAATGCAACTGGTTTATGTGGGTTTGGATTTAAACTAAAAGTATTCACTCAGCCCATATCACAAACCGTATTGTGTCTGTAGAGTTTATGGAAACACAAAGTTAATTGCTTGGGTGTTTCCAGAACTTCTCTGGTATTTAACTTCAGATAACACTGAAGGAAGTGTTTGCAGTCAAACGTAAGTTCTTTTTTACATCCTCAGTTTATAGTATACAAATGTTATTTTTATAAAAAAATTTTCCTGGTCACTACAGTAACTCAGATCTCATTCAGATACAAGACAGAGGCTGTCTCCTCTCACAACAGTCACCCCACTAGCTGGCTCACTGCTAGAACAGCACTGGTGATTGCAGTTCTAAGAGAATACAAAAGACTGTATTGTCCAGGGCTCCTGATCCAACACCAGTACCACTAACACATAGTTGCATATTAGAGAAAAACACGGTCATAAGTGATCAAAGCAGAGGGACAGAGATGCTAGTGAATATCAGAGAAAGCACACAGAATGCTCTTAGATTTAAATATAATAAGTCTATGAAAATTATATCCATGATTCACCTCTCAGAACTAAATGAGGTCAGTGCTGCCAAGGCTGGTATGGTTTTGGCTGTCTTAAGAAGGTACTGTATCAATGATGAAGGTGGTTAGTCTGAAATGGAGTGGAAGTGCCACTAAATTCTGCATGAAAGATAACCCTTACTCTCAAACTTCAAAACAGCAAAAAAAGAGAAATATCATCTCTGACTGAGCTGGGGAAAAAAAAAAAGAAGAGATTACATGAGATCAGTTTTTTTAGTCCAAATATTTGCTATGTCACAGAATCACAGAATGTTAGGATTTGGAAGGGACCTTGGAAGATCATCTAGTCCAACCCACCTGCCTGAGTGGGATCATCTAGATTAAGCCACACAGGAACATGTTCAGATTGGTCCTGAAGACCTCCAGAGAGGGAGACTGAACAACCTCTCTGGGCAGCCTGTTCCAGTGATCCATCACCCTCATGGTGAANAGTCCCCTGGTTGCTAGGTGACAGTTGCCCCTTATGACAACAGAACACAGTAGTCCAGAAGATTCCGGAAGCCGCAATGGCAGAAGACTACTTTCTGGAGGTCTTCTGGCTTTCACAAAACACTGATTTAAAGTAGAAGAGAACAGAAGAGAAGGGGCTAGTCCCTGCTGGAAGGGGCTTACAGCAACCATCCAGTCCAACTGCCTGACCGCTGCAGGGCTGACCAAAGTTAAAGCCTGTTGGTTATTAAGGGCACTGTCCAAATGCCTCCGATCCTGACAGGCACGGGGCACCGACCATGCCTCAGGGAAGGCTGGTGCCGTGCTTGACCAGCCCCTTGGTAAAGAAATTGATCCTAACGTCAAGTCCGAGCCTGCCTTGACACACCATTGAACCATTCCCCTGGGCCCTGCCGATGGATCCCAGGGAAAGAGATCAGCACCTCCCTCTCCACTTCTCTATTCAGGACGTTGTAGAGAGTGATGAGGTCGTCCCTCCGCCTCTTTCTCTCCAGACTACACAAACCCAGAGCCCTTGGCTGCTCCTTCTTCACCTCCTCTGGGTGCATTCAAGGACCTTCACATCCTTCGTAAATTGTGGGTCCCGGAGCCGCGTACACTAACCAAGTCGGGGCCGCACCAGCCCAGCTCTCCAGCCTGTCTAAATCTTGTTGAATGGCAGCACAACCTTCTGGTCTGTCAGCCACCTCTCCCAGCTTTGTGTCATCAGCAAACTTGCTGACCGTTCACTCTATTCCCTCGTCCAGGTCCTCAAAGAATATATTTAACAGTACTGGTCCCAGTAACGACTGCTGTTGGACTCCATTAATTACAGGCCTCCAGCCAGACTCTGCCCCATTGATGACAACTCGCTGGCTTCTTCCCTTCAACCAGCTCTCAACCCACATCACTAATCGACCCTCCAGGACACACTTTCTCCATTTATCCACCAGGATGCTATGGGGGACAGTGTCAAACACCTTACCGAGGTCACGGTAAACCACATCCACTGCCCTACCCCCAACCATCCACCTGGTTATATCCTCGTAAAAGGCTATTAAGTTAGTCAGACATGACCTCCCCTTGGTAAAACCATGCTGAGTACTTCTAACAACCCTCTTATCCTTGATGAGCCCGGAGACAGCACCGAGGAGAAGACCTTCCATCACCTTTCCCGGGACGGAATTGAGGCTTCCCGGTCCGTAGTTACCCGGGTCCTCCTTCCTGCCTTGTTGGAAGACCGGAGTGACATTTTCTTGCCTCCAGTCCTCAGGCACTTCTCCTGTTCCCCAGGACTTTCCAGAGATGATGGACAGTGGCCTAGCAATGACTCCCACCACCTCCCTCAGCACCCTCGGGTGCATCCCATCAGGACCCATGGGTTTATGGATGTCCAGGCGGCTTAACTGATCCCTGACCCAGTCCTCATCAACCCAGGCAGACTCCTCGTTTATCCTGAATTCCACTGGGGCTTCAGTCAGCTGGGGCTCCTGCAAACAGTCTCCGACAGGATAGACAGAGGCAAAGGCGGCATTCGGTCACTCTGCCTTCTTACTGTCCTCAGTCACCTCCGTCTCTGTAACCTGGTCTGTGACCCTCAGGCTGTAAGACTGCCTACAAGGGGTGAAAAGGACCACCCTAGTGGTATCTCTGAAAAGTAAATGTGAAACTTCTAATGTGGCCTAAGAATTGCTTTCCTACACGTCTGTACAAGCAATACCTGAGTTATTAGGCAATATACATTAACTGTACCTTTATCTTACCTGTCTTTTGACAAGAGGGATCAGACTTTTTTTAATCTACAGGTTGGCCACAGAGTTTTTTTTAAATCTCTGTCACCAGGTATACACAGAACTCATCTGGGCAGGGCTGAGCAACCTGACTTCACTTCAAAACTGGCTCTGCAATAAGCATAGTACTGGACCACAAACATCCAGAGGTCTCATTCAAGCTACATTATTCTATGTCTCTATATGTTAGCCCTACCTACTTCCTAATGTAGATTTTCAACAATAAAATTAGTCACTAAATAAAGGCCAGATGTGAGATTATGTCTTTGTTGCTTACTGTAACAGCACTTGACAGCCACACATTTTTAGGCACTGTGGAAAGGTAAACTGAGAAACATGATGTGCACGCTTCCTGAGCGGGTGTGATGGGAGGAAGATGTACCACTACCACTTCCTTCCTCTTCCCCAGAACAGAACTTAAGTATCTGGGTGAGGTTTTTAGTCTGTGTCAAAAAACTGTGATAGAAGGAGGGTAATACCCCAGCTCAATAATCTCAGGCTGTTTGTCTCTCTCACTTAGGTACACATAGATTTTATGTCCTAGCAGAGTTCCCATGTTAATTGCAGAGAGAAATTGGTAATTAGGGAGAAATGCCTGTCTGTATCTGCATGAGGGGTGGTATGTGTGTACTTACAGGTAGCACTAGGATCAGAGGTGAGAGCTATGACATAAAAATCTTTGTGACGGCTCAGTATTTTGTATTTGGTATAGCAACTAGAAAAATGCTAAGGACACTTGAATATTTTAATGAATAAGCATTAAGAAAAGGATAGTTTCCAGTATTATAATGAAATGCTAGGTATCTGGTTGGCAAATAAACCCCTTATGTCAGTGTTCAAAACCATGCAAGCTCTAAGGGATGTCAGACACCTTCATACACTTTGGTGTGTTTTGCCATTGCACTGTCTCAGGTGACAAAAATAACAGTAGTGCTTGAATTGACATTTCAAGAGAGGAAATGGCTCCCCAGGACAGGCCAGGGAGATTTTGGACTGAGGAAGGAAATACTAAATGAACACTAAATGACAGTCTGTTTTTCTCAGGGATTTCAAGAATTCATTCTTGGGTATGTATCAGCCTGTGGTTGTGGACACAAAAAGTATTGGGCTTTCCTTGGGATGACATTTTTAAATGTGTTTATTTATTTTTTACATTGTGGAAAAATTCAACTCACAGTTATATCTGGCTTTTGTCAATGACTGAGATTTTGTATTTAGAAAATCAAGTATGAATTGGCAAGTTTGTAATTTATATAAGAACACATACAGAGAGATGAAATACATTGGTTATTCATTATTGGTCCCTTTCTTTTAAAACAGATGCAGAAGCAAACAGTATGGAAAGAATAATTAAAAAAAGGTGTCAGCTCCTCTCTGTTTCCTTTTCTTTGGTGCATGGAGAAGAAAAGAAGCAGCTCAGTTTGTGGAAACAGTACCTCTGTCCATGCAGAGGCCTTCTGCAGTCTTCAAAAATATTGAAAGAGACTCTTCAGTCAGACAAGCAAAGAAGGCATCAGTTTAGGTAGTGCTAAAATGCCCATAGTCTACCTTGCCAATATTCCTTGTCCATGGGATGGAAGATATTGAAGACCAAAGATCCTTCTCACAAAGAGATTTGATGATGCTTAGGTAGTATATGGATAGTGGCCTTGATCTGATTTGACTCTTGCTTTTCAATATCTTCAGTGAGTCTTCAAAAAAGTATATGTTCTTCTGTTTTCTCCCTGTATGTATGCTGGAGGAATCCACATGTCTCAAGCTATACATTTTCCATTTTCCCTTAAACATGGTCCCTGAGGTGTAAGTACTGACTGCATGATGGAAACTTGGTAGGTTGCTATTTGAACAGGCTTTCTTTCAGCCTGTTCATCTACAGTTGCTTCCTAGCTTTTGTTATGCCTGATCAACATTATTTAAGTAATGCTGGTTAAGTAATGCTCTTTAAATGACCAAACTCCCCACTATGGAGATGGTATAGCTTTAAAAATATCCTGTATAAACCTCCAGTCCCATCTTGAATCTCTTCTGCTTTGTCAGTCACACCCTTTGTGCTACAGTTTGGATCAGAATAATATTGCTTGGGATGGGCGCAGCTCTCATTACAGGTTTTTCACTCCTGGTTTCCCCATTTCCATGTTGAGCTTGTGAACATGTGTATTTTCTGCCCGTGGGGTGTTATAAATCCCCTCAGAGAAGAACCAGAAAGTAGTTCAACTCTATTGTTTCATAGGAAATTACAAAGCTCACATTAAGAGCATGCACTTTCTTAAAGGGGTCAATGGCAAGTTGTGACTGCTGGTGGTATTGGAAACACAGCAGGTAAAATGCATCACATGTTATGAAGAAGACAAACAGTGAGCATAATGCAAATGAAGACAGATAGCTTTTCCTTCACCAAAATATCTATTGCCTCTGGACAAACTACTTTACTTAAGAAAACTCTAAATCTAACCTCTGGTCTCATATTACCTTTAAAAGGAAAAATAAACTCTGGAAAGTAACATAAAACATTCTCTAATCAAAACTATTTCATCACAGTCAAACAAATCAAACTGGTTAACAAAAGCTTTTCATTTCACTTAATGATGACAAGCAGTCGAGCTTCAGAAAGTCAGATTTGTTCTTGGAAGGGTAGAAGGTAGCTAACAAAACCACAGGTGAGAAAGGAAGTTTGTCAAGCCCAAACTGGGAATTGTTTTGTGAACTGTTCCGAGCAGAACCTTAATCATTTGACTCATTGGCTAGCCCTGAGGAGCCTGTTTTGCCCAAGTATATTTTCCAATATCTATTTAAAGTTAGAGTTTGGTTTAACTTTTAACCTCAACACAAACACTTTGCACCATGACTGTTCCAGTAAGTACCTGCAGAGATCTCTGGAAGTTTGCTGCCCTCAGTGGAAACAGTATTCTCCATTTTCTATTATGTATGTTAAGGAGAGGGAAGAAGCTGAGAAAATGCAACATTATCTCTTTATTCTTTTTCTCATATAGCCAGCCTCATAAAGCACTCCCTCTGAACTGAATTTTCATGTCACTACATGTATTATCTTCTTCTGTGAAGCAGTCCATCATAACAGACCATGTGCCACATTCATTTGAGATACTGAAATTTACTACAATACCCATGGCCTTCTAACCCAGTTCACATTCTGACTATGCTCCTTACATCTGATATTGTCAGGCAACTAATGCAAAATTTTCCAAAGTCTTATTTCTCTCTGCACAGTCCTCACGCCCTTCAACCTTATTTGTTTGTGTGTTAATTCATTTTCTCCTCAGCTGTACTTCCACACTGTAGGAAGCAGGGTTGATATAATGGGTGCTGGTCCTGTGATGACAGCACGTTGTCATCACAAAGTGTTTTTTCTGGGTCTGTGATTCTGAGACAGCCTGTCCTAATGGATTCTGATTGCTGATCATGTTTCTGATCAGCAATCTGCTGATCATGTTTCACAACAGTGCTCATCTCACCATCCTATGTGTCCATGGTTAGGTTTTTCTGACTGGGGACAAAAAATGCATTTGTAGTGTCACATTAATACATAATGATCCTTTACTGCGGTGCAGTGATTCATGTGTTGGCATACACAGTCCTCCATAATAATTCTGGATCTTCAGGCCTTACTTATGGGAATTATTTAGGTCATTCTCATAAACCTCTTTGGCCCTGCATATTTATCTGTCTGATATTCCTTCTGCCATGTTTTTGCCCTTAAAATGCCTGCAGCGTGGTACCAATGGAACATGAATGGAGTCCTTTTTCTGCTGAGCTGCACTGACTGTCCTCAGGTAAAAGATATCTGCCTCGCCTCAGGTACTGGTCTGCTGAGTGCTTCCATGCTTTCTCCCTCTGACCAGCCTAGGCAGTTGCCACTGCCCAGCAGCCTGATTAATGAGTCCATGGAAAGGAGACAGTCTGTGAAGGTAGGGGTATATCTAATGCTCAGCCCACACTTGTCATTGCCACTGGTCTATTTGCTCTGTCTCCTTCTGTAGCTTAATTTACACTCCTTCACATTTTCCCTATCAGTTTGGAAAGGTGCATTTTTACTCCATACATAGAACCTGCAGTTTTCCAGTTTGAGGTATTATTATGGATGTCTGAATATCATGAGTAAAGTGCTTTTATCCAGTGTGTTATGCTTTAAAAAAAAAAATTAAAAAAAAAATATATATATACACACTGGATGCTACCCTACACACTGTTTCCCATTTCTAGGTGTGGCATAAGTCAGACAAGAAAACCTCTAGGGCCTGCCCATTCCAATAAAATGATGGAATTGCATATTTGCTTTATACAAGTTTTCCTTCAGGCTCTTTCTGGCTCATTATTCACCTCCTTTGTACTTTTGTTCATGCATTTCCTTCTGCAGTTATGGGGTTCTGTTCCCTTTGTGATTTCTACTGTTCCCTGTACTGTTATCTTTGCACATTAGTTGAGTGCCAGCTTCGCTAATGCTTGTCATTGGGATATAAGTGATATAAACCCTCTAGTCTCATCCAGAGTTTCTTGGTGTGCAAGGAAAAATCTGAAGCACTGTACTTGGAGCAGATGTATCCTTTGTTCTTTCTCCAGAAGAAGAGCTGTGTCCTGTGGAATTTGCTTGCTGCAGAAGTCAGTTGTTTTAATGAAGTTTGGCAAGGCACAGGCCTATCGTTTCTTCAGAAACTTGATTATAACTGTTGAAAGGTAACCTCCTTAAACCAGCATTTTTCTGTGTTAAACATATGTCCAGAGCTTTTCTAGGAAATCATTGACTTCTTCTAGCTGGTGGCAGAAGAACAGCATTGCTGTAGCATATCTGGTGGCCAATGTATGTTATGGTTAAGATATAGACTGGGTTTGTGGTTTTTTTTTTTTTTATTATTTCCCTCTTAACCAAGCACACAGCAAGTTTGCAGCTGTTTTGGTGCAACCTAAAGAACATGCAGCTGCTGAATACTTATCTTTCATGTCCTGGTGAGATTATTGCTTTTAATTGTGGATCTTTTTTCCTTCAATGCTCTCAGTTTCCAATTTCATGTATCAGCAAAAATGAACCTGTTTCAAATTCCGTGTTCAGTCCTGAGTGTCAATAGAGAGGGCAAACTCTGTGTATGGTGGAGATTTTACTCCTTTGCCCCACATGAACTGTCCTTTCTAAGCTTGAAAACTGTTTCATAATTTCTGAGCATTACTACAGATTTATGTCTGATTGTAAGATTTTAAGGTGATGTGACAACACAAGCAATCCCAACAAAACTAAGCTGGAAAACCTCTGTAAAAGAGGCAGTTATGGAAAAGTAAGCTTTTCCAGTCTTGACCAGTGGCATCAACATTTTTTTTTCAATCTGAACAAAAATGTATTTTGGTTACACCACCATCGTTTCCAAGGTACAGGTGTTAGTGTCCCTGTACAGTTAGCATGTTGGAGGTACATACAGTCACAGAGACAGAGCTGTGCTCTTCAACCCCCTGCAACTGGTTCAGACAGCTCCAGATGATGATCCAAGGGAGGGATAATACTACCAGAAATTTCCAAATTTGTAGGAATACTACCATGTTTCCTTCTCTGGAAGTAGATTCTTTCCAACACTGTTAGTCCACTGTCAGACACTACACTTAAATTTCCAAGCTTGGTGAGAAGATTCCTCTGGAGTAGCAGGATATGCAACAAAACTTGAAGCTTCACTGCCTTTTTGATACCACTTTCATGGCTACTCTGAGAAAATCCCATCAAATTTTATCAAAGCTGAATTTAAATTCTGATTAAAAAAATAATAAAAAATCTGTTGAATTTTATCCCTATGATAATATATGAAATGAATGTTTAAATATTTTTCTATAACTCTTCAGTATTTAATAAAGTGATTATTTTTCTCCTGTGTAGACTGCAGTCTGAACAGGATTGCTTTTATGACAGAATCAGGCTACAGTGGGGTCCTTGTGTCAGAAATTGTTCTTACATTTTAGATTATAATTATTTTGCCACACTTTGCTTGGAATGTTTTCTGAAGATTTAAATGCCAAAGCTGCTACAACAACTTTTCAGGAGAGCTGTTCACCATACCAGACCACTCTGCTCAGATGTTCTTGCTGTTCACCTGCAGAAGCACCAACTCTTGCTTCTGGGAGTGACTCCAAGAGGTGTGAAGGTGCTGGGACTTGTGACAGGGATTATTTAACTATTGACTTGTTTGGGAACAGACCTAGATCCTGAATCCAAAAGGATGATAAGGAAAGAGGAAGATAGGCTGACTTAAAGAGCAGCCTATTAAACCAAAGTATTCCACACTGACCCATCAGAAGTTTGTTTTGGCAACTGAGGTTTCATCTCTGAAGACCTTTGCTTCTGTCACACACTATGAGCTGAATTGTCACATGTTGCCTCATTTTAGCCAGTTCAGGAAAAAACATGAAGCTGAATCAGGGACCTGGTTATAATTCATTGAGTTATATTTCTCAGTAGATAATCATGATGCTGCAGTAAATCTCTGCAACTGTTTTGACATATGTCAGCTAAGGAGAACAGTCTACAGTATCTCCTGACCCCACTCCTATCATCTCATTGACATTAAAGTAGGGACATGGCAGAGGAACACTCTCCTGACAGGGTCTCACTGAGGCTCAGGGGCTGACTCATCCTTCAGAAGCTGCTTCTCAGAACTCGTTTCACCTAGAATACACTACACACATCATATGCTCTCATATAATCCAAGAGCTCTTGAATGGTTTCCACCTGTAGCTTGAAGGGAGTGACTGATGGTGTGGAGTAGAACAGAGAAGGAAAAGAGGATGTGTATTTTGTAAGTATTCTGTCAGGGATGATGTATGCTGAAAGAACTTTTTGCCTTTTATTGCATATACTTATCTGATGGTTCTGCTTTTTTTTTGCAGAGTGTGCCAAAAAATGAAGTCTTGCATGTAATCACGTAATTCTAAAAGCTGCCTTTTTCTTAATGCTGTCTATACTTTGTCTGCAGGCAAGTGTCTACTGCCCAGTAAAATAGAACTATTGTTTTTTCTTCAGAAGAAACTGCATGTAGTTTTAGTAGTTATGACAGTAGGGGGACTAATTGCATTCCCTAGAGTCAAATGTAAATAAGCAGTGTCTAAGGACTGATTCTAGACTGCAAAGGTTGTCTGTGAAGGAAGTCATTTTTCCGGCCTTGAGAGGAACATTGTCCCATATGAAGGAAAACAAGCACCCTGATAACAATTCTGGTGTAGGGGTTTTTATTTATTTATTTATTTATTTTACAGCAGAAGTTATCTTTAAAAGTTGTGAGACATTTGTCTTAGACTCTGACTTCTTTTTCAGCTATTTGCAAGCATACACTAAAAAGTCAATCATCTTTGAAGGGCAAACATCTCCATCAGAAGTAGGAGAAATGTATATAAGGCTATTATCTTGTCACTGTGTTAAACGGGACAGCTTCTTGGCATTCTGGAAAAGAGGAACTGACAAAGAGCTATGATGTGGTGTATTGTTCTGTGGGACTGAATTTGATATTCTGAAATGTGAGGTTATGGTTTGTATGCTAATGGTAACCTGGATGAGGAAATCATTCATTCTTCAAAGAGATCATATTCCCTTGTTCCTCATAAACCTTATGGAGGAGATATGTGGGCAAATAAATTGCTATTAGTAGACACAGATTTTTTTTTCTTCAAGGCTTCTGTGCTCCTGAGTTTGCACAGAGATTTTAAAATTATAATTATAATTATACTTATATATTAAAAATATATATTATAATTATGTATCATTGTGCAAAGACAATTAACCACTGTTCCCACACTTCTATGGGGTCTCTCACAAAGACTCTAAGCTGTAATTACAGATAACCCTTGAAAAGTTCGCAAATAGAATTTAACTAAAAACAAGAAGCAAAGTATTGCTTAGCTATGAATATAGTATCAGGTCTGTTGTATTTCATTTATGGCTTAGGTAAGACTCCCTTGTGATTGCTACAGTCCTCAAAATACAGTTTTCTTATCCTATTCAAGACATCTTACTAGATTTCTTGTTAAATGGAGAGATTGAATTTCACTGGG
>VXBZ01009315.1:50717-80812 GCA_013399135.1 Heliornis fulica | reverse complement strand
TACCCTGACCTATTTAAGTAAGCCGTAATAAAAAGCACAAGAAGAATCTGATACCATAGGGGTACACCATATTTTGGCCAGCAGGTGATATTCTTTGATATTTGTGGTGACCATCAATCTGTCATTTTCCTGCATTGTGTACGCCAACATCAGAGACACAAACCAAACCAAACCAATGCCAAACTCTCTGAAATCTTTGTAAAATTTCATAACCCTTTCACGTTTGTTTTCTGACTAAGAGTAGTTCTTTTCTTTCAAAGATCAAAGACACATACCCTATGTAAGTCTGGCACAAAACCTTATATCTCCACAAACTGTTAAATATTTATTTGCTGCTGTTCAACTGCCAGACATAATCACTTAGACATTCTTATAGACTCTGATGACCATGGAAGATGTTTGTGACAGTGATATCTTTTCCAGGTTATGACTATGGCAGGTTATGTCATAACTATTCCAGGTTGTGTCATATGGCAACCTGCCATATGACTATGGCAGGTTATGTCATAACTATTCCAGGTTGTGTCATATGGCAACCTGCCATATGACTATGGCAGGTTATGTCANGGCATGATTTTATAGGTTTATTTTGGGTCTTGTCCTGCTTGTGCTGAAGCCTGTTAAAGTTTCGGCATGGATTTTAATAAAAGCAAAATTCTTTGTATTTCATGACAAGGCTTGAAAGAAAAAAAATATTTAAAATTCTGCAGGCAGAGACCAAAGCATTCAATAGTAAATGATAGCAGATTCATCACCAGGTTAGACACTTGAAATACGGCAGTCTACTTTGAAAAGTTACAAAACCCATTGCCTACCATCATTCTCTGTAGACGATCTATTGCATCTGCCTGTCAGCTCTTATGTAACTTGAATCTCTTGACACAAGGAAAAGGTAAAATAAAACTCTGTGTAAAAATCACTGTGGACTCACAATGTACCCAAATATGATACTCCAGTTCAAAGAATGGTGTTTGAACCAGACTACAGTTACTGACAAAAATGTTATTAATGATCAGTCATCAAATGCTTTTGATTAAAGAGAGAAATCCTGTAACACTAGAGAAGGCCATTTCTCTCTTTTTTTTTTTCTCTTATGCTATAGTGGAGGTACTTAGAGAAAGGTGAACTGGTTTTAAAAAAGATTAATTACACTTGTGCTATATTTTTATCCTTTTTAGACAATTTTAGAATAAAGAGAAGCTGACTTGAGTTGATAGTATTTTACCTACAAATGACATGGAAATAAACTCCTTCGTTACAGGAGCTAAGTGAATAATATAAAATGCTATGTGAAGCACTGGGATGAGAATCCCAGGTATACAATGGTGCAATGTTCCCTGCACACAACTTCCAGAGTTTCAAAGGTATTCAGACATCTTAGGAGATAGTTTGCTAGCTAGCTAGAACCTTCTGAGCTTCAGATGCAGCAAGATGAATTAGAAGCTTAAGACCTAGTGTACTTTGATGCCAGATATCTGTCCTGCTTAGACTTGTTTNCATGATTTTATAGGTTTATTTTGGGTCTTGTCCTGCTTGTGCTGAAGCCTGTTAAAGTTTCGGCATGGATTTTAATAAAAGCAAAATTCTTTGTATTTCATGACAAGGCTTGAAAGAAAAAAAATATTTAAAATTCTGCAGGCAGAGACCAAAGCNTAAAATAAAACTCTGTGTAAAAATCACTGTGGACTCACAATGTACCCAAATATGATACTCCAGTTCAAAGAATGGTGTTTGAACCAGACTACAGTTACTGACAAAAATGTTATTAATGATCAGTCATCAAATGCTTTTGATTAAAGAGAGAAATCCTGTAACACTAGAGAAGGCCATTTCTCTCTTTTTTTTTTTCTCTTATGCTATAGTGGAGGTACTTAGAGAAAGGTGAACTGGTTTTAAAAAAGATTAATTACACTTGTGCTATATTTTTATCCTTTTTAGACAATTTTAGAATAAAGAGAAGCTGACTTGAGTTGATAGTATTTTACCTACAAATGACATGGAAATAAACTCCTTCGTTACAGGAGCTAAGTGAATAATATAAAATGCTATGTGAAGCACTGGGATGAGAATCCCAGGTATACAATGGTGCAATGTTCCCTGCACACAACTTCCAGAGTTTCAAAGGTATTCAGACATCTTAGGAGATAGTTTGCTAGCTAGCTAGAACCTTCTGAGCTTCAGATGCAGCAAGATGAATTAGAAGCTTAAGACCTAGTGTACTTTGATGCCAGATATCTGTCCTGCTTAGACTTGTTTGAAAATTCCAGTGAGTCTGCAATCACTTGCTTAGATCCCCAGACACATTTATTAGAGTGCCCCAGTAAGGCCAACCCTGGCCCAGAGCTCATGCAAAGCTGGATGTTCACAGAGGTATGTATGATTCTAGTGTTCTGCTTTTGACATGTGGCTATTAAGTTCAGCTGAGATTTTGTGTGCTGATGGCAGTGTGGCCCTTTTTGCAGGACTCCTTGTGCTCTCTGGTGTTTTGGGTCCATGTTGCTGGATCTGTTCCTTGTTAGCTCACATGCTCTGGGTTTCCGCTTCTGGTTCTCTAGTTGGATGTCTCATCCAGCATATTCTGTGGTAGGGGAAATTAATTCTCAGCCAGGAGGTAAGGCAAAGCTCAATGGAGGATGTCAGTTATGAGGAAAAAAAGTTAAAGGGATAGAGCCTGGCTTATGCAGATCTGCTGAAAGTAGATCCTGGTGTATGGGCAGTTGATTTGTATGCGTTGCTGCAGCTGAGTTCGTCCAAGGGCATAACGGTGTGATGCATGAACAGATAAGCCTGTATGTACTGCAGTCTTTGGACAGAAACTTCCATTACTGTGGCTTGGAAAAGAAGCTGGATTGCCAGTGATCAGACCCATGGGCTGAAACTCATCACACTGCTAGAGGTGGTAAAGGTGGAGAATGAAGGTCATGCCCCTGGTTCTCCTTGTCCCTGTAATCGGGCAGATAAAGATCAAACTGCATCATACACAATAAAGATGCCAGTCATGCATGAAAAGCCATAATTAGGGACCTCTGTGCCTGCGCAGAATTAAGTTGTTCTTTTACTCTTCCAAAAATGATTCTGGCAGAGGATGGGCATGTCAGGGAAGGAGTGAGTGTCAGCTTTTCTGGTAGCTGCTGGTTGCAGTGGCAAAATGCTACAGGTAAATATATTCAGTGAAGTTGTTTTTTTTCTATATGAAGTAAAGTGTTGTTTCTTGAGTTACTCCTCTTTGGCAGAGAGAAGCATTTCCTGTGAGGACTGGATGTATTCATGCTCAGGCCCTGATCCTGCAATCTGATCTAACTGAAGGAGTTATGCCTTGTGCAAAGATGAAAAGCTCTCACAGGATCTCTGCATAGGTGAAGAGGTCTGCCAGGCTAGAACTGATTGTAGAATGGAAACTACAGTTGTAAACCAAAACTGACTCAGAATAAAATATACACATAGAATCCCTGCACACCACACCCCACCCCTACCCCCCCAGTCTTCAGAGGATCTTTAGAGCCCACTGTGCTCACAGAAAAATAATTTTTTCAATGTTTTGTTCCAAAAAACTGTTTTCATATTTTTCTAACTTTTTGGGCTGACTTTGTGTTTTTTATTAAATTTTTTTCCCCCAGTTTTTGCTTTGGCCAGTATTCCCCAAACTGTAGACAAAGCTGCAATTTGAGAAGATATTTTCCCTCTGCAAAATGGTTTGCAATTTTTCATTGTGTAAGAGTTGTAGGCAATCCTGAGGTGGCTTGTGGAGAATATGATAAATTTGCAAGGCATACTGTACTTAGAGAAAAAAGATGGAAAAGTTCCTCCACGCTTATTTTCTCCACCATTTATAATCATTAGGCTTTAAATGCCCCATACATCTCTGTCATTTAGATAAGAGGCATTGATTGCTTAACTGCTGCACAGACATTTCATACACCTGGTTTTAGATGACATTTCAGGGGTAGAAAGAGAAGGAAGTACTGAAAAAGTGTTCACAGTTTGCAATGTCAAACTTTATTACATAAAGTCATAAACAATCCCAATTAGTAGTAAGTAGGTTCATAGCCAGGGTTTTAAGCCAGCTCTGGCTTCATTAAATGTTTCCTGCAGTCAAGCGGGGCATTGGGATATATAAGCCGGGCCCGGATCTATAATAAAACACAGTAAAGTTTAAGAAAAGCTTTGCTTTTCCTTCTGATTGATTTCTTGTCAAGGTCCAGCAAAGCCTGAGGAAGGGGTTAAGTAGAGGTCTTGAGGGACCACTTGACATCTGCTACACTTGTGACTTTTTGATCTTGGTTTATTTTGCCTTGCTTTGAGGGATGCCCTTCAGTAAAGGCCATGTGTGCCTGTGTGTGTTTCCCAGAGATGGCCTGGGCTGGGAGGGGCACAGCAGCCAAGGGAAGCAAAGAAAACAGATCCTTGATGACAGATCAAATGAAGGCTAAAAAAAAAAAGAAAAAAAATGAGGAGAAGGGGGATTACATGGTCTGTAATCATGATAATGGGAAGGAAAACACTGGGGATCTGAAGTGTGAAAGCCTTGGTCCAGAGGAATGTAAGCATCAAGGATGTTTAGATATTAGTTTTACCCGAGCATCAGGGAGAGAGCAGTGTTCGCCTGCCTGCTCCTCCGTGTGCAAGTGACCAGCCCTGGACCTCACTCATGGTGCAGATTCCCCTTCCTGCGCACTGCAGGCATCTAGGGGGAAGCTGGGGTCCCTGCTGTGGTCCTGTGGTCCCAACAGAGGTCTAGCCATCCCATGAGGCAGGCTGGGATCTCATGAAAGGTGGTGGGAGGCCANCTCACCTGCCCTGGTGGGGCAGGTGAGGGGGTGTGGAAATGACCTTAAAAATGACCTTAAAAAAAGGTCATTTATGACAAGCCAGTACCACTGCTAAGTGGGTGGACATTGCCACAGCAGTTGCCACTGACAGCATAAGGATGCCATCATGAAGGCACCAGCTTTGTGGCATGAGTACTGATGTCTCTGAGACCCACGATGAGGCTTCAATGCATGGGACAACCTTCTACTGACATGGTCTCTGGGTACCATGGCAGTAGTCTTTGCCTGGGGTCTGGTCTGTAGGTCCTGGGGTGCAACTCCAAGGTGCTAGGCAGCTGTTGAGTGTCCATGGATAGCCACACCAGGAAGAAAGGGGTGCTTCTTTGATCACTTAGGCTCCCACATCTTCTTTGGTCACTTTTTCATCTTGTATAATTCCCTGGGTGAGGACAAGTGCTAAGTTGCTTAATTAGGCAAGGTTATTTTTTATTGTGACATTTTGTGAATAAACAGACTGTTTAATCCATAGACAACTCATTTATCTTAAAGGTTTTTTTCTTCATTTCCTTTCTACCTCCTTTAGCTCACCAACCTCCAGTCCCAAACTCAGAGTGATGAACTCAGTCAAGCACTGGCCTCTAAGCTCACACAAACATGGGTGTTTGTTTGAAATCACGCTCAGGTTTTAGCCCTACAGTATAGCTCTGTCTCCTAGTTTGACACTAAGACTTACCAAATAAGGGGCAATAAGAGCTCTTTAGTGTGAACAGAGGGTCGGCTTCCTTTTGGTGATCCACTTTGAAACAGCTATTTCCCGGGAGCGGGTGTACGACAGTCCCTTGTAACATGGAATTTCCTTGCTCAGTGCTGCGGCTGTGTGAGATAGCTGTGCAAAAGCTGCTGGCTGCTGGACCGGAGTCTGGAAGTTACACAGGGACAAGCTTGAACTAGAAGTCAACTTGCTTTCATGTGCCATGATTTCTGCAAAGCTGGGGTCTCCAGTGAGGACTTAAAGTAATCTTGCATAGTTTATGAGTGAAAATCCATTTACAATGAGAATGACCCCCACTGACCAAAAGTTTAAACAAATGCCCTCCATACACATTTCCTACAGTGGGGATCAAGTTCCATATGTATGATGTAAGCAGACCTCAAACAAGCCTCTCACCTACACACGTAACAGAAATCATTTGCAAAGAAAACTGAAATGACAGCCATATGCATGGGACGTTTTATTTGTTATGGCCAGGCTTGCAGACCCCAGGTAGGAGGATCTTCTGATCTGAAGATGCAATTGAAAACAGGTGCCTGCCATGCTGCAAGTAAAAAAAGTATTTGGGAGCTCTCTGGAGATTCTTTCAACTGCTGAAAATATGGAGACAACTTCCCAGCCCCCGATCCTATGCTTCCCCCCTAATTCCCCTGCTTCCAGAAATGGAGGAAACTGTCAGGCCATACTGATGCTGCCTCATTTACTAAGGAAAATGTGAAAAAGATTAAGGAGGATCCATCAAAATGTCAGCCTGATCTTGAAATGCTGGAAAAGAAGTTTTATTTAATTCAAGTGTCTGTCACAAAGACCTGGGTGACCTTGTTCTTGCAAGTGAAAGCCTTTGACTGTGACCCAGGCACGCTTCCTGTGTCCAACTCCTATTTAGCAAATAAGCTATAAGTACTGCCCATGTTTATGGTAAACACCTGATTAGGTTCTACTAAAAAAAAAAATTACAGCTGGATAATACAGGACTAGATTAGGTTTCCTTTTTATTCATTGTCACCAAATGCTCCCAATCTTTTTGAGCTCTAAGGCTCATTATGTGGATGTTTTAAAATGGTGCAACAGACAATGCAGCTGTATTTCATTTGTAGATAATTGATGCAATACATATAATAACCCAACTGTATATGTTGACTCATGAGCTAATTTAGGTGTAGATGTTACAACACTTCTGCAGCTGGAAATGTTGCCATCACACAAATCAGTTGCAGATTAATGGAGTCAGGTCCCTGTCTGCAGTAAGAAGAGATAAAAGGGCAGAGTCAAATATAAAAACAAGTTTTAAAGAGTTATTGTAAGTTTAAATGGTGTTTGAAAATATTTTCCCAACCACAATGCATACTGCAATGTGAACCTGGAATTGCTTAACTATATGGTGATTTGGTAATTTTATATATAGTAGATTCATAAAGCTAAGAACATGGGTAAGGAGAAAGGAGCATGGCCTTGCGTTTTGAAAGTGAGGCAGAGGTGAACATTCCCACTCCCATTGTTTTCTCTGCTACTTTAATTTCATTAAAATTGTCTGTGTCTCTGTGTTGCAGTCTGGTTTCTGGGTGATTGTATTCACTAATGACTGCTCTAAGACCTGGTGCCATTTGGTGACACAGCCATATAGAAGGTAGTGATGGAGCCAGAGGGATGTGGTATCTCTTAACACATTTACATCTTACAGGCACTCCATGCCCTATTTTCTTCATCTGTGAAAGAGAACTAAAATTGTTTACACATTTTCTGAATCCTTTTTGTAATCTGTGGTGGAAAAGAAACAAACATGCAACTCTGAGGGGTTATTATGACTCTTATGAACACTGATATCATAGCAACGTTTAAATACTTAGTGGTGCAAATGTAATCCCAACCACTTGTAATCCCAACCCAATGAGTTACTTTGTATATGTCTCTATATGTGTTGCAGAGGACTTGAGCTGGTGTTTAGCACTTGTGATGATAATTATTAGATGGATCAATAACTAGTTACAGGAGGAACAGGAAAAGTAGAACTGGGGTCCTGGGAATTTTTGCCGCAAAGCTGGGTTGTCTGGTGCCTTGTGAAATGTGAACACTGACCAAAGCTTTTCCTTGCATTGTTCGCCTTATCTGTTACCCATGCAGACTCCCTGAGAACAAATTAGGGATAAGTGCAGCCTGTAACCTCTACCTCATTGCTTTCTCCCCTCTGTTTGACTTTCTCTTTCAGGAAAATGTGTGAAAATATATTGCACTATGACTTCTGAGATTAGTTAAAACTGACAAGTGATGAGAAAATACCAGGATTCAGAGGTACAAATGGGCTGATGAACAGATGCACATACATTTCCTCATGCAACAGGCTAAGAACTGTTTCCTCAACTTGCTTCCCCTGATTCAACTGTCTTCACTGTATTCGCCTTCTGCCTAATGCTGCTCTTTTCAGTAATCATTTAGAAGGAGTGCACTGGAAATAGAAGTGGGTTATTCAACAGTTCTCAAGTTTTTTTTTTTTTAATGGGCCCATTATAGGAAATAATTTGGGATCCCTCCAAATGATATTTTCTAGGAAACAGTTATCACAGCTTTGAAAGTATCAGTTCAGGCTGAGTACTTCCAGACTGGCAAGGAAATGCTAGCCAGACTCTTTCCCTCTGAAATTGAGACATTTCCATAGCTGGTATCTGATTCAGAAATTTTACAGCAATGGATCTAATGCAATCTATGTATGGTTTTGGGGCATCCAGTTTCAGTTGCTCTTAAAGAATCCATCACAAATTTATGATACAGTTGATAATGTTTTCTCTGTGGACACAGGAAAAGTGAACTCTAGATTGGAGACAAAGTATAGGAAATCAGAATCAGTGTTACAATCCACAGAACAATATTTAAAATATATACACATAAACATCTATTCGGACTATATTGCTTTATTACTATGGACTTGTGTTTGGGTTGCTGGCATAATTGCTGTTCAAATATCTGTACTTAATTGCTGATTACTGGTAGAATGAATAGAAAAACTCAGTAAAATTGAGTTGAGGCAGGACACCTTGGAGTTAAGCACTTCTGAAGTGTAAAAGGCCATATATGAGCTATTATTTGAGGAAATCCTACTGCTTTGACTGTTGGCAAATGTAGCTTTATGAGAAGCAACATATGGAAAGGAAAACAGGCAGCAAAAAATCTCATTCCATCCATAGAACCACTAAGAAATTGCTTCTCACATTTCCTTACAGTCTGAAGACACCAGAGTTTTCCTTGGGTATCTTGTTTTCGTATAAGATGGACGCAAGTACAAGATTCTTGATGCTTTTTCTTTAATCTTGTTGTTCCTGATTAATAAAAGCAACACCTTGACTGAAGTATGTTGCGCAGTTGTTACTATATTTGTTGTTGTTTATATGGTCTTGGAAGGAAAAGCAGCATTTGTTACAGTCCAGTAGCTGTACTTACTGAAAATGCTTAGCTGACCAAAAAAAAAAAAAAACCAACAACCAAGAAGCATGAGTGGAGATTTGAAGGAGCACTCCAGAGAGGTCAAAATGTGGATAAGACTGTGAGTTATAGATACACAGCAACTGGCCTTAACCTGAAACCACGTTAAGATAAGTGGTGTGTGCAGAATCACATCAGTTCCAGAACACGGAGTTCAACTTTGCGATGCTTCAAAGCAATGGTTTCTATTTCAACGCAAATTTGACAATGATAGATGTTAATCACACACCTTGATGAAGAACCAGAGGCATAAAAGTAAATAGTGTGGCATATGAATCCCATAAAATAGAAAAGAACCACATGCACTAGATATACTTAACTGCTCAGAAAACCAGTGAATGCATCTAAAATGTGGCTATATGGTAGCATACAGTACTTCAAAGTTAGCATGGTGAAAATAAGATCTCAGTTTAAAAAAAAAGCAACAAGGAATTTTAGCAACTGCAGGAAAAAGAGAGCAGAATTTGTTTCTAATCTGAGATAGCTCCATTGATAACAGGAGTGTCAACAAAAGAAAATATTTGTTCTAAAAAGGAAGGGTTTTTTTTTTGTTTGTTTGTTTTGGATTTTTTTTCATTCACCACTGTTGAAGGAAAAAAATGTTTGCTTTAACCTGGATCCTGAAAGGGTTTAATTTACTTGCCCAATTTCAGACATGAATAGTCTCACTGACTTCAGACAAAGAGTATTCCTGCTGAGATCAATGCTGGTACTCACATATATAATGTTAAGTACATGCATGCATCTTTTCAGCACCCAGATCTCAAAAGCCTGCCAGAGAAATAAATACACCTGGAAATGAATATCAAAGTGCAAAGAGAAATTTTTTTCCCGGCCCCAGATAAGTATTCAGGAAGTGGACACAATAGCTCATTTGTGATACATTTTATCACTTCTGAAATGTGTAAGTGGAATCACTTGTGGAAAATCCAGGAAGATTACAGTCCAAGGTGTAGGGAAATTATGGTCCATGAGTCTCCCCTCTCACCAATCATGTGTTAGATGGGATCATCAAAGATTTCCCAAGTGTCTTTGTGAGTGGTATTGTAGGTGAAGTTGAACATTTATAGGCTCAGAAATTTGTCCAAGGTTCTCATTTTATTTCAATATGAACTCATGTTACATCTATTGAAAATTCTACTGACAGTCTCATACATGTAATTTATGACATTTCCTATCAAGATGTTTAGCTGAATTAGAAACACTTGTGAAGACCTGCCTGCAGCCAGTTAAAAAGCATTTTTGTAGCAGAGGTGAGGGCTGTTGAGACAACAAAGGCAGGCTCATCTTACTTTTATTCCAATGGCTGTTGATCAAGCAATTGCACCATAAACTGTTTACAGCTGTGGCTTTTGTTACGGTGGCAAAGAACCATGTTTAAGGGTAGACAGAAAGCTATGCTGTATGTTAGTTCACGACGACCATGCAGTTTACACACCAAACAATCCCAAACATATTTCTGAAACATCCAGGCTTCTTGATGAAGTAGCATTGATTTGTTCTCTCCTCTTCCTCATTTGTTTTACTGAACTGGTTACTTGTATGTCTGTCCTATTTTCCCAGCTGATCACCACTGAGACCATGGTGATAATATGCCTCCCAGCTCACAGGCTTCCTTTTAGGTATGTGATCTGTTTTATTCAAACAGATAAGGCTAAAATTAAAGATGGCCATTAATTTGAAGGGCATTATTATTTACTCAGTGTGGGGAATGTACTTATTCCTTTTGTTGCACCAAAGGAGATAATTTTAATTGCTATAATTAATTGACCTGAGCCTTTTTTTTTAAGACCAGATAAGTTATTTAGCTGTAAGGATCAGAGATTTTGCTCTCTGCTTTTGCATGATTTCCTTATAGCTTTGTTCTGTACAGACCTAGTCATTCTGTGATTCTTCAGGGACAAGGTAATTTCACAAGAAAACATCAAGAACTGGTTTCCTTGCCTGTTTTCAAGTTGTCCTTGCCAGGGTGCAGATGCCAGAGTGTGGACACTTAACATGGAAGCAGTCCTTTTGCCCCTTCTGTGTTACATGAGTGCACAATGGGACACAGGCCAAATCCATTGCATGTTTAACTGTCTAAAACATAGCTGTCTCTTGTAAGTTGGTAGTCCACTCTGCCTTCATGGTTAGTAGATAAGCAGTTCCAGAGATTGCCTGTCTTCAGATGAGATTTACTGACCTATTGAAGTATTTATCTTCCTCTTCCAAGAACAGAGGAAGCTTAAAAGACCTTGTGCCCTCATGTAGGAAGTTTGTGTCAACAGCAGCCAACTGATGTGCCTTGTCACACTAAGGCATTCAGGATGCAGTCCTTGGGGGAAAAATAAAACCAAAATTTTTTGCACAGACATCTTGGAAGCTGTAGAAGAAACTGGCAAAACTATACCACATCAGCCCAAGTTCTCTTTTATAACATGACCATATGACATTCTCTTGTGTACCAACACGCCACCTAATTCTGTTTCAAACAAATAATTCACGTTAGCCAATATCCATGCTTGTCATTATCAGAATACCTGATCCTATCATTGACCTGCACTCCCTCTGCAGGAGCCAGGTCTTCTGCAAAAGGCAGTCAAACATAATAAGCTGGGGAAAAAATGGACTTGGGCTAAACTTGCTTATAACATTACTAATTTCAGTGTTCTTGGAACTGATAAGACTTGCTTCAGCCTGGCTCTAGTGTCATGCTCTGCTGGGTTATTCTCTGCCCGAGAATATTGAATATTTGCTGGTTGTTGTTGCCTGGGTTTAGTCCACCTGATTTGTAAGGCCAGCATGTTAAGACCTATAACAACTCTCTTTCAAGGCCCACAACATTGGAGCTAAAAGACTAAAAAGTGTTTTGAAAATTGTATGGCCACCAACATGGCAGTAACCTACCTGAGGTGAAGAAAGTTGTCACATCTTTCTGAAGAAAACTCTACTGTCTCTGAGACTTCCACTAGTGATTTTCTGCTGTTTTCAGAGTTTATTTCAAAGTTAATTTCCAGGTTAAAGTCTTGATGTTTTGCTTCAAGAACGTCTTGAGTATTTGCTTCCTAAAAGCCTTTTTTTTTCAAAGAAGTAGCTTAGTTTACACTGTTTAGATAAAGTACTATGTACCTGATCTTCAATAGCAGATGAGTTAAATGCAAAAAGGTCACTTACTATTTATATGTTTGTTCTGCATTAGATAATAACATATTAAACTGGAGATAGGAGATACATTTTTGCTGAACCAAGGTAAGGAAGTTAGTGGCTAAAAAAACCCAGTATGATCCCTAAAGAACATCCCCCAAATTAAAAAAAAAAAAAAAGCCTGCAGATAAATGTAGAGGAAAGATGCTATGAGATAAAGATATCACAGGAGCCTTACACTAATCAAAATCTTCTGTGACTGCCTTATTAAGATACTTGCTTTAGGAATAAAACATATGAAAGAAGCCTCAAGGAGATAGGCCCTTTAGCTCACCACCAACAGAAGTGTAAAATGTTCCAAATTCCTTCAAGGATTTAAGTAATGCTTGCTTAGGGTGTTTCATTCCCCAGCAAACATGATTTGCAAAGCACAACTAATGTGTCCCTGGAAAGTTCCAGCATGAAATAAGACTAGGCGTGAAAGCCTGTCAGGGTCCAAAGAGGTATGATTTAAAGGGAAGCACTCCCTGAAAATGTGAGTATGAGTGTTACTAACTTAATCCATATGATATCTTCTGCCCACTCCCCACCCTACCCCCGTCCAGTGCATGGTGGAACGTAGGGCAGAAACGCATGAAGCAGACATTAGTCATTGTCTGCATTGTCTACGGGTGATATTTCTTCCATGAATTTATAACCAATGATTGCCATGCTATGTTTAAACATTTGTACTATTGATTAGTGTGCAAAGATGAAAAGTAAAGCAGCTACTCTACGTTTACTTGCAAATGCAGACACTTTTGGCAAAGTGAAAAATAGGCCCTTGTTATGCTATAATGCATAGTAACAATTTGAGTTCTGCAGTCTTACATACTGATAGAAATAACTGAAACATAGGTGTCTGGATTGATAAGGAGGGGGAGGAAGTCTGCCATTGATGATATGACACGAATGAGAAGATGCATGATGTGATTTTCTGTTGTTAGACACTTCTGAAACCTCAGGATTATAGGATTCTCTTTTCCTCTCAAGAAACATAGGTAAGTAGTAGGGGCTCTTTATGGAAAATGTGATTTGTTTCTTTGTTCTAGCTAACATGAAGAGCTTGAATCCCAAAGAATGCTAGTAAGTCAGTAAAAAAATGCAATAGACAAATGTCTCCTGGTTATGACAATCAATGACTTACATAGTTTTTATAGCTAAAGCAAGTTTGAATTGTAGTAGATAAAACTTCCTTAAAGTACAAACTACAAGCTTTTCAAAGGGAATATAATATCTTTCTATTGCTTTTATCTTCTTATTATCTGCAAAAATCAAACTCACTGCAGACTTCTTAAAAATGGCAAAATCAAACTCCAAGCACCTACAACATGTCAAATCACAGACCTTGCTGATCCCTCCCTGCCTGGAATTGGATCTCTTTCTAATCTAACAGTATAAGGACCTGCATGTGGACAGTGGAAGAGGGAACAGCAACTTGGCAGCCCTGTTTTCTTCTGTCCTCCATGTGTTGTTTTCTTTAGTACTATCATTTATTTGTTTAAAAGGAAAGAAAAACTGAAATGTATCTCTCTCTCAGCAATGTGCAGCCCCACAGACCACAGGGCAAAGGATAGTGACCTCTTGGAATCAGCTACATTTTCTAATAGGCCCTGCTGATAATATTTTCTTGATGACTGTACAGAGAAACAGGAAGAGATATAACATATTCTTCCTCATTCACTGGTGCTTCCTTGTTTTATGTAGCTGAAATGTTTAACAGGTTTGTTTTTCAGTTTAGGCACATGGATTATGGTATAATATGAGGGAAAAGTTGTTATCTTTTTATTGTAGAAATAAAAGCTTAGGATTTAAGAGAAGACACATAATGTATTGAAAAGGGAGAATGAAGGGTACTTGTCAGGCTACCTTGACACCTGATTTCCTCTGAAGGTAAACCATCTTGTAATTTTCTTCTGAACTGAAGAACTCAGTAAATACAGAAATACACTTAAACACAGTAAATACAGTAGAAACAGTAAATACAGTAAAACCAGTAAATACAGTAAAAACAGTAAAAATGGTAAAAACGGTAAAAACACTATTTCTCTCAGGCAGTTACAGGTTGTTTACCTAGTGGTGTGATATGGCAAACACACTGAAAATAATGGGAAATATTTAATAAATACAAGAAGCAGTAATTACCTGCTCCTGAAAAAGGACTATAATGGCCATGATACTTTGGAAATGTTAAATACAGGAGAAACATGTCCTAGAGATTCAAAAATATTTTTTTTCCCCAATGGGTAGTACTTAAACTGATTCCTATCCAAGTTATTAAGAAGCACTGCACAGGCGAAGGTGCCAGCTCTGAGATTTGAGATTTATTCTTCATGACCATGATGGCCTGATAACATTTCCCAAAAAGAAAAAGCCAGCAGCTGATTCACTGATGCATAGGCAAGTTGCTAATCTAACCTTTTTGAATCCACTCCTATTCCTCATCTTCACTATTTCTTGTGACAGTGAGCTCTACAGCATAATTATGTGCTGGTTGAAAAAATACTTGACTTTATTTGCTTTAAACTCAGTAGCTCGTTCCTGTGTCATGCAAAACCACAGTGAAAAATTGTTCCTCAATCATTTCATCAAACCATTCATGGTATTTATTATCAGACTTGAGCTATCTTCTTCCTTCAGCATTCTCCCCTTTCCAACAAGGAGTCTGGGCATGTATAGGTTTTTTTTCTCATATGGAAGCTGTCCCACATTTTTGATCATACATGCTGGGGTTTTCAGGCTCTAAAACTTGAGGCACGAGCAGCCATTTAAACAAAAGTACATCTTCTGTCAGGGGCTTCTCTTCTCTTGCACAGCAGGTGAATACCATCAAGTCACAACAAACTGCTAATAGGTTCCACCTTGGCTCTGACCGTGCCCTGATGGGTTTTGATTTCCTCCCATGCTGGTCCAAATGAACAGTGTTTCTTGAATGTGGTTAGTGTTTAAGGTCTCATTGTGTACATGGCCTTGAAAGATGTATTTTTATAGGTAAGTACCTCATAAAATATTTTTCTGAAGACATTTATCAGGAGAGAGTTTGAAAAACCATAAGGAGAATGGAAGGAGAAGGTGGGGAAAGCACATGTGCTTTTCAGCTGCCACAAAGCCCTGCAGCAGCAGCCGTCACGTGAGAGGCGACACTTTGCACATTACAACAGGGAATCAAAAGATTTATACTCAACACTCCATATATATGACTCTCTAAGGCATCATTTTGAAAGGGTGATTATTGGTTTGACATGAAGGAATATTTTACATTAGATGCTGAAAGTTCTCTGCGTACATAGCTATAATCACCTGATGCTGCTTTCTCTTACTGAAGGGATCTTAATAATAAATAATCATAATAATGATAGTTAGGATCTCAAAAATTAACCCATTTGTTTTCCAAGAACTCCCAGGGCTAGTATTTATCACTTGATGTGAATGCTCCCTGCTCCTCTCCCTCTGCTTACCCATGAATATAAAAGATGTGCAGACATATAGGAAGTGCCTCACTTAATTTGATGTCAGCTCTGTTTATTATTATCTCCCTGAGCTGTGGTAATCATAGTCCAGTTATTGAGCAATTATTAAACCAGTAGCTGTAGGTCCCCTGTTAGGCTTCTCCCTGGGATCTCCCATTTTCTACTCAAAGGTCCAACGTGTTCAAAGGCAATGCAATGAATGCAAAAATGATGACAGATAACACCTCTTAAATTCTCGTATAGATCCAGAGTGGTAGGAATCATTGAGTTTAGACAGGAACAGTTTGTAAATGTGCCACTTACACTTGTGTTTCCATGGCATCTTGGGCTAATTAGCATCTTTCAGTACATGCAAAGATGGAGTAAGAGCAAAAAGATGGCCACAAAAATCTATACAAGGACTTAGTGCAATGAATGGTCTGATTTTGAGAGATACTAGAGCATAGTCTTTGTTCATGTCTCTTTTCTGCAGAAAAGTTGCCTTATTCTGCTCATTTGAAGAACACACAATAGAAAAGGTTCCTCTCATCCTCTTCTCCTAATAATATTAACCTTATTGGATGAATGAGACAATTCAGGATAAAAAAAAGAATTGGGCTCAACTAGAGAGATTTTATGGATTAATGTATTAAGTAGTAATTTTGCCTAAACTTTTGCTCTTTCTGCTTTTTTTTTTCTTTTTCATTTCACCTTATTGTTCAAAAGAAAAGAAGATAGCAGTTCTGGACATGAAAACCTGACCAGTTTCCTGATGCTTCCTCTGTGAAAGGCCTTGCTGGTAAAGCCTGGACTTACAGAAGAAATCACATGTGCCCTAGCTGCAACCAGATTTTCATTGAGTGAATTTTTGGTCTTGCAAGACTCCTCCTGCTGTAGCTGCTGTGCCCTTCCCATCCATGCAGACTGCAGCTCAGGACTCTAGCAAGCAGAGAGCAATGGGAAGTCTTTTGACTTGCTGTCTCCCCATCCCATAGTGTGCTTATTCTAGTCCTTACAGGCTTTTGGCCTTGCTTCAACCCAGACTAGTTTATTGAAGAAGACTAGCCTCATCTGATATCAGTTGCCAAAGCATATTTCTTCTCCCTGCTTTCTTCAGCAAAAATAATCTAGACTGTAAATCATTGGCTCCTTTTTGTTCAAACCATAGAGACAGTTTTTCTGGGAGTTCACTGTGACAAACATGTAGATGTTAGTAAGGATTTCCCCTGGTCAACAATAAATATTAGGAATAGAAATAATGTTAGCACCACATCTGAAGTGCCATTTACTGTATACCACATAGAAATACAATTAAATGCAAGCTTTCTTGACCCCTTTTCCTTCTATATACCTTTCTGTCCTTGGATATTTTTTTCACTTTCTATCTCCCCTTTCTTATTTTTTTCTTTGTTCTCTTTTTTTTTTTTCCAGTTTTCTCTATAATTCAGTCTTTCTTGAAAATTCATTCTGCTCTCCTTTTCTATGTCTTCAATTTTTGTTCTCCATTTGAGACTTCCCACCACTAACAGAGCCTTCTTGTTCACTTGCTTCCTGGAAGGTATGTCCTGTTCCTTCAGGGATAAGAAGCCTTCTGGTGTGGCTCTTCTTAATTTTGCTCCACCAGTTTGCTCATCTGAATGGTGTTGGCACCAATGTATGATTTGGTTGCAGGATGTTTCTTCCACTTGCCAGACTTGAGGAGGGAGCTAAAGAGCCAAGAGAAAACTCTAGTTCAGGTATACTCACAGTAGTTCTGCAGTTCCTCTACATTTTGTTAATTAGCCAGTGATCCCACAGGTAAAACTGACCCTGAGAGTAGAGGCCAGCAGCATTCTTTGCACAAGCCATTACACACTTGACTGGCCAGCTAGTGAGTGAGTTATGAGTAGTGCTGACCACAGCAAGTGCTTTTCAGTGCAAGATGCTGAACACAGCAGTCTCCAGTAGATTGTTTTGGATATATGCTGACATAGCTGAGCTCAGATGATTCAAGATTCAGTTCTATACGACTGTTTTTACACAAGGCTGTAACCCAACAGCACATGTTGGAAGCAGGTTTGAAAATCTGAACCAAAGCACTGAGCCTTGCTGTGTTCTCCTGCTGAATAATTTATGCAGCAGCTTACAGGTAATAGAGAAACAGTTTTTTTTTTTTTTTCCAGCTGTATCAGAGGTATCAGAAAGGGCAACGAATCTCTCCAGCTGTATGCACGTCTCCTTCCAGACTACTGAGTTGGTTCAAAGTTTTGTTCCCTGGAAGAACAAAGCAGCTAGAACAGAAAGCTTTCATTGACACCAAAGCGCCTAGAATCTACAACAGCTTCACTTTGTCCTCAAGATCACAAGTATGTTCCTCAACCCATTGCCTCACTTTTGCAACATTTACTTGCCTATGCTTATGAAAACATACTATATTATGCAATTAAACATGAGCTTTACCAACAAGTGCCCTTTATGCATCAAATTCTGGGCAATTCATAAAGGTTATGAAGCAGAACCTTCCATGAATAGAGGTGCCTCTGAATATTAAGTCTAATTTGCATTTCTCTTTGCTATGGAAGTGCTGTTGCTTTTGATGCTGTCACCAAACATACAGATATCATTTTCCAAGACCATTTTTCAAAAAGAGGGCAATAATTGAACAGACCTTTCAGCTGCCAATTTGTAGGTGATGGTACCTTGTTTCTGCTCCTATCCCATAACTATGTTAAGCCAAAGTGAGAAGGATGTCATCTATAGGAAAGAAGGTACTTTCTCATTTGCAGTTGGATCACTTGCAGTTACTCTATCATGACAACAGTCTTTGCACTGATCATAAAAATAACTGTAGTGAAAAACATTTGTTATGGCCACTGCAAGGCTGATAAGGTAGTTGACATCCTGAGCCCTGAGCAGGATCACAGAAGGAAACTTGAGACCTGATCATGAGGGATGTGGAGAAGTCTGAGGTGCTCAACAACTTCTTTGCCTCAGCCTTCATTTGTAAGGGCTCTAACCACACCAACAAAGCTGCAGAAAACAATGGTGAGAACTGGGAGAAGGAAGACCAACCCACTGTAAGTGAAGATGAGGTTTGAGATCATCTAAAGAACCTGAAAGTGCAAAATCCATGGGACCCGATGAGATCCATCCACAGGTCTTGAGAAAACTGGTAGATGAAATTTCTAAGCTACTAACCATTATGTTTGAAAGGCCATGGCAGTCAGGTGAAGATCCCACTGACTGGGAAATTTAACCCCATTTTTTCACGAAGGGAAAAAAAGAAGACCTGGGAAACTGTCAATTTCTATGCCTGGTAAGATCATGGAGCAGATACTCCTGAAGGCTCTACTAAGGCACATGGAAAATGAAGACAAGGTGATTGGTGGTAACCAACACTAGGGCAAATTGCACCTGAAAAACTTGATGGCCTTTTATGGTGGAGTTACAACACCAATGTGTAAAGGAAGAGCAACTGATGTCATTTATCTGGACTTCTGCAAAGCATTTGACACTGTCCTACATGACAACCTGGTCAATAAATTGTATAAGTATGGGTTTGATGGATGAACTAATTGCTGTATAAGGAATTGGCAGGATGGTTGCAATCAGAGAGTTATTATCAACTGCTCAATGTCCAGATGGAGACTGGTGATGAGTGGTGTTCTTCAGGGATCAGTACTGGGACAGGTCCTGTTCAACATCTTTGTTGGTGACATGGACAGTGGAATTAAATGCACCACAGCAAATTGGTGGATGTTACCAAGCTGGGTGGTGCAGTTGATATGCTAGATGGAAAGGCTGCCATCCAGAGAGACCTGGACAGGATTGAGAGGTGGGCACATGCCAACCTCATGAAGATCAACAAAACCAAGTGCAATGTCCTGCACATGGGTCAGCACAACCCCAAGCACAGCTACAGGCTGGTTGGAGAATGGCTTGAGAGCAGCTCTGAGATTTGGGTTTCTCTGTTGATGACAAACTCAAAATGAGCCACCAATGTGTGCTCACAGCCCAAAAGGCCAACTGGATCCTGCACTGCATCAAGGCCAGAAGGTTGAGGGAAGTGATTCCACCCCTCTACTCTGCTCTGGTGAGACCCCACCTGGTGTTCCCAACGTAAGAAGGACATGGAGCTGCTGGAACAGGTCCAGAGTTGAGCCATGAAGATGATCAGAGGCCTGGAGCACCTCCCCTATGAGAACAGGCTGAAAGAGTTGGGGTTATCCAGCTTGGAGAAGAGAAGGCTCTGGGGAGATCTTATAGCAGCCTTCCAGTACCTGGAGGTGGCCTATAGGAAAGCTGAGTAGGGACTTTTTACGACGGCATGTAACAATAGGAGAGCTAATACCTGTAAAGTGGAAGAAGGAAGATTCAGGGTAATAAGGAAGAAATTTTCACTGTGAGGGTGGTGAGGCCTCTACACAGGCTGCCCTCTCTCCCTGTAAATACTCTCTCCCTGGCAGTGTTCAAGGCCAGGTTGGATGGGACTTTGGGCAACATGGTCTAGCGGAGGGTGTCCCTTCCAACCCAAACCATTCTGTGATTTTATGATTCTATCAATACTTCTGTGACTTGTATTCCCAGCAATTCTTGTATTGATTTTGGTTGCAACTCAGATATGCCCAAATAAATAATGGATACTGGGCTAAAATTATATTGCTTATTTAAAGGACGTTTCACTTTGAAAGTTGTCTGAGAGCATTTCCTGAGAAGACTCTAGTACACCCATTTGATATCCCACTCCTGTTCCAGCAGAAAACACCACCAGCACAGGTGAGGACATATGAATGAACTTGACAAGAGCAAGTGGCAAAGATTGCATTCAAGTCTTGGCTAGAAATGAATAGGGAATGGAATATCTAATAGGTTACTGCATTTCCTGAATTGACATGTATACTCTGATAACCAACTTCAGACTATCTTTTCAGATGAAAGCTTTTGCTTCTGCTGGAGAAAGGCCTTCTGAAACTCACACGATCGGTTGCTAGGCTAGAATCTGCCACTCAATGGTTTAATCCCATTATGCTGCAAGAGGATGGTTTCACTTGAACGTATTTGAATGCTTTTTCTACTATTAAAGAGAGTTCTGGACATAAGACAGTAGCCCTCTTTACATTATATGTATCCTGGGTCATTTCTAGTTATATAGTAACCCTGGCAATGTTTTTCTCTTTGCAAATTAGGGAATATGTGTTTTATAAGCCTATTTTTTCCCCTCCATGATTTTTTAGCTTTTTCATTATTAAAACATTTTGGCATTTAACTGGATGTCTTATGTAAACTTTCAGAGCAGCAGCTATGCTTACTACCAGCATGACATGGTACAAAAACATACAGTTCTTTACAAAGATTGAAAAAGGGTGAGGAGGAAGGAGAGAGGCCAGGACCTCTTCTCTCTGGTCAAGCACAGACCATCCTAGGACTCCTTCTGAGCCCTGTGGGGGGCTGGCAGGAAAAAAATTGTAGCTGCAGGGATATGTTCTGCAGAACCAAGGGTTGAAACTAATTGTAAGCAGATTTTGCCCGCCTTTTTTTGATGAATGATGGCCCACTGGCATGTGACCTGGCTTGGCAATTTCCCTACAGTGTCCAGGCTGCCATAAGGAGATACGTAATGTCTAGAGTGATAGGAAACTCTTTAGTGCAGATGGTACAGAGCTGCCTCATAAAATGACTCACTGTGAATCCTCACAGAAATCTCAACTATAAAAATGATAATGGAAAAAGCACAAGAAAATGCAAAGTGTCTTAAAAGCAATTTGTTCCATCTCAAGTCTTCCATTTTAGATACAAAAAAGAGATGCATTCTGCAAATGAAACAGCAATGTCTTCCCCTTCATTGTTTTTTGACTGGCCATGCAAAATCAAAAGGACAAGGTACAGGAATTGTGGAGGTGGAAGGAGCTCTTTTAGAAAGCAAAGGAACAGCTCTCATCTGTCCTTAGGGAATAGAATCAACTTCCTGGGAAATGATGTATGCACACAAGCTCTTCGCTCCCTTTTCCACTCCCATTATCCCTCCAGTACTAAGAGGAAACACTTAATTAGTAAAAATGGTACCTACTGTTTTCCCAAGAGAACCACTGAGTTTTAGCTCAGAAATACATTCTGAACCCCTGTGGGTGGGATTTTTCCTTAATCCCTGAAGTGATGAAAGACATATTTTAGCAGATAGTGTGCCATCAAAGTCAAGTTTTCTACTCCTTGTTTCTTTCCTTTGAATTCTTACATATTTTCATTTGCTTTTCAGTATAATTTATTAAATTTTTTTCAGTGCTTATCCCTTATTTAAGGCAACATCTCAGCAGCAGTCCAGTTTGCCTGTGACTTTTATTTGGTCTCTGTGTCCAACAGAGATGAGCAGCAACACAAGACCATAAGTAACACAACAGGTAGTGAAGAGGAGAGCACTGAATGTAGTTTTTGCCTTTCTCCTCTTTCCACCATAGCAGATGGCATCAGAACACTGAGTAAGAACACACGAACCATTTTGAAAGACAAAGCACTATCTGCTTGCAGGTTACATGTGCTACTGTGATGGCGATACAGGGTACCTTGTACCATGTCAGTATTTTAATGTGATTTAGCAGCAAATCCTCTAATTTCTCCCACTTACCTGACTTAGATTAGATTTGCAGAGCAGTTCCTGTGAGAGCGAACTTTTTTGTAAGAAGTCAGTCCCAAAATTCATTTTCTGGAACTCAACAAGTTCTATCCAATCCCTTGTGAGGAAGCAGAGTCAGATCATACATCTGGTCCTCCAGGTAACTCCAAACCGTACAAGTATTTGGGACACTTGGTCCAGGGAATCACAAGAAGTCTGATACAAACCAGACCTGCAGAGAACAAGGGTGGAGGGGCTTCAACACATATTCTCCTCTTAGCAGGTATGCACACCTGCTGCATCGCTTCCCTTGCTCAGCTTTACCTCATGTACCTCTCTTGGCTATCTCTGTGCAAGACCATGTAGCACCACAGAGGTATAATTTATCTTTCAAGGACCACTGAACAACACTCCTCTTCTCCCTGGCAAATTCACACTGCAAACACTGTGGATGTTAAAACCAAGACAAAGAAGATACCTCCTCAAAGCAAAGCATCATTATGAAGATCCTTTGGCTGTTCCTTCTCCATCTGTACTGTCTGTGACTTTCTAATTGTGCACACATCCTCTTAAGTCAACCAGATGTTCTCAACCACTTCATTTTGGGTTTCTAATGCCAGAGCCTCTGTGAAAAGCTTCCTTTAGAGCTGTGTCCAGCTGGCCATTTGGTAAGTCACAGTCCTCAGTCCATGCAGATAGACAGCAATGGAGGGAAAAACCTGAGTTTCTGCCAATACAAGGCAGAATCCTTTTGGCAGCAGGATCATATTTGGGATGAGACTTACAGTCTTATAAGAATGCTGAGATCTATGCAAAGAGATAATGACCCTCTTCACTCAGTGAGACTCCTACTGTGGTACACAATGACAGCTTTTCCAACTTTGCCTGTCTTCAGTGAGGCAAATGAGGCAGAGGGCAGCTCATTTTTGGGAGGGGTAACTCAGGCGTGGTAATCTGTGGGAAACAGGGTGATGCATGCAAAGGGCTCAGCTGTAGCATTGGGAATTCAAACAAAATTATTTCTCAGTGGTAATATACTCACTCTTTGAATCCTTTGAAGCAATACTTGTCTGATAGACCCACACTTAGGCTTAAGGCTGTGATCTGTGCATGGTAGATAGTTATCCTAATAGAGAAGAGTTGCAGAGGAGCACTCAGGGACAGGGAAGAGCTTCTCTTGTGAATATGTAGATTCGTTTGACACCTGATATGTAAGCATGTGTAGGACTTAACATTCAACATCTTCCCCTGAAATTCATATGAGGTTCCCCCCAGATTTGATACTGAGACTCGTTGTAGTTGTATGATCCACACTATACAAGGCATTTATTCATAAAAGGTAAATTAATTCTGTGCTTGTATTTGATATGTGGTGCATGTGCTACCCTGCATTTGCACCACAGTGTATAACACCTTATATACAGGCTGTAAAAGGTTGACTCAGGGAGGTTATGGGGAGAAAAGTCAGAAACACAATACCGAATCTTTCTCTGCCATGCTATAAAATCAACTATTTTTTGTCTGTATAAACAATTTCATTTTAAAACCAAGCCTCAGGAATGTGGACCTGTGATAAAAATATATAATTCAATTTGAAGCTGAATATTTGGTGATAAAAGTACTCCCAGGAATAATATTTAAAAAAGGATTACATTCTTCCATACTTTAGTTGCTTGCTTTCTTCTGGAAAAGTAAACAAAGGCACTTGTGCGTTTAACTCACTACATCAGAAATTATGACTGTTGAGGTTTCCAAAGTACTCCTTTATACACACACATACACTTGCACTATTTAAAATGCCCTTAAGGTTATTAATACCTTTGTTTCAAATTTGTTGAACTCCAAGATTACTAACTTTCAGTGTGAAAAAGTCACAGGAGGTGTGAAGTCTTCATTAGATTTGCTAATTAGCTGACAATTCTACAGAATCCTGGTCACCATTCAAACCTCATTTATATATATGGATTTATATAATGTTAGAGTACATTGGCAATAAAATGTTTGCAATTGCATTATGCAGTGGGATCATTATACCACATCTTGTAAGCTTTTTCATTTTTTTTGAATACTCTGCCTACCAATGAACACTCTGTTTTCTATCCTTCTCCTGACGCTGCTTAAAACTCTGATCTTAAAAAGATTTAGTGGAAGAAAAGCTCTTCCTTTTTTTCCCTCTCCAGCCAAACAACTTCACAAAAAAAAAAAAAAAAAGAAGCTCTTTTTAATTTGTTTCCCCCCTCCCCTACAGAAATGGTTCATCAGCTGCATTTTGCTGAGTGAACAAAAATCACTGACTTTTCTGCATTGCAGTCTTAAAACTATCTGAGGAAATCGGTGTGAATAATGGTACAACACCATGCTCTTTACTTCGAGTCCAGACTTTGTCTCATTAGACATGGATGCAAGCTGCAAAGGTTGGATTAAAGTTTTTTAATGAGCATTTTGAAAGTTCAGACTAAGTTGTTGGGTTTTTTTTTTGGGTTTTTTTTTTTTGTTTTTTGTAGTTTTGTTTTGTTTTGTTTTGTTTTGTTTTGTTTTTTTCCCCAGACTGTTACATGGAAATGGTCCTGCTGTGAGATTTGGATCAAATCTGGGGTTTTGGTGCAGTTCTATTTTTGTTTCTATCGTACTCAAGTTTTCAGCGTTCACAGCCTGCCATAAAACCCCTCTGTTAAAACATGCACATTGTTAAAATATGCACAGGACTTGGCTCAGATCGAGCATTGCCGAATGGAAGCCAGCAGAACTGTGGGCTGGAACGAACCCCTAGCTGCAATGTACGGCCACACTGAGCACCAGGACTAGCTGGGAATGGCAAAATAAATGGCATTTTCATAGGAAACGTGTCTGAGAATTGCTTAAGTACCCAGTGCCCTAGCTCCAGGTAAAACCTGCTCCTCTGAAATGCTTCTGGTGCTCTGGGAGGGGCTGAACCAAACACCCCTCAGCTTTTGAGAGAAATTATGTTTCTGGGCATGTTCCTTATGAAGCAACTGTACTTTTATAGCTGAAAATAAGGCTTGCTCTTGGATTATCAATAAAATATGGCTAGCTTTTCCAGATGCTTTGTGTGTTCTGTCTGCTGGCATGGTGACTGGAGTCAGGAGGGGTTGTTTGGCACAGCTGCTCCCCGGCACAGCTGAAGAAGTGCCTTTTCCAACTGCTCACACGTGGAGCCTTGAACTCCTTGGCTCCCAACAGACTGCTTCACACAAGCATCTGAGCCCCATTTTGCAAGGAGCTTCTTTCCATTTACTTCATGTAACATCTTCATTCCTCTACCCTCCTTTGTACATGAGGAGGTGGGAGTGGGGAGAGATAAACAAGATAGCGGTAATTTTGAGGGAGGTCAGTGTTCCAGCTGGGAGTCCTCTCCCTCATGTGCTGCTAGTTTTGGGGGTTGTTTTTTTTGGAAGCTATGATACCTTTAATGATGATGGTGTAAACTGGTGTATGCCTCAAGGAGATCACGATTTGGTTATGTTGATTCCTTGGGAGAAGCTATGCAGTACATCATACCTGACAGGACTGGCTTCCTTATTTCTGTTGTGCTGATAAGGCACTGCACAGGCCACCCTTAACACATCACAGTAAGAAGGGCTTTATGTGCCAGCTATGGGAGGCTGGCTTAGAAGAGAGTGTGTTGAGAAAAGTCAGAAATAATTTTTTTTTTTTCCTGCTGCCATGCCATAAAATCAGATATTTTTTGCCTATATAAACAGTTTCATTTTAGAACCAAGCCCCAGGAATGTGGACCTGTGATGAAAATATAATTCAGTTTGAAACTGAACATTTGGTGTATCAGGAATAATATTTAAAGAAGGATTACATTCGTCTATACCTTAGCTGCTTTCTTCCTCTAGCATAATAAATTAAGACTCTGTGTTCATTTTGCCCCAAACACCTCAGCTGATATTCCATGAAGTTCACTTGAGATTTTTGTACATGCTTCTAAAATGGCTACGCATTATTTGCCTTTAAAGGAAATAATTGCAAAGCTTTAAGATTTGTAGCCTCCTCTGACATGCGGGATCCAGAAGATTGTAGGCTTTGACAGGGTGGCAGATCTAAACTAATTCAGGAGACAGTTGTTGACAACTGTGAAGTCTACTTTGTCTGAATAGCAACGCTTAGAAATATCTTTGATTTCCTTTGTGGAAATAAGAAAAGAATCTCACCCATGCCATAAATACTTTTAAACCACTAAGATTCACATGAACAACAGTTGGAGATGATTATGTCTGAACTGTGCATTGTTAAGGAGATGACTGAGGGTATCTGTAACCTGTGCATTGTTCAGGTCATTTGGTCGGAGGAATGGGAAGGACTCTGCATTTGCTCCAGCACAAGTCAGTGACCCTCTGTGATGTGGTGGACATGGCAAAAGCATCTTGATCATGCACCTTCATGCACCTTCATGCACCTTCATGCTTCCAGTGTCAGCTTGCTCTCATAAGCACCCCAGTAGAAGTGGGGTGCCTTAGAGCTGTGGCAGATCTTGCAACCCAGGACAACCCAGAGCTCCTCAAGTTTCAGCAGAGGAGCTGGCCCTAGGTCCTGGTGCTTGCAGCACAGCAAGGGGAGCCTGAGGGCAGACTTGCACCCCCACTCCCCTGAAATGCACCTAGGGCATTTCATTTTGGCAGAGGCTGAAAATCTTGCACTTGATTACAAATCTATCTAAGGATTATGGAAGTCATTCTGACCTATGTGACTCTTCTGCCTCCTTATTGTGATGACTGAGAATAACTCCAAGAACTTGATATCCTTACTTCTAGTAAAAGTCAGATTTTAACGTTACTACCAGAATGCTAAACTGTGACTCTTCTGATATTTGGAACTTCCTGGAATGGAATCTTTCTGCCATAAAATATACTCATCCTAAAGCTTAAGTGAACCTCTGAGATTTTGAAGCTGTAACCATAGCAAACATAACTTAAAGAAGGGAAAATGTGTTTGTCAGTGTCATTGCAGCTTTACATGTTGCAATCTCTAGTTCTCTCAGACACACCGTTCTTTTTGGTCTCAAGACAGATCAAGTAATATCAAAGAATTCCAGTGGACTATTTCAGTTATAAAAGAAAATTAGGTTTGATACATGACTACTCAAAGGGCTTTCAAAAATATGGCAGAATGACCTTCAAAGAAAGTGTCGGTCTCAATAAACACTCAGCACAGCTGTGATATCATCCCCCTTTCCTGGGATCCTGAGTTGCTGCAAAAGCTTTCAGGAGTGGGAGGTATTTGCTTTTCAGTCCAGCTTGAATTATTTCTATATTAGGTTTTATAGGATCTATATGTGGCTATTTTATGGCTCTTTAATGTTTATGATGTATTTATTATCATTCTTACATTTTCCCTACAGCTCTACTGAAGAGGGACTCTCTAAAGATTGTGAAGCTTTTTGTTATTGTACCTTTAATTTACAGCCACTCCATATTTTTAATTTGAACAGTTTGGCAGCGTGACTGACATTAATTAAGTCTCACTATGTCCATCTAAATTAATAGTCCTATATAAAATGCATTTTAAGTAGGGGCAAACTGGGTCCAAGAGTAGTCTGGGCAATGGAGCAAGTTTATGACAGGGCCTGGGAAGGAACCTGCAAATAGGAGATCCCTGTTGACAATACCAAGCTGTAAATTATGTCACTAAGCAGATCAAAAGCTGAGCTCCATTGCTCAAACAATTGCCACATAGTATTAGAGAAGCAATAGTAAACCCGTGCATGTTTCCGGGTGTGGAGTGTTGGCTGGCAGCAAAGGGAAGTGGAGTTTGGTTTGGCCACAGAAGCAGGTCCAGGGCCAGCCTAAGCAACAGTGGGAGTGTTGGGGTCATACGAGGGAGGAATGAGTGCATTTTGCCCAGCAGCTGTCGTATTTATTCCCTTGGTTGCCCTGTATGTCTTATCATTGGCTTGGCATCCACACTTGCTGATGTGAAGATATCCACACCATGAGTGCGGCCCTGGAGAGTCCACCTGGTCAGAGTCCTTCCTGTGCTTGTCACTTGTGATTTTCTTTTCAGTTCTCCAGTTCTGACCTTTCCTGGGATTCCTGTGCCCTCTAATTTCAATTTAACCCTTTTTGTTGCTGAATCAGACACCAACAGTTTGCTCCTTCCCTTCTGCCCTACTTATTCTCCCTTTTCTTTTAATAGAAAGGTTCAAGCTGAGACCACATGATCACAGGAAAGCCCAGATGTTTAAGGATCCCAGGAGGTCATCTACTTCAACCACTGCTTACAGTCTTCTCAAATCTCTTGTGCCCAATTAAAAATGGCAAACCATGACTCGTTTTGTAGGTGCTAAAATAAGAGAGTACTAAAGAGCACTGAAGAAGGAAGGATGACTTAACACTCTCAGCTGGCTTCCATACCTAAACATCTTCCTTGGGGTTTTCTTGCCAGTGCTTGGGAACAAGTTTGATCAGAATCGGGCTATGCCATCTTGTAAAACTTCTGCACCAACATATTCTCAGTCTTTATGATCCTCTGTGAACTGGATTTTAAATGCAAAGAAGAGTTGCTTTCCTCCATGGCAGCTGTGTGGATGCTATGCCTGACACTATGCTCCTCCTTAGAAATTGGAAAATTGGCAGAGGCCCTGAAAACCACGTGAAGCATGAACCTGACATGTTGAAGGGAGAAGATTTTTCTAGCATGGGTGTACAGCTTCCAGGGTGGCAGCTTTCTCCAGTGACTCTGGATACCCCAGTATGTGGCTAGAGGGACACTTACTCCTCTTCCTTCCTTGACCTGCATTTTCCTAGGGTGATGTGCGCCTTCATTAAAGAACGGCTTTTTTTTTCCTGCAGTGGCTATGTTACACAGACGGTTGACTCTCTCTTTTGCACCTGTAGGTGACAAAAAGGATGTTTGGATGCTATTTTCACATGTGAAGGAGAATTTGCCCCTCTGCTGAGAAACCAAACCAGAACACTTTATGATTACAGTTATTATATAAAGAACATTATGGCTTTTTGCTGAAGATAATATTTCTTTGTGAAACTGTCAACTGTAGTTGAACTATCTTTTTTCTACTCCTTCTCCACTATTCCAACCTCCCGAAGCATACTAACACACAGGTCCTTAGTTAAGCTGTATTCCAAGTTCAAGCTCCTCCAGTTTGCTGGTTTTCAGCCTGCTGGTAGTTTGTAGGATAAGGCACTGTAAACAGAGCTAGCTTTTCTTAGAAATATAATGGCTTGATAAAAGCATATAGTTTCAAAACCACTCAACAAAATATTTATCAGAAGGGATCTCATGCTATTGCTCCCCACATGTAGTCAATATATCACTTTAACTACAATGCATTTACCCTCCCTTCTGAAGCCATGTGGAATACTCATCTTCTCTAATCCTTGTCTATAGCATTTCCAAAGTACTTTACAAGCTTGGAGTAATGGACTTTAATGCCTTGCAGCAGCTGAGCTGGTAGCATATATGATACCTTAAATGTAACAATCAAAGGAACATGCAAGATTTTGGTATTTCCACTGGCTTGCAGATGTGCAGTGTCCAGGTCCAAAAACGGTAATGTCAAGTTTAGACTAAAAGTGTTTAAAACAAAATAACGTCTCACTGCTCTGTGTCAACACCCTTATAATGTGAGAGGGTATTCTCTGATAGAGAGAGCACCAGTATTAAATATCAGTTGTTTGAACCCTACAGTAATTTCTTTTTTGTATGTGTGTCCACAAATAAGNGTGTGAAGTTTTCTGGTTCTCATTGACACTGATGCTCTTGATTTAAGATAATCCTCTTATTGTTGGGGACAGAAAAAATGTAAGTGAACTCTGCAGTGAACCTGCAATCTTTTTCCTTTGTTTTGTCTAGAATTCACTAACTAGAGGACCTGTGGGTTTATATTAAAACAACTGCAT
>VXBZ01009315.1:15117-50617 GCA_013399135.1 Heliornis fulica | reverse complement strand
AACAAACCAACCAATAACCAAACAAAAAACCAAAACAAACTCAATAAGAAGGCAGTTTTCCATGTCCCTTGTCTGGTAACAGAGGGAAAGAGTGTGTGATTATGGTTAGAGTGGAAGGCATAGAGCAGGGGAAAGGAGAACAGGACAGTGAAGCAAACTGCTGGAGCAAGGCTCCTTCCAAATAGGTCAGCCAGCACGTAGGCTGCAGATGAGACAACAGGCTGAAGATGCCACTCAGTTAACTTCAGAGGTACCACATCATGAGCAGATGCTTCTCCTGATGGTTTCTGTTACAGTTGGCACTGTCACCCCATCTATAATCTTGGCTTTTTCTTACCTACACTGACAATTGACAGGCATATGCTGACTTGAGGCAGCTCTATTCTGGGAATGTTCTGGGAATGGTGGAATTGGTTGACACAGGTTAGAACATATATGGAGCCAGGTCCCCACTCCTACTTAGCCTGCAGCATCCCTGACATGATGCCAGAGAGGTCTACAGTGCTCTGCAAAGGGCCCCTCTTCAGTGCCAGGAGGGTGGTCAGGGAGAAATACTCCGTGCTCTGAAATCAGGGATTGCGAGGTGGTGGGGATATCCAGTAGAACATCTACATCACTTGAGCTGTCACTGAGAATGGGTTGTCAATTCCGCATAGAACTGCAGGACGGCAGAGCTCAAAGGAATTATCTATTTCACCCTCAGCTCAGCATCAGCTACTCCAGCACTTCGTTTTGGAAGATAGGTGTCTAGTCTGTCCTTAGCAAGCTTTGCCTGTGAGAGACAATGGATGCCCAGAATCCCACTGCTGTAAGACCTCCCTGCCTTTCTCTGCCATTGCCATTAAACAGTTCTTCTAACATTTAACCTTACCCTTTCTTGCTGATAGTTATATTAATTGACGATTTTTTTTCTTAGTTTCAGAGGACATGGGGAAGATCTTACTTCCTATTTGCTGCCACCCTTAATGTAGCTATATAGTATCACTATCTTTTCTTGGTCCTCCCTTCTCCAATACAAACAGTAAAGTATTTCAGTCTTTCCCTGAAGAGAACATTTTTCTAGTCATTCTCATGACTTCTTGAAGCAGGGACAAACTTTTCTTGAGCTCAAGATCTGCCAGAGCCAAGTGGAACAGAAGAGTTAATTTATGTGTTTAGTAGATTATGTTCTTGCCTAGTCATTTTGGTAGGACAACTGGATTTAATTTCTTTTTTTCCCCAGCAACCAGGTCTTTTTAACTTCTTCACAGCCTGTGCTCTGATACAACATTCAGACCTTTTCCTGCAGCACTGTGTTTCTGCCAGGGTCTCCCTATCATCTTGTGATGCAGATGGCAATTCTTCTCTGAGACCCTTGCATCTCTTCTGGCTGAACTGTATGTATCTTGTTTATTTCAGACCTGTCCTCTAACTTCTCAAGATCACTTGGATTTCTCAATCTGTCCTTTGATTAACTGTCTTGCTCAACTTTTCATTTTTTAAATGAATTTAATGATAATTCTGTCTGCTCCAAACAGTTAATGTAGTAAAGTAGTGCCAGATGTACAGTTGCTATGGGTGTGTTAGAGGTTTCATTGAAAATGTTTCTAACCAGTCACACTTTTTTTTTTTTAACATTGATCTCTATGTTCAGAAGGTTTAGTTAGTTTTGGTTTCCATAGAGAAAAACAACAAAATGAAAAAAAAAAAAAACAAGAAAAAAAAGAAATATAATTATGGTGTATTCCAAACTTTCAAATAATCATTGTCATGAACAATGCAGATCTTAGAAACACCTGATTTTGATTTCCTGGAATATAAAAGGAATTGATCGGAGAGTAGGTCGGACATCTGTGTATTTACCTGAATTGGCCTTCTGAAATACTTGATATTTGTTGATCAATAATAGAGATTGATGAACCTTAAAACACCTCATGTACAGGCCACTGAATGTAGTTTTCTTCACTCAGAGAAGAAACCGATCTAATACACTAGTCCGGTACACTTGTCTACAGGAAGTAAAATCTTGCAGAAAAATTAATTGACTTGGGTGAATGTCATAGCAAATAATGGAGAAGAGAGAAAAATATTGCTACTAGATAATGTTTTCAAAAGAAGTTTATTAAAATGTGGAAAAGGTTAAGTTGCTTTTTTTTTTTCTTCTTTCTTATATACTGAAAGGAACAGGATTGTCTCAACTCAGACTCCTTTTTCAACATTCTCTGTTTTTTACTAAAAAAAAACCATAATAAAATTGACACTTTTGTTTGCATTTTTGTTGAAAATTAATTCTTTTTACTCACTTCTTACTAGAGGTGTTTGAAAATGAAATTCTAAGGGTGAATAAGAGGTTCACTCATATGGACCTCTGACCCATGGAGAAGAGTGAATTTTCCATCTTACGGTGAAACATCTGATGCTGGTCACCTCCAGAGAAAGGATGTAGGGTTTAGATGGCCAGTGTGTTTGATCCAGTTGCGTGGCTCCTGATTAACTGCTGAATATCAAGAAGGGTTTAGGGGGGGTCCCTTTCATTGCAATATCACAGATATTGCAATGAAAGGGACAAGTTTAGTGCTATCTAGTTTTCATTTTTAAACATACTATTCTCTGTGTCTGTGCCTTTTTATTTTTTTTGTTGTGGTGGGCTGTGCCATTCAAAAACAGGTTCCTTCCCCTGATGCAAAACTGCTACAGGGGTTGTAAGCAGTCACGTCATGTGCATGGATGGCAGAGTAGCTGGAGGTGTTATAGTCCGCAGATTATAAATGACTGCAGCACTAGTGTGGACCAGGGATGACTGGGATTTGTCCCCATGCTGCATGCAGGGATTGCAAAGTGGGCTAGTCCTTGCCAGGGCATCTGCACCTGTCACTGGTTTGATGCAGGCATCCCTGGGGTGATTCAAACAAAACAAGCCCTGAAAGCACTTTCATTAATTCACCCTGCTGAGGTGTTTCTTTTTTACTGACTACCAAAGGAACTCAGATGGTGAGATCAGAGCATCAAGACACAGATCTGCTAGCTTGAATACATTTTATGTGCCTTTCTAAATTTATAAAAGCTTTTATAGTGGGGCTGGCAACTGCACAGAGTTGCCTCCTCCCCTGAAGCCAAATCTTATGCCTTGATGCTTCATGAGATATCAGCCGTGTGCTTTAAAAAGACGACCTAAAATCACTGGGAGCAGAAAGCTTTGAACACTTCCCAGTGCTTGCAAAGGTCAGTTTCTTTGTGTCATGACACTCATTTTCCTGCAGCGAGTGTTGGCCCAAGCAGAGAGGGTTTAGCTACACTCTGAAGTGTAGCTGCTGCCAGAGGGAGCTGGGAGAAAAGAATTTAATCAGAGGAGTCTGGAGACAGCTGAGATAATTTATGGACAGAGGAGACAGGAGGATACATAGCTTCAAAAATGTTGTTAACTAGTGTAATATGCAAGGAGGACAGCGTAATGGAGTGTGTGTACATGGAAATAGTACAAATATTTTGCCGGTGTCCTTAGGGTCTTGGGAAAAGATTTCCATTTTACTAGTTGAATTGTCATGAGGGATTTTCAAGGGTCAAGTTCCATATTGCAAGGAGGATATGAAACTTATAGGCCACTTATTGCATGGACATGTGAAGCAAAAATTGTGCAAGCTTGGAGGTTGTAAAAACAATTGAATCTTTTATGTTTGAAAAGAGGCTTTGTGTCATGGGCTGTATTGCATCACTGAATCTTAATCTCTTGAAAGGCATGGTTGAGAAGACGATGCTGTGCATGCTGAAGGAGTATGGCAGGCTCATTAGAGGGCCTACAATGAATCCTCACAACAAGTGGCATAGTAGAAGCTGCATATCACGTGATCCGTGCAGATTGCAAAATATGAAACTCAGCTGCGAATATGATATACCTTTGTGAAGGGGCCCAGTAAACTATAAAAAACCCTCCCAAAACCCAAAACAAAAGAGAATTCCTGGAGAGCCTTCCTTTGTGCTGTGACCACAGAGAGATTTGAATAGAAAATGTTTTGCCTCCATGGCATATTTTGCAGTCCTTTTTCATTATTCTGTAAACCTTGAGTCACTTCAGCTTTGTTGTGATGAAGTAGAATGGCACATGATCTTTACCTGCTTCAGTTGCAGGTTGGGAGGGACCCTCAGGAGAGTTGAGATCACCAAGGGAGACTTTTTGGTGTGGGATGTTAGTCCAGACATTTGAGTGGGACAGTGACACACACAGAAATGAGAAGAGTTTAAAACCAGCAACTGAAGTAGGTCATTGAAGTGTTTTATAGTACTTTTGGTATTACCAACATGAAGAAAATTGCAACCGAGATTTTTCATGTTTTTCTAACAGGTCCAGTTTTGTATAAGTTGCTACCAAGGTCCTTTTGTTTATAACTATTTTATCCCTAAATCCTTGTGGATGACTTGAAAGAGATTTTATTTTTAGAACCTTTCGTAGTTCATCTTTCAGTAGAAGTCTCAAATGCAGTTTTGGTGTTCTCTCTGTCTAAGTTATTGTTATGTTTTCTACCTGTTACAACTTAGTAATATAACACAGTGCAAGGCCTAAACACATAAACCAGCAAATTATTGTTTTGTTTTACAACAACCCCAACTACACACTAAAATAATCTGGGAAAGTATTTTCTAGTGGTTAATGTGATAGATAAAAAGAAATTGTTCTGTATTTTATACTTAATAAGAAGACATATATAAGAAAAACAGTAGCAATCAGCAATCTGTATGGTACTGTTCATGATTAAAAAAATATGAGCTAATAATAACCAGATGAGAAACCGCATACAATAGTTCAACATTTCCCTCTAATTTTCTGTTCTACAGCAACAATCTTTCTTTCAGCCTTTTCATGGCAGATACTAATATTTCTTTAAAACTGTGCATGTCACAGGGCAGAACAGCAAGTAATAATGCTTTGTGAAGCAAGTGGCCTGTCTGCTCTTCAGCCCAGTGCTGGCCAGGGCAGTCCTCAGCTCAGAAAGGAGTTGTTTCACTGAGCAATTTTAAAGAGGTATGGTCAGATTCCTTATACTGATAAAGACTGTTAATGGAATGAGAAGAAAAGCATCTAAATACAAATATTTAACTCCTCTGCCCTGTCCTTCTGTCAGTGGATAGCATACTATTGGTTTCCTTCATTACTCAGTCTGCAGCTTAAGGTGTAGTTACATCTCCTTTTTTAATGCTGCAGCAAAGCCTTTTCCAGTGTTTATACTTTTCTTGACTTCTCTTGTGGATGAGCTGCCCGATATCGAAGATTCAGCTAATCCAGGTACATTTTATTTTGTGAAGCATTTTACTGCTTCTCCTTTCCAGACCATAGCAGAAACTGAGATGCTTTATTACTGACAGTAATGACCTGAATTGCTAAGCATTTTCCCAGAGCTTGTGGAAGGGGAAATCATGTGGGGAAAAGGAAAAGTAACAAATCTTACTTTTAGCCAGCTTGTCTTGGTGTAACATGTTTCTTTACATTGTGGACGGTTAATTTACATTATGTATAGTGCCTAATGCTATAGGGTCCTTTATTAGATCCTTAGCTCTTGCCCAAATGCTGACATTGTAAAGAAAAAAGAAGATCAAATAGCTAACAATTTAGAATAAGATCATGCTAAAGTGTGGTTCTACTCAGAAAAAGGTACTGTAAAACTAGCACCTTTTCACTCAACAGCCCCTACTCACATTAAGTTGTATGAACCTCTTTTGTTGACAAAAATAAGCTTTTACTGTTTTTTTTTTAACACCTGGTCAGTGTAGTGATGCTTGAGTGAATTGAATTGTGTTCGGTCTTGGACTTCATCAGCAGAGCCATTTACTCGTTAACATCTGCATAGTTATTTGGAGCAATGAAACTTCACTGTTTTTACTTCAGGGCTATTTGATTCCAAGGTGTTATTGCTTGGTAGCTGATGACTTTACTGGATCCTCAGTGAAGTCAGAAGCTGATGGATGAGCTTCAGGCAGATAGAAGGCTACTTAACTGACAAAGCCCAGGATGAAAGTGAGGATTGGTGAAAACTCAGCCTGAAAATTAAGTGTTTGGAACAGACATCAATGGTAAGAAATGACAGTACTGGAACCTTGACTTTCAGAAATTCACTGAAGGTGCAAAGCTGTAGTCAAGGCATGATACAAACCTGGCCAATGCTTTGGTAAAGCATTCTCCAGGCTATTTTCAGACTTCAATATGAAGTCATGATTTACAGCAGAGCTATATGTAGCAAGAAATTCAGAGCTTCTGAAAGTCTTTCAGATCTGAACAAAGATGAAAACTTGATGTTTCAAAATTTTTGTAGGGAAGGAGGTTAAAAAATAATAAAAAAGGAAATATCCAGAACCAAAGAGAGCAGTTGATTTCAGAGTCTCATGAGATGTCCTGAAACGGAGGAATCACTTCACTCTACATGGTGTACAGAAAAACTCTGGAGCATGTACTATTTGCTGCTGCATCTTGGCTTGCTATTTACTTTGCAGACACAGACCACAGCTTTATCAGGCTTTCTTACCTGGCATTACTGGTCTAAGTGTTCCTGTTAAAATTGGGTTGCCAGAGGTTCTCATCCTTCTGGGTTTGGGAAACAGGTTTGGGAGCCCCAGCCTGCTGGCTGAAGGATGATAGGATGGTGAGGAAATCATGGTCAATGGGTCAGAGGAATGCTAGTATCACTGTGCTGGACTCCTGGGCGCCACCTCCCTTTTTCAAGAGCTGAGTTGCTCCTTGTTCCTACCATCCAGGTGTTCAGCTACTTAAAGGGCTTTCTGTTCAGTCCTTTCTCTCTTCCAAGAACAAAGGCATAAGTTGCCCTCCCAGCTCTCTGTGGTGAAGCTATGTACTGCAAACTAATGATGTGAACACTGCAAGGGAATAAAAGACCTGATCCATTTCACACAAGATTTTATGAAAGAATAAGTAATGGCTTCCACCAGCAAATTGGATTGAACTTATGACTTCATGATATCCTTCAGCAGTGCCCTGGATTATCTTTTCTTCTACAGTATCAAATACTTCTGTCTTAATTCACATCAGTGCTACAGTAGAAATGGAAGAAATTAGGGTCAGTTCTTCCCTGGTACTGAGACCCTTGCTATGGACTCTGCCACATCTGGATGTTGTGTTTTTTCATCTTTTGTTTTGCATAAGGAAAGGAGAGACACGTTCCTACCCCTCTGCACACTACCTCTTCCATAAAGTAACCAAGTAGATGTCAGCCAGTGGCATCTGGTTTCATCTGGCCTCTGCAGCAGGCTAAGCCCTTTCACAAGAGGCCAGCAGGGTGGAAAAATAAGAAACTCCTACAGGTTTGTCTTCTTTATTAAAATAAATGGATCACCATATGTATAGACAGTTCACAATTCATCAGGGAGAAATCAATACAGAGGAGGTTTTCACTACAGTTTATTGGACAGAAAGCCTTAGAAGCTTAAATACCATGAGGACATGGGAAGCCAGGTACACCTCCAAATATTTCAAATAAAAGCAGAATTTTCTAAACACTGGCAATGATTTGCTCTGTAAATAGGTTTAACCTTGGACCTTCTGTCATCTTGTATTTTTACACAGGAAATTAATTTCTACATCCTCTGTGTGCATAGAGAAGACAGAAAGTTGAAAAACTCCAAGGGATTTCCAAAAAAGCCTCCATATAAATTTTAAAATTAAACAGATGTTATATGATTACCATTAAATCTGAGCCATGGGTTCCTAGGTTATAAGCTATACATGATGTTCTGAAGCAAGTGATGAAATCGATTCTTTTCAATTACTGAAGGTTTTCCAGATCAAAAAGATCAGGATTTAGATGAATCCATATAGGCCTTGTGTTCCAGCAAGAGTTTATAAACATCTATAATAAGTAAATGCTTTCACAATAGCTAGTAAATGGCTGTGGGTGGAGATGCTCTGAGACAGCCCAGCTCTGCTGGGAGAGTTGCTTTGTGCTGGAAGAACTAGTCCATTGAGATTGCTGACCTCAGTGGGCACTGGAGTGGATCCCAGGTGAGCTGAGGGTAAGCCTATCTGATTGCCTAGTCGCTTGATTCAATCCTTCTTCTATTTCTGTAATTCCATAAGAAATCCCTATGTCTTGTGTTTGCTAGTTCAAAATTGCTACACTGAGAAAATTGCTCTGGAGGAAGGAAGTCTTTAAGAGAGAGCTGCTCCTGCCTGCTGGTGCCATAGGGCTGCCTTCCCGCCTTGCTCTCAATGTCACCCACTGCCACAATCCACTGCTTCAGAGCCAATCTGAATATATAGGATGGAGTTCTGATAGAGTCAAGGAGCTTGTCTCCTCTCCTTCTGTTCCAGCCTGGCCTCAATGCCACTTCCTGACAATATGGTCCTTTCCTACACCCAGCTTTGGTTGCAGAGTCATGATCTTGCACTCATTGCTTTTAATCATTTTACTGTCCTCTTCTCTGATTTTTTTTAGAAGCTGGCATATTGAGTCACCATCAATGTGGTATGCTTTTTTTCTTCATTTCTTGCTTAGTTGCTAGGTCTTGAGGAGGTTTCCTGAAACTAAGACAACAATTATCCTTTATGGTCTCCCTGACATTTTCTGTGAATATCTTTATGATTTCTGTGATGACTTTACTTAAAGGTTGGTGTCTACCATGGAATGTTGATCTATATAATATAGTGTCAATCATATAGAAGCTAAACATCTAGTCTAAACTGGTCACCCTTTCATACTACATAGAGAACAAGAGAGGATCTTTCATCAAACACTTACGCTAGGGTGGACTAGATGGCTAACAGTGGGTGAGACAGAACCAGCCTAGCCCACACAGGCAAACTGAAAGTTACATGTTTACTATATGACTAAATTTATCTCATGTACAGCTCTGGCTGTGTTATTGCTCCAACAATTAACATTAAATGTTGGGCAAAATTCTCATTTCAGTAACTCTAGGGAGTCAGTCATGAAATTATGGGAGTTATCTGACAGTGAACATCAGTTTCTACAGAGTCAGAGTTGTGTTGAGAAGCAGTGTATGGGGGATAGCGCTCTGGCAGAAGAGTGTGTATTTTGGAGTCTGAGAATAGAGGTGTAAGCATTGTCTGTCCTTTGTGTCTCAACTACACTCTTGGAGGCATGATGGGGAAGGAGCCTAATTGAGTTAAAAAGAGAAAACCCAAAGACAAGTAGAAAAATACCTAATAGTATGCAACAGGGAGAAGTGGCAGACTTGACCTTGCCTGAACCAAGAATTTGAGGTGTGATGAGAGACATTCCCCTATAGGAGAAGACCTCCAGTGTGCAAGGGAAAGAGGATACAAAATCCAGTTCATACCGGCTTTTCTTTGCAATTAGAAAATTAGGCAAAGCAGAGATTATTAGTGGACTCCCTAAGCATCACAGAAATGAGGGCCCACTGTCACCTGCTTTTCTATGCCAGGCACACATTTCTGTTCACCACAGAGAAATCCCAAAGTGTTGTCTCCACTTCCCTTCATAGAGCAAAGGCTCAGCGGATGTTAAAATTTATCCTTCTCATTCTGTTGCCATTAGATTGTATGACCAAGTCACGTAATATGTTGTCACTTCAGTGCTGCAGACTTTCTGTACCCCAACGAAGGGTGACTTTCCATGTTACCTTTATCTTTCAAAATATGGCCTTGTTCAGTCTTATTTTCCTCTTAATTTCCTCCATCTGGTTTTCGTCTGACCCTTGAGCAGTTGTCCAAGGTGTGTACATATATATATCTATATATCTCCTTTAGCCTGTTTCATCTTTGCTAAAATGCCTTTCTGCTGAATATCAGCTTAACATGATTTTCATTTGGATCTGCTTCATTTTTAATCTTCTGGACTTCATGATAGAGCTCCTCTATCAACTTTCAGTTGTTGAAGAGCTTCAAGTGTGCACAGAGCAACTCAGTCATTCTGAAGAAATAATAATAAAAAACTAACTCTGTATGGCATATTGTATTGAGTAATTAACCCCATTAATATAATAGCTTTCCTTCCCAAAAGTTGTTCAGCTAAAGAACTTGCCTAACAGTGTGGGGATGTCTGGGAAAGTGTGAGAGCTATTTATTTTCTTTTTTATGTTTCCCTGGGAAATATCTCCTGATGTGTTGTGCATTTCTGCTTTGTAGCACAGAAATAGGGAAAATGCCAGGAACATTTTAAGGAGCTATGAAAATATGCCAGACTGCCCAAGACTTCAGGTGGAAAAATACAAGGTTCCACAGAAACCTGTAAAGCTGCCCTCTGAATGCTCTAAATGCCATGAGGTGCTTCCCTTTTTTGAGGGCCTGCAAAAGCACTGATGGGAGTGCCACACCTGGCCTCCAAGCTAGGCTTTTGTCGCCTATGAATTATTGCATGTACTCTACCTGTATTCCCTAACTCCACCTCATGCCTCCCTTGACTTGTCTTCTTGATCTCTGCCATGTCAGCACCCTAAGATCAAAACTGTATTGCTTGTTTGGATCACTGTATTTTATTTTTTTTTCCTGGGGAAAAGATGTTTTTTAAGGTTTCATTTGTGTTGGTTTGGGGAAAAGGCAAGTCCATAATGTTGTTTTGAAATATCTTGCATACAGTGTATCTTCTGGCTCTTTATCTCAAACCTATTAATGCATTGCTGTTTTCCTTAACAACAGAGCACTAGTTTTCAGGATAAATTCCAGCATTTGGCAAACAATGCATGGTTGACTGTGGGTTGCCTGACTGACAACCGCATAGGACATGGTACAGATGGATATAGAGACCGTCTCTGGACAGGCCCATCACAGAAAAAAAATCGACAGTTTAAGGATCAAACAACTCTACAGAGGTGCTGAGACATTAGTAAAATATTGCTGTAATATATTTGGATTTTTTTTAAGAACAATAAAATATATGGATAAAAAGGTGGCAGAACAGAAGCACAAGCTTGCATAGTTATTGGGAAGGAAAAATGGAAACAGCATAGACAAAGAAGAAAAAAATGCCAGAGAAAGGATTCTCTGTACTTACACATCTAGAGGAATCTTTTATGGTAGTTTTGAGCTCATACGTATACTTTGATGTGTGCTGTGCATACTTTTATCTGATTAGTCTTTCAAAAAGATAAATCATATACATTCTGGACACATCTGATATTTTTAAGAGCTTCACGAGAATTTATCTTCATTCAAAAGGATATAAGTTTAACTTTTTCCTTAAAAAAAATCACCTGATACCAATTAGAATACCTTTACTGCTGGGCTGATTTATAGTACTGTAATACAGCACTGAAAATATGAAAGCAGAGAAGCAATATTTCAAAGTGCAGCATAAAATCAACAATAAAAATGTATATTTATAACCTGAAAAGTATGATTTCATCTTGGAGAATTACCAAGCTAATAGCAGTAATAAGCATGATTGTAGTTATACCATATTGTACTTATTAAAGACTTCAGGGGACTTGTGAATAAATCAAATCACAAGATCATTTCTGGATATTTGAACATATTTTTAGATATTATAAAATGTGGAAAACTATCACAACTGGTTATAATTTGTTCATGTTTTCCAAAAAAAGGTTTTAATCATAAGCCTCATTGTTACATCTTTCAAGATATTGGGCTTATGCCTGCAGGGTGGAAAAGTAACTCCATTTAATAAATGTAGATTTAATATATTTTGGAGATAAAATTAAAACAGAAAAAGTATATGCAATAATTTGAATTGTACTCACTATCCCAGGAAATCTTATTTGGTGTAGAGAGGATGTTTCAGAGGAAGGCAGAGAAATGTTTCAGTAATAAAGATGGGCCATAACCAAAACCCTGGAGCCAAGCTTGTGAGCTACAATATGGAAAGTTTGGATTCGACCTCGTACTTTGTGGATTTGTCATGGGCAGAACTCCAACCTTGAAGGATGAGGTTTTTCTCATGGAAGAGAATGAGTGAAGAAATGGAGAGAGCATTTTATTATTCATTACTACTATTATTACCTGTAGTACAGTAAAGTCCAGAGGACTCAGGTAAAGCTGACATTGTGCTAGCTGCTATACAGACAGCCAAAGAAGGTTCTTGCTTGGAGAGCAGTACAGGATAGACAACTGAGATGAATAATTGAAAGAGAAGCAGGTAAAGGAAAGTAGGAACAAATCATTGAGTGGGAGAGAAACTAATAGAAATTGAAGTTTACGGATGATAACTAGAGTTTAGGCATACATTCAAAAAGAATTTTCCAGTGCTCCAGCTGTGTCTGAAAGACAACAAATGAATGGCTCGTTCCTTTTGGAACTAGACCCCTTAAGTAAACTGGTGTGTCTTGAACTCCATGGAAGCTATTTTTGTACCAGTTTGCAATTAGCAATTCATAAGAGCTTGGCCTCGTGTCCTCTCCTTTGATTATTGTGGGACAGTATGGGTTGTTGTCACAGACGCAGAAGATGTAAGTCTGAATTTCACTAGGCAGAAAGGCTTTTTCTGTGTGAATTTGTGGGATGGGGATTTGACTTTGTAACAATCATATTTCCTTCCTCATCTTTGCTTAAAAACAAAAGAAAGTGTTCCCTTGATTTTGTTTTTGGTAGATTAAACAACGGGATTGTAGGAAACCACTAGCTTCGACCAGCCTTCTTTCCAGCTTCAAAATAGCTTGTGCTATTTTTTTTTCAGAGTTTATGGTGAAACAAATTCCTTCATGGTGTGAACACCATGAAATGACAACTTTCAGCCCACAGTGCATTGTTCTGGCTGAGTTAAAACCCCTTGAAAATAAAGATTGTAATAGAAATACTGGTGGAAGCCTTTAGGATAGTAACATGAACAAAGTTCTGCTGTAATATTTTCTGGAAACAGAGACATAATGATTTGTTCAGGAATCTGTTCTGATCTCATCATAAAGGGAAAAGTGTTCCTGTCAAGTTTAATCCCAGATCTTCTATAACCCGGTGCATATTTCCAACAGGCACTATTAATAGACAAGCAGCATTTAGAAAACAATATTTGTTCTGCAGTACCCAGGGTGAGAAATAATAATAATAATTAAAAAATCTTAATGACATTCTTCAGAAGTAGCAGGACAAGTAAAGCAACATCAGTTGCTGAGCATTGAATTACAGAAGGAAATAAAGCCATTGTTGTTACTGCTGACACTGCTGACTACTGACACTCTTACTTTGAGATGTTCTTCTTGGGTAACGTCTGACTGGCTTGGTGGATCTCTGGTATGTTTTCACTAAAGGTAGAGATAAATTTATATATATTGCTGCATAGAATATATGAGCATGCTTTCCTCAGCTACCTATGATGGACAAGTAGTCTTGGAAACAATAGACTGAAACCAACTAACCTAAGACATGAGTACATTGCACAACAGTATAAGGTGCAGAAACATGACAGACAGCTCTGGATCTCAAATGAGTCAATAAAGTTAAAAGGATGCACTGTAAAGTGTGAGAAAAAGTTATTTGGATTTCACTTCAGTATCTTTCCCTTCACAGTCTGAACTACACAGTGCAGGTGTGTCCTGACAGACCAAGTTAAGACAATATGAACCAAAGAGTCTCATGAGGCCCCTCATAGGAGGTGAGTTTAAAAACAAAAGTAAATTTCTTATCCCCACATAAAAATATGGGCGTGGGAGAGCGTTCTGTTGCCAGGAGATCCTCCAAACCTTGCTGTGTCTCCCTTACAAGGTTAGGAAAATGGAAAGAGAGTCTTCAGAGTAGCTAAACTCATGTCACGCTCCATGACAGGAAAGGGGCATACAAAGACCACAGACTACCAAGTTCTGTAACCTTATTCAAGTACTGAGTTTATAAAACAAATGTAAAAAACTATATTGCTTTCAAGATTGTCACCATTCTTAATGCCATTATTTCTCCCACTTTCTCTCACTTTCTCTCTTTTTTACATATCTAAATATATATCTCCTGTCTTAAAATAAACTGTGATGGTAGCCATTGATGTACTACAGAGGAACTCTACTTCAAGACAGTAGTAAGACCATTGTGGTGTTTGACAAGGGACTGTGTATGTGTGATATAGATGGAAGATATGTCCATTTTGTGGTTGCTGTTTCTCCATGACCTAAAAGACTTATTGTGCTCGTTAACTGAGTTTAACATATCTCTGCAGCCTTCCACTGCTGGCAGGAGCGATGTGTGAAGACAATGAGGGCAAAATTGCCACCTTTTGTTTGTCTCTTGAACATTGACCTTTATGACTCATGACAAGGCAGGCTTACCAAAGCACTTGTGTATTATATTGCCGTAAAAAGCTCTGAAGAATAGATATGTATTTTACAATGGACTTGAGCAAAAACAAATGTTGAAACATGCTGGGCAATAAAATGGGAACACTGATTTTTGGATGAACACATAGTAGTACGTTATTCTGATATGGTCCATAACACATCATCTACAGAGGTTGGGCTCTTCTGCAAAGTCTTAGCTGAGCAGTTAGCTGGACTAAACAAAACTGAGTAGAAACTTAAACCATATTTCAAAAGCCACTGCAGGATTGTACAAGGATCATCTCAACTAAGCTTTTAAAAATTGTAAATGTCTTTCAGTTTTATAGCAGGAATAGCATTTCATTGAACATTATTAGGCTTCTCTCATCTTTCTCTACAAGCAATTAAATGAAAGCAAAGCTCTGGAATACACCCCCAAGGGAAGGCACAGTGCATTTATCCAGAAGCCTCTTCTGTGGTGGATTTTTCTTGACAATAAGTAAGAAAGAAATCCTAAAGAGGTGCATCTGTGTAGAGGAATATGTGTCTGCCTCAGCTCCTGATTTTGTTTAGTGTTAATCTAGAGACAAACATCTATCTCATGAAAGATCCTTAGGGACAGTGAACTGCCTGCATGCATGTGTTTGTGCTTGCCTTTTTGGAAAGCATAAGTAGAAAAGGTGAAGCCTAAACCTTATCAAATTCAAGTTACTTCTGGACAGAGAAGATTCTTTTCCTGCCCCTCAAAAAGCTGTTATTATTTTCCAGCTCAAGTGGAGAGGCCTTTAAAATATTCACTAAATGTGACTGAGGTGTTCAATCTCTAAAAATGTCACTTGTATCTTTTGAACCTTTATTGATGTGGCAAAAAGAGGAGGAAGAAGTGACTAGTGACACTCAGAATAATTACAGTGTCCTTCACATGTGTATAGGTTTGACATCAAAAAGTTTGAAAGGCTGTTTAGAAATAAATAAACAAGAAGTAAAAGCAGCCATGAAAGGAGAGGGAAGAGAAGACTGGAGCCACCAGAAAGAATATTGAACCTGTTAGAGGAAGAAAAAGGTGATGAGCAAACCAATATCTTGAGGTTCCTCAGAAAGATGTGCAAAGAAGAAATGATGAAATTTTTTTACCAAAGAGGGGACTGTAAATAGTGGACATTATAAGGGAGATGGTAAATGAGTTGGTCCTTGAAAATATGCCTCTTTCTAATCCTCTGTCTGTCTGAATGTCTGTACTGTGTTGGATGAACTATAAAAAAAATTTAGGCAATGATGTGAAAAGTAACTCTATTGGGAGGAAGCTTTGGTTAGATTCTAGGACTTGGTTTTTGTCACATTTTTATGGATGTGGCTAGTTTTCTTTCTACTTGTCTGCTCCCCATTGTAATTAAACTCTTCACTATCTGCCATCAGCATGGAAAGTTTTGTACTTTTGCAAAGGGAAGCATTAGAAGAACAAGCACACACTTGCCTGTCTGGTACACAGACACTGAAATTTACTGTTGGTATGACAGAAATGCCTCTTCCACTGCATTCAGTTCTGTTAAGTTTTTTTGTTTTTGTTTTTTTTTAGAAGGGGAATCAGTCCTACACTCCTGAGTTCTCCCCTAACACTGACATCACTTGTCAGAGACACTTTGCAAGGACTCCTCTATACAACTGAGGAATATTACTTTGTTAATTTTATAACATCAGGACTCTGATTTGTCTCCCTGGCGTCATTTTTTGTTAAGTTCCCTGGTCTCTATTACTGCAGAAAATAACACAGTATTTTCTTATCTAGTATTTTTAAGCTAGCTCCTACATCTCCAAACTCTAACAGCATAGTTTTCAGATTTCCTCTGAGGAGCTGAAGTTGGCCATGCTACTACCTGTCCAGAGTGCAACACCACCTAGCCCAAGGAACTGAAACTAAGCCACAGCACAATAATATTTTCTCCCAATATTCCTTTCTTCAAGGGTTTTATTGTCAGATAGCACTGGACATTCTTTCTTATAGCCTCAGTCCTTGGAGATATGTGATTACCCTAGAGTATCAGCTTTCCTATAAAGCAGTATTTTCTACCTCTTGTGGCTGCTGAGAGAAATATAAAAACCCCAAATGTGTCAACTTAACAAAAGCATACACATATTACTTTTTGTAAACTGGTCTCAGTAATTTTGGGGCCCTTCTGGGTGTTTAGGGTTGGCAGTACTGTGAACTGCAGGACCATGCATTCCCTGACACCCTCCTATTGAGAATAGTTAGCAATTTTTTTTTCTTTCAGGGAGTTTAAAGAAGGAAAGGAAACACCATGAATTCTCAAATATTTTCTTGTGCAGTCTCTTTATGTAAGTATTCCCCTGACACCATTTCTGTGAAGGTCTTTCATTGGAAAGGACATCCACAGCTTGTTTATTCCTCCTGTTGTTTGCCCTAGCTACTACTTAACTCTCTTTAGACATTTACTGGTATGGACTGAAACATAATGGGGTTTAAACGACAAACAGCATGAAGTGCCCACTCTATTTATGCTAGCAGGCTCCTGTTAACCTTTAATCCTCTCAAATCTTTCTCAAAACAATGTGAAAGCATCTATTTTTACATTGTTTCCCATTGATTGACACTGGTTAATATCATAAACTAATTCTGCACAACTTGAGAAGCAATTACAGGTCAGGGAGTGTGTTATTGGAGCTGTCTCCATTTGCCTGTACCTTTTCCATCATCAAAAAAGGGTTAATCTGAATGGGGTGAGTGATTTCTGGTCTGGAGTGGGCACACATCTCGTTTCAGTGAAAGCCACGGGTTTCCCAGATGCTGTCCAGCATGTTTTCCTTCTCCAGCCTGGGAGCACTTCAAGGAGATGAAGGGATACAAACCCTTCCAAGTGCCCCTCTCCTGCCGACCCTGACCCCATTAGGAGCTAACAGCTGTAAAAGACATAGGAAGCAATTAAAGCACACTGTATTAGTCACAAAGGCCAATGGGCCCTGCTCTCTGGAAGGCATGGGTCTGCAAAAGAGATAAAACCAGGAACCTCTAGTGCTGTAACACACAGCTCAGAGGCTTTGTGCAAGTCTATCCTCCTGGATCCACTTGTGGTTATTTATTTACTTAAAGTTCGTTTGAAAACTGGAAGCTTCAGGCTACTTACCCAATTAACCTTAGCACCTGTTTGGCTGGAAATACTTGGGAGCAGTGTGAACAAGCTGCGGCAAGGCTTCCTCCCACCCTCCACCCTCCTTTTTTTTTAAGTGAAGGGAGCAGAGAAAATGTATTCCTGACACAAATATTATTCCAGCCTGCTCTAGGGTCTTTGGTGCTGCGGTTTGTCCCTGATAATGATTTAAGTGGAAGCTCCTGCTAGCATCCATGACTGCTATAGCAGAGACAATCATGATATCTAAATCAATAGATTGCAGTGAATAGCTGTTGTTTTAAGTTTTGCCTGCTTCTGTTTTATTGCCTGATGGATTTTGGCTCTCGGTTTTCCTCTTCAGAGGCCTACAATCTGCACCAAATGTTTCACATTACTCAGTGTGAAAACCCTCCTATTCTTTCAGATTTTTTACAAGTTCATACATCCGCGGAAACCTGATATTTCATATTTCATTCTGCTTTGTGAATGTCATTGTGAGGGATGCTGGTTCACATGCAACAGGCCTCCTCTGTCTTTGATCAGCTTGACCGCAACTAATTGTAAATGGAGAACAAATGAAAGAAATATTTATAAATTTCATGGGAATTCAGGCAGGGCCTAAGCCTTTCCTAATGCCTCTATTCACAGTAAATGTTTATTGAATACTTTTAGTCTACTGTGTACTTCAGTATTTATATAGTGTTAGATTTTAGCTTGTTCTGAGTAGATCCAGCAAAAGACCTCTCCTGAGTCTTTCTTTCTTCCTTCCTTCTTTTCTTGTCTTACTTTTCTTTCCCTCCAAAATGCCCTCCTTTCCTTTGTCTTTACCTTATAAAACAGGCTGCTGGCAGAAGAGAGGAACACCACAGTTGTTGGGTTCCAGAGCCTACAACTGTAAGAAGTGTAAGGAGTGGTGGTGGGTGGAAGACCATAAAGTTTAAAACAAACCTTGAGGCACAAAGCTGAGTTGGGAATCAAATGAAATGTTAAAGATTTGTCAAAAATAAAGTCATAAATGCTCTAAGCCAAGTGAAACAGCTGCTAGGTCACGCAGACTAAATCTGAAAAGGCAACACAACAAAATGTTTAATATCATGAAGCTAATCAGAGGTTGCCAGGATAAAAACCAACCAAACAAACAAAAAAAAAAACCCCAACAAGCATTCCCAATTTTACTTCTCAGTATCTCATTCTTCTGACAGAGTTGTGCTCCTGTAACTTTTCCCAGTCTTAGCACAGGTCTCTTTTTACAACGGGAAACTTAACACATCCAAAATCTTTTGCGCAGTTCCCCGTGTGTCCATTCCTATAAATATTTGACTGTATCAAGGATATCAGAGAGTGGAAGCAATCCCCTTTTGGCTAGAGACTGGGAAGTGTATGGCTCATAGAACCTCGTGTGTTTGTCACAGATGCCATGTGTGTTGCTTGCCTGTGCTTCTTGCAAGCATGCACCGTGGAAGCAGGCACGGAACGGGACAGGTGCTGTGCTGTTGCGAATTGGCACTGCTTGGCTAACGGAAGCTTTGGACTGAAACGTGAGATGCACCAAGCAGAAATGAGAGCAAAGCTGCTTGGTTCATCCTCTCATGAGTCCTCTACTTGTCTATCAACACCTTTTTTTAACTGCTTCATTCATGAGGGAAAAAAAGAAGGAGCAGAAAGCCCTGGGAAGACCAGGCAAGGAAGTGGATGTGCAAGTATGAAGTTTGACCTGGTGTTAAGCAAGAAGGAGGCTTGACTTTTGTGGGGAGTGTGGGAAGGTAAGGATGTAATTTGTCCCTTTTAAATGTGACAAGGAAAACAAAAAAATCCTCAGGCCAAATGTGAGGCTCAGAATTCATTGCCACCATCTTACTTTCCTCCTAGAGTGCATTCCTTCACCTCTCCCACACATTTTTTATGTTTTTAGTTTTCTTTGTTTTTGTTTTGTTTTTGTTTGTATTTCTGATCTGTAAACTCACCGGGACTAGAAAAATGCATTTTTTGTCTTGGGAGAGTGCCTAATGCTCATGGGGACAGAGGAAAGAGGCTTGGAGCTTACACAACAATAAAATCTTGAACCTAAAATAATCAGAGGCAATGGGTTTCTGGGAAAAAGATTCTTTCAGGTTGTTAATCTACAATACCTCCATATTTGAGAAGCAAAATAGGGTGAGAGCTTCGGAGCAGATGAAACCCAGTTAATTTGGTACTGAACTTTCCCTGAATTTAAAGCCCTCTAACTTTATTTTTTTATTATTTGAGAAGGCACTAACATCTTAAAAGCAGCTTTATGCTGTGATATACAATCCAGTATGCTAGGTTTGCCTAATTCTTAAGTCCCTAGCAACGAATACACATTTCTGGCAGCCAAACACCACATGAATTCTTAAAAATAAAACATTTGATAATCGGTATTAAATTAAATCACAGAGCAGAGATGGATGATGATTATGATCAGGGCTTTAAGTATTATTTACCTTCCTACAAAGAGCTTGTCTGGTCTTTCACAAACAGGGTATATAAAACACTTACTTAGCATGTAACTTGAGCTACAAAAATTGTATTACAGTTAAGTGTTCTTAAAGCCACAGGCTTTTTATCACAATTAAGAGTGCAGGGAAGAAGGTGAGGGAGGAAAATGGAAATAGCTTAAGAAGCATCCTACATTCAGGTTGCTGACTGCACAAATGGCATTGCAATGCAAAGGTGTACAGAAGCCCTACCAACAGGGAGCTGACTGAGCCATGTTGGGTGATTCTCAGCAGGCATCCTCCTGGGGCACGGCTTTAAAGTCACTCATCTGTCTTCTGCAACACGTACCCCTACTTTGCTTACTCCGAGGTCCAGGATATACAAATTTAACAGCTCTGTTGCTTATCTGATGGAAAATAATATGCAGACCTACAGGAGGAGAAAGGACATCTTTTACAAAACAGTCATTTTGGTCTTTCTCACATTATTTTCATGAGTTTTCCTGAACCACTTCATTCTAGACCAGGAAGGCAGACATGCACAAATAAGTCTGTTGTACATTTTACCTAACAGAGCATTCCTCACCTGTTCAAGCTGGGAAAAAACCTCTTAGTATTGATGTAGGAAATAAGCATGGACTCAAGAGAAACTTAAGTAAGTACATGAAAAATACCCATATTTGCTCAGATGCTCATGATGGTCTAAGTAAACTCATTTTCCATGTGTTTTAAATAGATTAGGAGTGTGTGCATACATGATTGGCTCATATCTCATCAGAGAGATGGCTACACAATTTTTCCTGAGCATGTTCTTCCTATTCCAAAGTACTTGGACTTAAAAAGCTTTAGAATAACTTATGCAGGAAAAAAAAACCCCAAACCCAATTTCTAACATTTCTGAAGAGCAAAACCCAGCCAAATTCAAACTTGTCTAATGGGGATTGCACAGCAGGCAGCATCTGAAGTGGAATGAAGCCCAGGTGTATATGTGTTTGATGGACAATTTTTGTTTAGAATTGATCCATAGTGAGGGAGGTTTGACCTTCTGGGGCACAACTCAATTCTTTCTTCTTATGTGTGTTTTAAGATGTAGTTCACATTTTTCTAACCTGTTGCAAAACTGGACAATAGTAATACAGTGCAACTATTGTAACTTCTCAAAAGTTATGTGATGACTTGGTTAGGCATGAAAAGTATTCAAGGGTTATTATTTAGCAGTAATTTATTCCCCTCCAAGCTCTGAAGTTATGCTCTACATATTCTTTATACCTCTCCAGATTTGATGCTCATTTTTCCAACAAAACCTTATCTGTCTTTTGGAGCAGTGAAAAACTTCCTTCATATTAAGCTGTGCGGGGTGAACCGTGCCTCATTCAGCAACACATCATCTGTAAGTGGCGGAAATAGCTGTATTAAGCCAAAAACTAACAACTGACAACTGAAAGACTGGCATGAGCAAGATCAGCACCTGGATTTCTTACCAGACCGGCAGCTTACTGACTTCTCTCAGCCTCCTTGACCACAAGTTTCTATAACAAACACAATAGCTGGCGTGCACTTGATATTGAGCAAGTGCTGTTTCTGTTGATATTCTCATTTAATTTCCATATGTTTTCAGAAAGAGATGGAACTGGATTTTCTTGCAATTACTACAAGGCTTGGATAACAACTCTTAAATCTGCCTCAGCGTGGAAAGCAACAACACAAATATGCAAACAGTGCAACAGCCTGGATTCTAAAATACAGAAATATGGCTTAACATACATAATAACTAAAATTGGTTCATAATTTATTGATTAGGCTGCATCCTATGAGGAGGGCTCAGAAAGCTTAAAATAATTTGTAGAGAACGTGAAATTCAGTAGGGGTAGACCTGCAGTGCCCTAATGTCTCACTGCTAAGACTTTTAAATGAAAACTATTAGTTAAGTAAAGTCTGTGGGGCTTTAACGCTAACAAAAAAAATAGTACTTTGTTTTCCAAGAAAGCATCTTTATGGAAATTGCAACATCTGCTCTCATCTCTTTGGTTCTAACCCCAACTTGTTCTTTTGAGATTATAACATTGAAAACATGCACAAAATAGAAAATGTGTTCTGATAGGTTTTTTTGGTCCTTTATTTTTTAGACTTTTGACTGCCTGGCTCAAACTTTCAAAAGAGAGTTATGTAGACTTAAGCCTAAAAGCTTTATTTATTGGAGTGGGAATTAAAACAGAAAATAAAGGTTTTTTTTACCCAACTGATCAGCCAAAATGTTACTAAACTGAAGCTTAAGGGAATAGAAAACCTAGCAAGGGAACCTGGGATGATTATCAGTTTTAGCTACAAAAGGTTTAGCACAGAAACCGGAAAATTATATTACTTTGAGACTACATGAAAGCAGATAGGGAACACATGGTGAATCTTTAAGACCCTGATCCAGCAAATTCCTTTGTACCTGCTTAAGAGCCACAAAAATTATCAACTCAATGCATTGATGAAGATGTGAAGAGATGTACTTTCAGGTCCAGCTGGAGCAGCATAAGAAGCTCTTGCTTTTGCTCTTGTTGCTTATTGCTCACCATTAACAGCAAACTGCCCACAGGGTTCACCTGTGTGAGCAGGCAGTAGACCTGTTTCTAGACTGTGTCAGCATTCAGTAAGCCAGTTTAACTCAAGTCACCTTCAATGTTTACAGAAGAGTTGCTTAAAAGCTAACCATAGGGAATAGTGAAAGGCTTTGGAAAGACTAAACAGAGCCTGGACTCTTACCAGCTGCATTTCCTTAAATGAAACATTAATTTTCATAACAGAAGAATGATTAGTTCCTAAAACAAGTAACAGTCTGGAAGTTTTATTTACTATCAGGTTTAAAAAAAGAATAAAAATTTAAAAACAAGATGTAAATAACAAACCACATGTGCAAGACTCATATTCATACTTGTTGACTTTTTCCCCAGTTGCCACAGTCATTTCTGAAAATGGATTCTTTGTTGAAATTGAGAACAATTTGGACCTAAAATATAGTATTTTTTTAGGATAATTTGATGTAGAATTGTAGCTGAGGTATTGCTATTATTTATGATTTAAAGAAGTGAAAAACAAAGACTGTTCTTGCATACAGAGCATTTTTATGTATGGTAGGTAAAATGTTATAGTGATTTATTAAACAGAAAAGAAAGAGAAAGAAGTTGGTGGGGATTTGGCACAAACATTTGCACCTAAATCTCATTAATGATATCCACAAAATTTAGAACCAGAATTAAGACAGAAAGTTTCTAGATGGGATTTTGTTTCAGTCTACTATAGCAGTGATGGCCAGGAACATAATTTGGGTCCAGATGCCTGTATGAAGTATCCTAAACGTCTCCTAGTTTTGAAGTTATTCTCATCCAGGATCTTGGCTATAAGCACTTCACTGAGTGTAACTGTTGTTCATTTCTTTGTTGTAATTTCCCTCACCATATGGTAATGAATTTGTTCTGATTTTGAGTGATTTTTAAATTTTCCTACAAACAAAACTGAAACTTATTAAAAGAGGGAGTCAAAAGCTGGGAACCACCAGATTTCACCAGCTGTTTGGGCTTGGCATATCTCTTTTGAATTTGCTCTTCCTGAGATTCCAGGTAGCCAGGATTATTTGGTTGCTGTCAGCTAACTGTATTTTTTTCTCCCAGTGTCTCTCTAATCGCAGCCCTGGTTTTGTCCAGTGTTATTTATTAACTATTTGGGTTCCTTGGTAGCTGATGGATGTGCTATAAGCCATTATATGATATATGGCTCTTGAAAGAACCTGAGCCAATGTACAAACTCTACCAGTCAGAGGCCATGAATTTTGCAGTTACATTAAGCTAGCTTTCAGACTAATATTAAGATACACACAAAACACCGCAAACAAATACTCTCCCAGTACTTCTTAGGTGAAGAAAATTATTCAGCCTTATACCTGTAAATAAAGAAAACATCAATAATCTCAACAAAGTAAAATTGTCTAGTGTTAAAACTCCTAGTAACCCATAAAATTAATGTAACCCTTTCTAGAATTTTACTGTGCTTCATTTTTTTTAAGAACATAATGTTACTCTGTCTGTTATTGGAAAGTCTGCTGGGGGAGAATCAGCTCCTGCTCTTTGTGCAGCTCTGTCATGGAAATGCCTTCACATTAACAGTGCACACCACATGTGTAAGTACATTCTTGAATGAAGATCAGGCAAGAAAGAAATTTTACTTAACAGAAAAAAAACCAAAAAACATCATAAGTATCTCGTCTTGGATTCTGTGGTTGGGAAAAGGCAAAATTGCATTTAGGCACTTCATGGCTTCACTCAACCCATTCTCTCTGCTTCTGAACAGGCTATTTTCTAGTTGTAACAAATTCCTTGCAGGGTGAGATGTCTGTTTTGTAAAGCATTCCTATTCAAGGAATACTCCCATTCAATAGCATTGCAGTTCATGCTTTCACATTTATTCTTCTGCTTAAATTTTGTTCAAAGCTAATGGGATTTTGTGTATGTGTGTAAAGTTATGAAGCCTTTTTTTATTATTTTTTCTTAAACAGGTTCTGATAAATAAAGTCCTACCTCTCCAGAAACAACTCAAGTGTATTCCCCCTAGGAAACAGATGTCAGACTGAAAAAAAGATGGATCAGGACTTTATGAACGCATGGCTATGTTACATCCTTAAATAGATACTATTTCTAAATGACTTTGCTTTCAGAAATGCTGAAAACATGAGCAGTTTGATTTTTTTAACTTCTTAACTTTAAAACTAATGTTAAAACCCTGTATATTTAAGGAAAAGTTGTTGACTTTCCCAATAATTATTGCTTTTGAATTCTTAAATCAAAGTTGTATTAAAAAAACTATGTTTTGATATTTTTGTAAATAATTGAAGATTGAACCATTAGGCTTGTGGACACTTTCACATTTTCACATAGCGAAAGAACATGTTTCAGTTCTGCAGTGTTCACGGAAAGCTGTATTTCAATTCATATAGTCTATCTTGAAAGTCTTTGTTTTCAATGACTCCTTGCATTCATCCACGCATTTGCACCAAATTCAATAACTGCACATTTTAAAGCACACCTCCATATTCATGAGCCAGGATATCTCTTGCTTTTGTGGGTACAGGTAGTGGAATGAACAAAAGTGGGTTTCTAAAACTGGAAATGAGATCAAGAGATGCTGCTGTGTTTTATCTCCCTATTTAAGAAACCACACAGAAAAGGTAACTTTCTGAGACGCTAATATTCTAAAGCTCTCAGCTGTTTTCTGTAAACATGTAAATCCACCTGAAAGTCATTGAAATTTTACCAACCAATAATACCCTGTGATAGCCCTTCTGATGAGAGACAATTTGTAAGCTAGTGACCAAGTGAGAGACAGTAAATATGGAAAGAAATTCCTAATATTGCTCTAAAGTCAGGAAGTGGAATGCTCTATTACAGCACAGTATATAGAACTAAGCATAAATGTACTTGGGAGGTGCATAACACCTTTGATGCATCTTTGTTTTTCTTGAAAATTAGAGAAGCTTCATTGCTTTTGCAAGCAAAAATCACTGGTACTCTCTAGCTCACAAACCATTGCCTTCATTTAGCAGTCTGTCCTTGTTCCCTTTTTAGCAGTTGCTCAAATGAGAGAGGAGACAGAGAGGTATTTCCAGCCTCCCAAATTCTCTCTCAGTCTTGACTTTTGGACAGAAGATCTGAAATCTGGGAGCCTGGGTCTTAGTCTCATAGAGGACATCACTGCACCTCTCCCCTTGCCTGGGACACATCTTGTCCTGCAACAACAGCTACAGCAATGCTCCTGCTAGAGTTGTAACACACATCGCATGCACAGCTGGCCTGAATCCTCCTTCATAAGACTTCCTCCTTATTACTGACATCCTTATTTATCCCCTTTACTTCCAGCTCTTGCTGTTTGATCCCTAAGAAGAAAAACAGCTGCCCTGTCAGCTCCAGAGCAAAGATCCCTAGTGCATGTGAGGCAACAGAGCCCACAGGGCCAAGTTCACCGGCAGCATGCACAAAACGCAAAGCAGACAATACCTTACAGCAACAAGTGTGTGCTGAATTCTGTCACCTATATAACAAGACTTCAGGGATTTTTAATTATTGATGTACCCACAGGGTGATGCTGGTATTTAGGGTGTGTCCACACAGTTGCAGTCAGTTGCAGCACATAACAGCTTGGACCTGGGGGTTTAAATTCAGACTCCATCCTCTCAGCCATCCTCATCCCTTGTGTGATCGTTTGGTCAGAGCTGTGGAAAGCCTGTGAAGGCTCAGTATTCTCCTGAAGAAAAGGAGGATAAAATGGTACCACTTGAATCACTGGCCAGGAGTGCTCTCTCTAATGCAGCTCAACTTACATTAACAGTCCTCTCCTCAGGCCCTTTGTGTAATATATATATATATGTATGTATATGCATTAACACAATAAAGAAGCCTGCTACATATGTCTCTTTTACAGAACTTTGACTAGGATTTCAAAATATTTGTGATTCACAAAGTGCATTTAAACTGCAAAACGGCAATGAATTTTCTTAAGAAGTTGCACTTGAAGGCAACATTTATTCATATTTGTGAACAGATTTAAATGTTTATAGAGGTAGGTAGCACAGAAACAAAGTCTGGACTTTGCTTTTATTCAAAACTATGTGTACTGGAGGTATTCAAAAGGTCCTTTTGAAAGCTACTCTGCTGGTGTACTTGCAATGCAGGCAAATGTGAAAGTCATTATGCACTCAGAAGATCGTGTCGTGTATCTGCAGCATGCTTGAATAAACCGTGTACACACATCCCACAAATCCCACACATCCACCCATTCCATGACCACCCCCCTATCTCCTAGTGTAGAACTCTTTTTCTAACATCTGATGTGAACTTCCCCTGATGAAGCTTTAAGCCATTCCTTCACAGCCTCTCACTGGATGCTGGGAAGAAGAGCTCAACAGCTCCTCTCATTTACAAGGACACTGAAGACAGCAGTGAGGTACCCCGAAGACTACTGTTTTATAAGCTAAACAAGTCAAATACCCTCAGCCACTACTCATTAAGTCATACCCTCTAGTAATTTCACCCTCTCTGTTCCTTTCATTTGGACACAATCCGATATTTGTATAAACTTCTTATGTTCTGGAGGCCAAAAGTGCACACACCACTTGAGGTGAGGCTACACCAATGCTTGGACAAACCCTTCCAAACTGTTAGCTATACTGTGATTAATACACAACGGGATAGTTGGCTCTTTTGGCTGCCTGAGCACATTATTGACCCATATATACTCATTATTGACTCATCAATCAAAACCCCCAGATCCCTTTCTGCAAGGGTCACTCCAGCCTCTTGTCCCCAACTGTACATACCTCCAGGATTACAGTTTCCCAGGGGTAAAATCTGACATTTGTTCTTGTTGAATTTCATACAGTTGATAATTTTCCAGTGCTCTAGGAGCATCAAGATCTCTCTGAAGGTCTTAGTATCATTGGCAAACTTGTTTCCCATACACTAAATTAATGTGTCCAGGCTAAAAACATTGAAGATAATCAAAGAAAACATTCAGTCCTCAGATTGATCCCTGGGGAACTGTACTAGTGAGTGGCCACCCCATTTAATACAATCCTTTGAGCCCAGCCCATTAGGCAATTGTGCACACATTGTATGCAAAACTGTGCTGGTAATAGCTTTATTCAGAAGGAAAAGCCTATCTCTCATTCAGTAATAAAAGAAGAGGAGAAAAGGAAATTAAATGAGAGTCACCATTCACCCTGGATTTTGGCTAACCTTTGAAAGGTTTGTGGGGACTGCCAGTTTCAGCAAATGACCTGCCTACTAATTCTGTTTTGGCTAATGAAGGTATTTCCTTTCCTGTGTTAGCTGCAACTTGAATAGGGAATATTAAGAAAATGATGACTTGATCACAGTGATGAGTCTTTTTTTCCCTCAGTGCTTCTAAGGACACAGCATTGAGTCAACCTGTTAGCAAGTTCCCCTGACAGTGGATAACCTAAATTTTGTGTGTCTACTGGGTTTGTCTTCATGAATTGGAACAACTGCTGCTAGGTAACTCTTAAACTTCATCTACTCCAGATAACTGCTTGTGTGGACAGTAAGATCCAAACAGTGATTTTATGGACTGTGTGAACTCATATGGCCCTTTTGTGTAGTTAAGGCACACCAATTTCTGGAGCAAACCTCACACAGGGCAGTGATGTGGTCATATGTAAATCTTTGATTTTCTAGGCTAAATAGCCCAGCATCCCTTTATGCACGAGACCGTTGTGATAAGCCTTTGACACAGGACAGGAGCAAGTCTCAACACCTTCCTTCTAGACCTGTGGTGAGGATCTTACGCTCTCCACCATTCTATCTTCCTCGTCTTCTTCAGAATGAGTTAATTCTGGAATAATACTTATAAAGAGAGGCCATTATTCTGGAGTAACAGAGACAGTATCCACATCAAGGAAATTTTCCAGAACAGTCAAATTAGACTGGAATAGTTACAGTGTAATAAATATGCCACAGTGGGATTGGCTGGATTCTCTCACAGGCAAAGCTATAGAAGTACATTTCTCATTTGAAAGAACTTTCCTAATGTAACATTTAATGATAACGTGCATTTGCATATTAAATGTTGGATGGTTACTGAATGGGCCGGATTTTTTTTTTTAACTTGTTTTATTTTACGATGGTGAAGCATAAAAGTAGTAAATAATGCCTTCTATGGGATCCTACCTACCTTCTATTTCTTCCTGTGACATATACTATAGTATATTCTGGATTAAGTTTTCATCAGATATTGCCAATGATCTGAACCATGAGAAGACATGGATCATGGTTTAAAAAAAATGGAATCAAGTAAATATGTTCCCAGACATCTGCTATTCCTAGCTAGGCTATTCCTTATTCTGCTGCATTGATAAAAGCCAAATAAATGCATTTCCCTCTTTCACACAGGAGTAATAACAAAATAATTTAAAATAGGCTTATATATTAGCCTTAGACAGGAACAAGGAAGACAGTCGTCTGCAGAATGACCTGACTTGGAAGCATTACCCTGCAGTCAAACAGGTTAACCAGAAGACCCTGAGCATTTGCTTAAACTGGCAGAGAAAAAGTTATGTTTAATCCATGTTGCACTTTTCACATTGGTTCAGCTGAATGAACATGCCTCCTAAATGCTCTCTAGCACTATTGCTCATGACATACCACACTTAAAAGGCTCTAACAACATTTCCACTGTAACAGAACTAAAACACATGGCTTGTAACATAACTTTGACACTTACAGCACTCATGAGCTTCGACATGCTCAGTGCAGTGGGCAAGCAACATGTGGTAACCACTTATCATGAGCAAATGAGCAGAAAAAGCCCATCTTGACATGGTTTATTATGTCTAGAAGCTGTACATGCAATTGTTAGGCAAAATTCAATCCATTATTATGATGTACATTTTTTTAACATAAAGTTATACCATGAACTTATCCCATTTTTTCTCACAGGTTTACTCAGAGCAAGGTCACACGAACTGGGTGGTGTATGAGAATCTAACAATAGTTTTATAAATGGCAGTAGAATAACAAAAGATAGGATAGAGAATGCAGCAGCTATTCAGGTGGATGCATGTTTATAAATGTGTCACAAAACAATTTGATTATTATGAAATGTAGCACACCTTTTTTTGGCCAGGATTAATGATTTAGTTGTCAGTTATCCTAATTTTAGTTGTTTCTTGCTGACTCTCCTCTCATTTATAATACTTTCAGTATCGTGGTATGCATGATATTTTACTTGCGGGAAGGATAACTGAGCAGGGACCTGATTCTTCTCCAGCTAACAGAAGAAGAAGAATGTCCCCAAATCTGTCCTAAACCTGGGAACACTTGGAATGTGAGAGTCTAAGTACCTGCTTGTCACTACTAGTAAAAATTCCCTGGTGGGAATGAACATTCCTGTCCCAAAGGCTAGCATGTAGAATTATTTAGCACTCATAAAATCACCCACTTTCATACCTATTTTTAATAAGTGGCCATGATTTACATATGAAATGTATCTGTAATAAATTTCCACATAATTTTTTTCCAGGAACATGCAACACTTTTTAGTTCCACACTGTGTGCTCCTATCCTGAACCTCCACCTGGCTGTGGTCCTTTTTATGTGGGAACATTAAACTAATTTTACTTGGAATGTACAATGGTTTCTCAAGATGATGCACCTGATACTAAAAAGCAGTTCACAAGACTTCTTAGGAAGACAGACTGTTCCCCAGAGGCTCCTTCTGCTTTGTATTACAGCTCATAGACTTTCTTTTAGCCCCAGCTCATCTCTGACAGCCTTCTGCTTCACATTTGGCATCCCTGTGACATCTACAAAATGATTTGGGGTCAAGAAGTCAACTGGCTTCCTCATATGCTTCTGCCATTACTAGTGGCTGTGCTCAGAGCAGAGCTGATGGGTGTGTGTCTGACTGTGTGTCTGTGGGAGAGACAGCGAGCGAGCTGGTGATGGCACAGGGAAAGACTGGTTTAAACTTTTCTTTCTACCAAGGTATGTGATGATTTCCACCTGGACACAGCCTTCCTTTGTTTGACCACAGCTTAGCACTACTGCAGGTTGCTTGTTAGCCCATTCAATGGCTGTAACTTGATGAACCCCACACTGGAAACATGTTGTTTCTTGGCACGGGTGGATTGAAGACTCATTCAGACACCTAATATTATTGTGCAGCAGTGCACGGCCAATTCGTGGGGTGCAGCTACAGATGAAGTGCATTAAGGTATTTCGTTTGTTAGCCACTGAGTGTGTTTCTGTACAGAAGCTTGAAATGGGATGTCTGAAATGTGAGCCTGGAGGAAGCTTGGCATGAAACATTTTACTTAATGAAACGGATTTAAAGAAATATGAAAGTATTATGTTTGCTATTCAGATATAGGTACTGCTTTGCAGTGTTCTGCATGTAAGCTCTAACTCCAACTGGGTCCTGAACATTTAGGAACCAAACTGAATCTAAATCTCCAGTTTATGCTGTGCTGAGTATCTCAGATTAGTGTAAATCCACATTATCCTGCTTGGTGTAGCCAAGCTGATTTGGGTCATGAATGCAGTCATACAAACAGGGTTTGAAACAAATTTAAAACAAGCTGATGAATAGAGCAATCAGACAGCCATGTTCTCAGATACAATCTGATTAGAAATTTATACACTGCTGACATACAGAAAACAAAATGCACTGCCTGGCATAGCAGAGACGAAAAGTCCTGAGGTTCTTCCAGATGCAGCAAATCAAACACCATGTAAAGCAAAAAGTCACACAATTTAGTGTGGGCTCTTGACAAATTCACACCATAAATGTTTGCCCTAACACTTCATATTACCTTTTCCTCTGTTTGTACAAGTCCTGTTGCCCAGTCTGTGCACTCAAAGGGTGACTCTGCTGTGGGTGTAAGGTAACACAGGAATTCCACAGTAATATAGTATGAATTAATGTTCTGTTGCAGAGCATGAAATTAAAGCAAAGTGTTTTCTTATCTTGTGACAGAAATAAATGCTGTGAACAAATGTGTTTATAGAACAACTTATTTTGGAGGATTTATTTGTTTTTTCCTTCAGGCAGGCTTGATTTAAGTCTCATTCATATCGGAAATTCAACAAAACTTGTATTGCCCCTCAGTGTCTCTGTTACACCAGCACCAGATCTTTAATCAAAACAGATGTTAAATTGTACTGCACGTAGTAAAGACAAGTATAAAGATATGGTTCCTGCATCCAAGAAGTTTTAAACTACCGCAGGCTCTATTATTAAGCAAAGGGAAGTTCTTCTGTGGCTGTGAAGATTTACAAGCAAAATGTTTATACACATCCTGACTGCATTTCAGACCCATATTCAATATAAGAATGCAAATGAAGTAATGGCAGTCATCTAGAAAAGGAGAAGGTGACTGGAAAGTCAGGATAGATTTACCAAAGGGACAGTTGCCAAATGAACCAGATTGCCTTATAGGATAAATTGGCTGGACTTGTGGACCAAAAGAAAAAAAAAGAGCCACAACCAATGGATGTAATTTATCTTGCTTACTTTAATAGAGCATACAACATTGTCTTCCATAATGTTCTTGTGTCCAAACAGGGATATTTCAACCTGAATGGGATGACAGCTAGACGGGTGAAACTTGGAAGATATTTGGGCTCTGAGGGTAGAGGTAAATAGGATCACGCTCTTCCTGGAGATGAGTAACAAGTGGGGTATAGGCAGTGATCTGAGCTGGGACCAGTCATATCCCTGTGCAACAATGAGGAGAAGATGCAGTTGGGCTCTTCACAGTAAAGTGTGGTGGGAATGTGAGAGGCAGCAGTACAAGCTGAAATATGAGAGGCTCAGTCTGGAGATAGGGAGTGGACATGACAATAGTATGACAGTGGGGCCAAAGCCCGGAGAGTTTGGGCTATCTTCAGTCTCTTAGGTTTCAAGTTGCAGCCTGGTTCACAGAACTAGCTCTGCTCTGGCTGGCTGTTAAACCTACCAGCATATTCAAAGGCATCACCTTGGAAAGACTCCATTCTCCTATGTAGAGTAGGTCAGCCTTCAAGAGGAAGAGTCCACCTCTTTGACTGGAGCATGGAATGGTTGGTGACTGCTTTGCTTCAGCCATTGGAAATGTCAAAGCTGTTATGATTTCTTAAGAGGCCACTTAATGTTTTCTGGGTCAAATCCTGTAGTCTCCACTGAGAGATGCTTTCAGCAGTTATTTGAGCTTGTATGACCCAAATCCTTCTCTCATAAAATGATCTATCATCAAGAGACCCAGTGTAACATTTCTTCCATCACAAAGCCTTGTGCTTCTCTTCTTCATGAAGTCAGCAGAGCCACAGAACTGAGAAAAAGGAAAGAGGGAAAGGGATAGAGATCTGGTACCTTCCTCTGCCTAGCAGAACAATGGTAAGCTGTGCATAACAGCAATTAGTTTATTATCAAAGTAGATATTCGATGCCGTCAAGGAAAAGTTGTCTCCAGTGCTGGTTTAAGTGTGTTTGACCCATGACAACAGGAAATCCATGAATAACTAAGTTATTCCTAGTAGAATAATAAACTGTACATTAATGCTTATGCATTATGGGTTTATAGGTTGACTTGTTGGCTGACTTCATGACATTATTTTCAATCACAGGAAAATATTCAAATTAAACTTGAGGCCAACAGAAGAGTAAATTATGACAACAACCAAGAGCACTTAGTTGTTCAGGACTGTTGCCACTGAGCTAGCAAAGGATGGAGGCATTGAAGTATTTCCTTTCAGTGGGACTGTCTAGTTAGAGTACAAAACTTATAAAGGGAAATTAAATATACAGGAGTGGGTAAAAGCTAGGAGGTCTTAGGTCCAGGATCTAGATTTTGTCCAACATCAGTCCAAATCTAGTAGATCTGTTTTTCAAGTGACATACAATGTTTTACTACTTTACAGTGTTAAAAAGATATTAAGAATATTCATACTGAGGAAATGTGTATAAGTACAATTAAAGTATTACAAAAAATTGCTGAGAGAATGAATGGTAACTGCATATTTCACAGAAAAACGTAAGAGAAGGTCTCAGTGGGTTTGACTGTGGTTTACAGGCATACTTTTTCTTTTTAAATTTAAAACACTAGGGTTTTTCAGGTTTGTTGTTTTTTTCTTCCTGTTAGGGAGATGCAGGGTTTTTACTGGAAGAGATGCTGTTTCAAGTCCAGTGCATCTCTAACTGATGTAAGCAGAAATGGTTCCACTATGTTAGATCAGATGAAGAAAGGGCAGGAAAGTTGTTAGATTCAGGTGTAAGAGAAGTGTTTAGCTCTTCAGAAAAAGAACCAGAGAATCAAGCGTATTCTATATAAAGAGTGAAAAGACCCCAACAAGACAATACAATGATAGTCACAGAAATTTGACTGAATAATACTAATAAATTCTAAAATTCAGTGCGTATGTTCTCTTATTAAGAAGGGGATTTTAGTGATATTTTCCATTAAACTCATGACTAGAAGGTTAATAGGATAAGATAGACTTAAAAAATAACAGGGCAGTTCTTGTTGGTGATTCACTCATACAACTAGCCATAGTTCTCTTTCTTGTAATGAATTTTTTGTTGTCACCTGATGACAGATTTGACCACCATGTATAAACAATTTCAGAAGGAAACAAGCAAGTCACAGTGCTTCCCTGGTATTACAACCTGTGTGTGAGTTGGGAAGGAAAAGCGGAAAATAGCTTGGAGCTCCAAGCTTTGTAGAAATCAGAATTTCTTTGTAAGAAAAAAACATTCATTGGAAAAGTTGAATTCATGCAGGTATGACTGAAGTGGCTGTGGGAAACATTTCACATAAAGTTCATGCTGTTTGAGAGTACAAACTTTAAAAAAAATTCTACATACCCAACCAAATGAGTTTTGAGCGGGTACGTTCTGTGTAATGTAAATTGTATGTCAACAAGCAGATGTCTGAAGTAATGAAACTGCTCTGGATACATGTGTGTAGAGGTGATAATTAAGGGTGATAAAGTTTTGTTATTACATGCCAAATCCCTATTCTAGTATAAATTTCCAACAAAAAAATGTGTGGAAATAATCAAACCATAAGAACATTTAATTTTTACAATAACTTTAGTTCAATAAAACATCTCACAAGTGCTTTCCACAAGAAGGGATATTTACTAGAAATTGGTGCTGAATAAATATTTAAAAGAGATTCCCTGACACATTCATGAAAATGGCTTCCATCCTTGTTTAGTCCTTTTGTAATTATTTAATTAATAAATGTTGCCCTGTAGTCTTTACAGGAAAAACACTGTTACTTTTAAAAAAATGTGTGCCAGAGCAGATGGGTGGGACTGAGATTTAGGTTTGTGTTCCAGTAAGGTTTCCATTAGTTTTTATTAGAATTGCAGCCACATGCAGTTGTGATGGGGAAAACGAATCCTAGTGTCCAGCCCTAGCGATGCAACAGCACAGCATGCAATCCATACCTCAGCATCAAAGAAGAGAAGACAGAGTCCTGCCCAAGACTTTGGCTCCTGCAAGAAAGAGATTGAGCACATGGGCTGTGGGGAGAAAAGGGATTATCCTAGACCCTATACTGCAGAGTTTTTGCCTGTTACCTCTTTACCTAATTGTAAAGGTTAGAGAATGACCTCAGGGTCTGCTGCCCCCTTGGGGACAGTTATGTGGGCTGTGTGTGCTCATGATGCGGATGCCTCTGATTTAAATTCGAGAGAGCACACAGCAATCACTCTTCACTAGAGACTCACCCCAGGAGTGGCATTATCACCTTGGTTTGCAGGTATCACCCAGTCTTATATCTTCACAAGAATAAGATCATAAAGCTGTTTCTTTTCATGCAGGTTGACAGATTTCTTTTGTGATTTAGAATCAGTGGAAAGAAATTATGAACAATGTCTTCATGTCAGAGAATTTAAAATGACTGCACTTAGGATATACTACAAATCTGATGCTGAATGTTCATCTTTTTTGGAGTAATTTCTCTGAACAGGTTTCTCAGTCTCAACATACATTCACTATGTAGTGGGTGGGATCTAAAAGGGAGGCAAAGCATGGGACAGAAAAATAATTCTGTGAGGGAACTACAGGTGTCATGAGCAGTGCTCATCATTGTTGTATGATGAGTACTTCTAGTTTTACTCTTGTAAAGATGCTGCAATTCTGTAATGCCACAAAAGTCTTTTCTGTATTTTGTAGAAAAGGAGACAAAGGCATGTTATAGGGAAAAAAAAAAAAAAAAAAGTTGGTCTTCTTT
>VXBZ01009315.1:0-15007 GCA_013399135.1 Heliornis fulica | reverse complement strand
AAGGAAAAAAAAAAAAAAAAAGTTGGTCTTCTTTTTGAAATCTGTTCCAGAAAGGCTTCCCCTCCTGTTCATGTGCAGCATTGCCATCTCATCCATTGCTTCTCCTGGAAGGGCTGAAGGGAAGAATGCAGCCAGTTCTCTCTTCTGAGGGTCAGCCGGTAAATAATGAAGTCAGATTTTGGCTTGCTAACTAACTGAATCGCCCCAAGGGGAAAGGTTTAGTTACATTTTAAAAAGAAAGCAAATATTTCTTTGGTGAGGCAGGTTTGGATCTCCTGACTCTTTAAAATTGCTTCCTCCCTGGACTGCCACATTTGTAACTCACTGTATCCCCTTCCATTCTTAATCTAAACATAATAACACATCTTTCAGCCACAAATAATAATCTAAAAAACACACCAGCCTCCCCTCAACCCTCAATCTGGGATGAGAAGCAGCAAGCTAGAGTACAACAATTCGTGACTTTCTCTTCTTCTACCCCTCCCATGCAGGTAAATATTGGCTATAATTATAAACTTCACATAATTAAAACCTTAGACATGTCAGCTAAATCTCCAGATTAATAACCCCTCCAAATCTTATGTACAATGTGGTCTTCTTACCAGACTTTCAGGAAGATGTTAACCTACTCCCTGGGATATCATTCAGTTGCCACCATTTGGGTCTATAATTTCACAAGGGGTGTCTCAAAATTTCAGCACAGTAACCCAAGACTCTTAACCTCAATTCAGCCTTGAACCTGATCCCCAACCTAAACCTAATCCACAGCAGCAATTTGGCATAGTCTCTTTGACCTACAAATGATTACAGGCATTTCTGACAAACTCTCTCTTCCCTCTTTAGCACAGCCACAGGCGCACTCTCCTTCACTCTCTCATCCTTTACCACTAGCAAAAACAGCTAGAGGCAATTGGGGAAGGGATTCAAGTCTGTCAAAGTTCTCCTGAACCAGGATTATTCTTTCTCTGGAAAGAGATCATGATATAGGGAAAAATGTTGCAAGGAAAGGTTATGTTATATGGGAGAAAAAAAAAAAAAAAAACAAACCCCAAAACCAACCCCCCCCAAAAACTTCATTGGTTTCCTTCCATTTTTTGAGTACTTTAAACTGCTGGTTTTAGAGTGTCTTTAAACTTCATTTTTCCTGAATGCCAGTAGAAATGTCCCTTAGCTTATATACAACCCTAACTTTATCCTTCTATACATTATTAAGATTGGAACAGCACCTTAAAAATCAATAAATGAGGTATCTTTCTTTTACAGAGTTCCCAAAGGTTGCTAATGGGAGCTTGCTTCATCAGACAACTTCTGAACTTAATTTGTCAGGAAATCTTCTCAAGGAAGATCAAAGTTGTTTTTTAATGAAATATTTCCACCAAAACCATTCAAACTGAAACCCCTGTAGCCCCTGTTATAGATATGAGAGGTAAACCATGTAGGAAAGCAGTGAATCACCTATCCACACCCTTTTCTAGACAAGTTGTCCTGAATTCTGGTTAGGGTGGCTGCTTGCCTGGTAAGGCACACAGTTGTCACCCTGAACACCTGTACCTTCTGTATCTGCAGTGAGTAGATGCAATTCATATGATCTAGCTTTCAAAGACTGATGCTCTCCTGCCCACTTTTTAAAATCACACACACCTCTGTTTTAGTCAAATAGAAATTAGCACTCCCATATCCTAATTTCTGTATGAATAGGCTTCCCCTTTGCAATAAGTCCAGGCTCTTTATGAAGTGCTGCATCTGGCTCCTCAATGCTGGTATACTGAGCTGAGATTTAATTTAGTGCATGACTCTCACTGAGGGAAGCTGGCTCACACTTGATGTTGCTACAGTACAAGAACTCATAAATACAGTGCCAGTTGTACCTTGCAAGTGGAGTTTTCCTGTCATGATATTAAGTGCAGGGAGCAGAATTTAGGGTTTGGGGTTTGTGTTTTTATTTTTTTTTTTGTTTGTTATAATAAAACAAGTTTAAAAATTTACTATCAGAAAATAAGCTTACCTATTATAAATTAGTTTAAAGATTATATTAATCCTTTGAGTATTGAATAGTCAGCAGACTAAGCATCAGGAGAGCTATGTGACCAAATTCTCATAATGTGATAAATTCTGGGGGTCTGTGTATATATGTTAGTAAGTATCACAGTTAAAATGATATCAGGCACAATTCAATGTGATGCAGAGAACTCTCCACCAGGAACTGGTGGAGAAATCCAGTCCTGTCAGGTTACCAAAGAGATTGGATGGTAACAACTGTGAGCATCAACCCATAAACCTCATGGAGATCTACCAGTTTTGGTGTATTCCCCCAGAATTATGATAAGTATGATAAGGAATGCAGTATTTCAGCTATCCCAAGGGGGAAAAAAACAAAAATCTCAGTCTAGACTCGGGGGGATTCAAACCATATGAAGCCAATGCATGGCAATGCCTCAGCTGGTCCTGCTTTTCAAGCAGTTTAGCCCTTGGATCTAAGACTGGCAGCACTGTGGGGAGTGAGCACAGGATCCCTGGTGCTTTGATTGCTGTCCTGTCACCTCTGGGTTGCTGTTCTCCAACTCCAGCCTCCTGCTTTCCTCTTCACAGGGTAATTGAGGTCCCCAAGGGAAGAAGCCCAGCACAGGGATCCTGTAACCCTCCGGATCCCACAAGAAGAGCTAGCTCAGGCAGAGCACACCTATTCCCAAAGCATGTGATCTGAAGGTAGGGCCAGCAGCTACCACCAGATACAACTTTTCAAGGCAGAGGAGCGTGACTTGGTCACTGTGCTGTTGGTGCTGTGAGTTTAGAGGTGCTCTGACCCTACCTGCCAAGTCAGGTCTTTCCCAAAGGATGTGGCCAGGTGTCAGCCTGGCTCGCTTAGGGCACAAAGTGGGAAAACAGGAGCTGAGCACACACTAGCCCAAGGGAAGAAGGTTTGAAGAAGATGATATTAATATTTCTGGAGGCTCTGCAGCCCAGCATTGGGATGCTCAGATGGAGGTGTTGTGCAGCTGAAGGTGCAGGTGTGTTCTCGGCGTTTTGAACTCTTAAAAGTTAATGCCACTTAATTACCACCTTTAGTGTGACAGCTCACTCTCTGGGGATTTCAGGCTGATGAACATTTGGAAATTTCTCCTCTTTCTTTTTCTGTATTTCTAACGCATTTATCCATTTACACTTTTCCTTTTTAAATTTAAAATATATACACTTTGGGTAAAAATTAAGCTAAATGCTTACTCCTGCTGCAATAAGAGTACACAGAAGCCCTGAGAGTCATAAAACTCAATGCACTGAAAAAAAATAAAAACACACAAGAGATGTTAAAAACATCAAGCTATTTCTAGACCTAGCAAGCTCTTGTGTTGAAGCCAGTTGCAGAGCCATCAGAGCACAGGTGCACACCACATGACCAGGTGATAAAAAACCAACCCTAGAACACGATCCTGAGGAGCCTGATGACAGTTTGTCTCTGTAATACATCCATCCCAAGGTGCACTTGTACATCTGTTTCATATTTAGGTGTTGGGGGTTTTAAAAATTTTATTTTTACTAGTAGCTTTAAAGAAAGTTAAGCAGATGAATATCTACATTTAGAAGACCATATGTTAACAGGGGGCTGTGAGGTGAGATGACAAGGTTGGTGAAGCATGTTCACCATACGCAAAAGTACTGAGCAGTACCAGAGGTTTATAAACAGATGGGGACCCTTGAGCCACTGCAAGAAGAAAAGCTCTGTTGCAGGTTACTCTGCGGCCAGTTCTGAGAGTTTGGCAGACTGGTTTGTGAGGTAGCTTTATCAGTCACAGAAGTACCTGGGTTAGGTAAACTCAGTGTAATGCTAGTAAAAACCAGAAACACATTTTTTGCTGTGGAGGAGAGTGCTGAGCAAAAGAGACACCTGCCTACTGTTGTCTTACTGCTCTCACTTGACAGAAGTCATGCTGGAAGGAAGGAGTCAGGAGTATAATATTTTCCTTTTCTAGGAAATATTGGTTGTACCCAAAATAAAAAGCCTACTGCTTGAGAAGAACCGAGCAGTTGGGCTACCTCAGTTATAAAGTAAATTGGAGATAGGAATGTCTGAATTTTCACAGAAAAGAAATCTCTCCTGGGAGGTTTGGTTTGAACTCAACTCTACAGTCTGATATATGTTAGAACATCTGAAATGTGAAAAGCCAAGCTATTTCCATAAGCTTTCCAGAACTCATGTCTCCCAGATTTCAAATTCTATCTTAAATAACAAAAAAGTGTGTAGCATCTTTCATTTGGCCAGTCAATTCTTTGATTTGATGTCAACTCCTTCTCTGTCAAGTTGATATGCACTGTTTTCTCTCAGGCTTTCTTGAGTCGTTGCAATCACCCTGAATGCAAAATTCTAACTTTGCTTAACTTTACATTGCAGATAAGGTAGTGCACACCCCATCACAGAATAATCCTGGCAGTGTGGAGAAGACAACAGAGGCATTCCTACAACAGTGATGTCTTAAATCCATAGCATCACCAGTAAGATATTAGTCCATTTGAATTTGTTGTTTCTATTTCATTTTCTTTTGCTCTATTTTTTACCAGTGTGGAAATGTTTTAAAGACAGTTCCAGTGTTACATTAGATATGCCATTGTTCAGATAGGCGTATACTTAATCCTTTTGGATATTGGTCAGATGACGTATTTCTGCAATTGATACCTCAGGTCTTCTGAAAGTCATGCAAGAGTTACATATTGACCATTCATGCGTATCCCAGTGGGACTTGGGAATTCTCAACCCTTAATATTTTGCCCTACATTAGGAAAGTTAAGATGCTGAGTTAAAAGATTCTGCAAATCACAATTAAAATAATTCAGTTTGAAGATTTTGTTATAATCTGATACCAAATAAAAATATAAAACATATAATAATAATGAAATTACATTTTTGATGGCACTAGAAGCAGTTGAAGAACTAACAAAGAACTGTTTATAGACTGTTGAAGGAAGTAATTATGATTTGAGTCCTTCATAAAAAAACATTAGAATTATAAAAAAAATCAGCTTTTTGAAAAATAAATTCTCAGAAAAAAACCTATATAAATAGCAAGACCCATTCATTTATTGCACTACCTTTTCAGAAGGAAATAAAAATATCTATCACAGAGGAAAACATACAAATTCTGTGTTAATTCTATTCCTAACCAGAGTGAAATAATTTCACCTTGCTATTTGTAAGGATGGATCAGGCTCAAAACCCCGACGTTAATGCTTTGCAACCAAAGTCTACCTTTGTAAACCCTGTTTCCAAAGAATTTCTCCAGTAAACTTTGAACAAATCCTGCTTTACAGCTGAGCCTCTTAATGGGATTGTTGTGGACCACACAACAGTGATAATGTACACACAATGGGGTGATTCTGTAGGTAATTTTATTGGTGGAATATGAGAAGAGATTGAGAATTCTGCAGGAAAATTGTTTGAAAAATGTTATGGTAAAATCTTGTGACTTTGGGGTGAGACTTCTCACTGTAATTTAAAAGTTTTTTTTGATAATACTTTTATGATAAAGTGTTTCTCAGACATAGAAAGAATGTCTAATGATTACCCTTGGAATGTCTAATGATTCTTGGATGGATCATCCAAGAAAAATGATCCATCCTAAAATGATACAAGAGAATGACAAGAGTAATTTCCCCTCCCATCTATTAGTTAATTTAGAATGAATATAAAGATGGAGATATGGAAAGGACCTACTATAATATCATGGAAAGGACCTACTATAATATCGGATCCAGTCCTCCACAGTGGTGCACAACTAAACACTACAAGTCAAATTTAGAAGATCCAAGGTCTTGTTCACAATGCTACCATCTACCTTGATCCACAACACACTTTTTAACACATAGCAGTAAGACGAGACGTTGTACTTTCTGATGAAAACCACAGCTGCAGTGATCCACAGAAAGCAGGAAATATCCTTAGCTGCAGACATGATTCTCTTGTTGAAGCTCTTCCATCTTTCATAAATAAGTAAATACTACTTGGGTCAAAGGAAACTTGGCCTAGATTTTACCTAAGTTTAGCATTCACATCTAGATATTTTGCACACCTTCTCAAGGTTCAGAAGGAACAGAAATATTATATTCAATCTCAAATATATTTAATACCGTTCTTTGCAACACTGCTAAGAAGTAATTTATGGGGCAAACATGGTGCCTGGTGACTTTACATTTTCAAGCATGCTCACATCATGATTCATTTTTCTTTTCTACACACTACTGAAAAGGTGACAAATTATATGCTTTTTATCTGCATGTGCCTCTAATACTGATCTCAAGGAAATGGATTGGTTTAGAAATAACTGAAGTGTTAATTTTCAATGCAAAGAGTGAAATTTCAAATTGGTGAAAACACCTTGTCTGAAAAAACTTTTGTGACAGCAGCACCATACAGTCAAGCAAATTTTCACTTTTTCTTTAGACTTGGAGCTCTTGGGCAAAATTTACAGAAATGGTTAAGCTAATTTTGATGATGGGTCTTGTAAGGTGCATCTAAAACCCACCACTTTAATTCTAGCTAAGTTTGATGCACCATTTTTCATCAGATGCCTGTTTCAATATGAGACCATAAATCTGCCAAGTTGAGCCATAAGTGCACCAAGTTTATTTCAGACTTTGAGAACCTTAGCAAACCTTTAGACAAAATTGGGCTGAGTTTTAAATTTGTAATGAAACTCATAACCAGCCGAGTTTCTCTTGGTTTTGTGTTTCATTGCAAGAAACTCTAATTCGTAGATTAGTACAGTCCAGAGTGCATACATTCATGTTCAGTAGTAAATGTGCTGAGAAAGAAGCAGTAGAACAGACATCAGATTTTTCTTTGCAGTCGGCAATGCCTGGAAAGCCGCCCTGCTTCATTGCAATGCAGATTTGCAGACTTTGGCCCAGAAAAGACCCGTTGGCGAAGTTTGATACAGAAAAGTAATCTTCTTCAGGAAATGAGTACCAAAGAATTGTTATACCATGTAATAAGAAAGAAACAATAAAGATCCCTGGAGAGAAAGTAGTTCTGGGTTGATGGACAACAGTCATTATAAACTGAGCTTTCAAATAAAAATAACTTTAACCTTTTAAAAGGGTTTCTGTATTTTAAATATGGACGTTCGCATTTCAGACTGGAGAGCTTCCAAGTGACCTCCTGACTTTAAAGGTTAAGATCTATGAGAGAACAATTGCAGACACTCAGAATGAGAAGGAAAATATGATTTTATAGCTGGAACAGACTATGGAGTATCTCTTCTAACATTTCAAATTTGAATTAGAGAGGGAACTATTGGGAATGGTTCAAAAATGGTTGAGGCTGAAGAAATGAATGAATTTACTCTTTCTATTACTCCAGAGACACTACTGCCCCAGCTAATCCTTCTAAAGATGATGACTAAGAGCTTGTCGCTACTAAGTGCCAGAAGTCACCTGATGATGATGACAAAGCTGACAACATATAAACACCTATAACAATAGCTCTGGTGGTGAAGTAATCACCCAGTCAGCTGTGACAAGATATATGTGCAAATTATTTGAAATAGAAAGGCAACATTCCCAAGAAAAATAACCCATGAAGTCATTACTTCGCCCTTCTTGGGTCACCAAATGCTGTCTCCTGTTTAAACTTTGTGAAGGCCTTGGCTTGTCCATTGTCGTTTAAAGTACCACTGGTTTAATGTAGCAAAGTGTACTCTGTCCCTAAATTGTCCCATTTGCATTAGATATGGAGAAATATCATACAAATTTGTTCTGTGCTGTGAGGGGTTTGTACAGAACTAAAAATAGTTATCTCCTAAATTCCACCAAAATTCCATAAAATATTGGAAAGAGTAGGAGAGTGTTACTGGCTGGTCATTTCTTATCTCATAAATACATAAAACCATACTTCCTTTCAAATTCTGCTGATACTACTAGGTGATCATCTGCACTGTGAAAAAAATCAGTCTTTTTTTTGCCCCAGAAGAGCCCTTCTGCTTGAAACTTTATGTACCATTTTCAGTGGACAGGTATTTTTCAGGAAGGTCTACTGATGAGAACTGATATGGAAAGGAAGCATTAGAAACCCAGAACTACAGATAGCTACAGTAATCACAATATTAATGAATACATTATTTTTCACTTTCTTACACATTATGCTAAGATACTCAGTGTCACAAAGAAAACCCCAAACCCAAACAAACTCCATCCAAAAAAACCCAGACCGGGCTTATTGCCCGATCCTAATAAGGATTTGCACCATTTTCATGGTGCAAATCCTTATTAGCATCACAGCTTCAGAAAAGGAAATAAACTGATTTTGTATGAAGTTCATGATGGAAGACTCTAACAATAACATAGATGGGTCAAAAGCAAACCATGACATACTACTATCCTAGATGACACAATTTTGAGCATATGGAAATTGTTGTCAATCTGATTTAAAACCCCAACGTGAACTAACAAAAGAGGGTTGCTCTACCCTAGGTAGTTTGTACTATAAACGCATATTGGCTAGATTTGCCCTTCAGACAGTGTTGACACTCCTTGTTTGTGTGTGTGTTTGTGCACGATTGGTTCAAGGGGAAGAAGTAAGGCAACCTTCCTTAGACCCTGAGGACCACCACCCAGCTGGTAGTGGTGGTGGGAGTTTAATCTCTCAGCTTGTTGAAAGTTGGATGCTGCTGGTCTGGATGTGAGGTCCCTCAATGGCCAGGCTTGCCACCTTCCTGCTTTTCCTCCCCTTGAGCCACTTTTTAGGGGTGTCAAGCGGAAAAAGACTCACCAGCAATATCCCCTGCTTGAGTAGACAGACATGGAGCAGACCACTTCTTGGGAATAACAGAAATTAAGTCTGTTTACCTATACTTCAATGCTGAGGATCTATTATAGGTTTACAGAATACCTGGAGGCCATGATCCTTGCATTTTTAAGAGGAACAGATCTTCAAGGCAGACAGGTCCTGCTACAGCCTGTGGAAAAATGACATGTGGCACAGTAGGATGAATGAAAGGGAACAAGTTTATTACAGGTTCTGCCTCCTCACCAACTAGCTGAAATACATGGTCCTGTTGCTGTTTTGATCCATATAATGAGAAAGTCTTCAGCTTTCTTTATTTTTTCTAAAAAACAGAAATAGAGTATCATGGCTTCAAACTGGTAATTCTTACTGATGTCACATTTTCTTTGGAATTTACTTTATTCAGCAAAGAGATGGTGAGTTGCTTCACTTAACTCCCATTAAAGAACTCCAGTCCTGATTTACTAAAATTTGTTCTGAATTACAAAACAAACCTTATTGCCATAGCTACCTGCATGAAAAGCACAACCAGAGGAATAAAGATTCTAGACCTCAAGGGGGGATGGATACATCAGATCCTCATGATGTGAAGGAGTGCCTTGTGTTGTTGGAGATGTGTAAGTCAGAAGTTGGGATTCTCAGGCAAGAGGTGATTGTAGCAGTCACAGTCTGTCCTTTGCTTTTCCAGGATTTTTTTCTTTAAAGTGAAATTCAGACCCATCAACTGATGGCTCTGTGAGTCAAAGGAACAGAGAAATTAACCTTTACATTAATCTTCACTGATGGCTAGAAACAGAAGTGCATTAAAATAGTAAGAAAGACCATATCACTTCGTAGTACAAATACACACATATTCTGTGGAAATAACAGATGTCCCTTCTGTCATGAGAGAGGCATGGTTCTAAATGGTCATCCTTGCCATAGCATAATTAGGGTGTTAATAAAACTCATATAATTTGTTGGTAAGTATTAATCACCATGTAATTGGAGCTGAGATCTGTCCCTATATAAGCTGGCATTATAAAAATGTGATCCTTGGAAACATTTCATTATCCATTAATTCTTGGTAACATGAGAAAAACTATTCAAAACAAAATCAGGAAAAAGGACAGCAGTTTCAGAAATGGTTCCACTGCAGAATAGTGTCACTGATTAATAGATTGGTTAGTATAGCTGGTAGTGATCTCTACCCTGGATCAAGAGGGGTTCATTTGCACAAGGCAATGCATGTACTGTGAAGGAACACCAAGAAGGAAGTCAAAGCAAGAGGGAGAACAAGACCACAATGTCTGTGAAAGCTGTTCCCAAGAGCAGAAAAGCCTCATATTCCCCACCCACCTAAATCATATCTCTTAAGAGGTGTAACAGGTTTTGCAACACAGGAAAGATCTGGTAGCGGAGCTGAACATATCAGTGCCCAAGAAGTCACTAAATGGATATTCATTCAGTTCACACCCAGCTGAGCAGGACTTCATGAGCACTGGTGCTCACATGATATTTCTGGTCATTGGCAGAGCTCTTAAACAATGTCAGTAAATCATAGTGCACTCTAAGGGCATCCAGAGGAAAACGCCAGCCCTGCGCTCTGACGTATAAAAACCATTACTTACCAAACACCATGTGCACATTACTTTGAATACAGTCAGCAAACCATTACCTTCACATCTGAAAAAGGTATGAGTGAAGCTTGCTATAACACCCCAGACATTTCAATTAGTCAGCCTTGGTGCTGCTCTTCCATCAGACTAACTCGCGTCTCAGTGCAAACTGCAAAAATCAAAGTGGTCTTGGCTGGCTGGTCTGTTTTCAACATTGTCACAACAATGCTGTCTTGAGAGAATTCAAAACCAACCCTGAGCCAGCTCTGGTTGCCACATCTTTGACAGCAAGGAGGTAGGCAGAGGGAGAACAGGTTTTACTGCACCGCTTGCATGAAAAATAAAAAAAAAATATGTAAGAAACAGAAAGGTTTCCTTAGTTCTGTTAGCTGAACCCTGCTTTCTGCCTGGTGCAGTGGGGGATGGCAGGGGACTGCAGGGAAAGAGTGCAGATGGTATAAGAAACGCATATTTAAAATTCTATCCAGCTGCACTGTATTGTCTGGTTATCAAGGGAATTGGGAAGAAATAAGAGAATACAGGGGAATTCTGATCATAGCTTGTTCTTGGTTGCAAAACATGAACTGCTGAGAGCATCCAAGTGTAAATAAACCAAAACTTTTAGGTATGTATAAGAAATTAAATATTTCTGGAGGTGTGAAGAAGTTGCTCGGCATGTTCTGAGGCCTGCTGGACAGCTGCAGTACAATTAGCTGCAGGATCCTCCAAAGTTTGAGCTGGGTCTTTTGGGTGTTGTTTCTCTTCCATCTGCCAAGTAATTCTTCAATAATCTGACATCACACATATCGTCTTTCCCTGCAAGAACACATTGTATGTTCTGTATCTTGCAGATTTTTTTTCTAAACTCTCTGTGAAAATAAGAAAAGTGGTCTTTTGCAGGTAGGATTTTTTTTTTTAATCAAACTAGTATTTTTGAGAATGGAATGTGACATCAGGCTCTGTAACAAGATACAGAGTATCTTGTAACATGTGACATCATGATTTAAAATACACAGTAAGAGGTAAAAACCTGCTATTTATACAACTTTGTCAAGTTTCAATTTACAAAATACAACAACTTGGCTGCCCCTGCTATTTGCCAAATTCTCAGGCAGTTACCACTAAGTTTTGCCATTCATATGTACTACACTACAACTAGGGTTCATAATATTTCACTTCTAACTTTTTATTCAATTATTACAATTGCATTCAGCAGAGTGCCTTTTTCATCTGATGGCATACATGAAATGCATCCTGCCATACAAAGGCAGAAGAAAAAGGCACTTTAGAAGTACACAAAGAGGTAGTGCAAAGACACTTTCTTTTCATCCTGTGACTCCTTTTCATAACGTGTACCCCTTAAAACAAGTAAAGTACATAGTAATGTTTAAAGCTGAAAAAAGCATTCCTTAAGTCCTACTCACTTAGTAGCAGACTCCAGCCATTTTCCTTCTACACTTGAATCATATAAACTCAGAGAAAATATAGATAAAAATGAAGATATAGAAATAATTTTCTTTTTTTCTGAAAGAGGCACTCTGAAACTGACTGAAGGTAACATTTTATGTGGTGGTGGGGCCTTATAATGAGAATTGGATAGGCTGTGGCGCACCCCAAAATGTTTGTGATTATTTCAGCCTCATAAAAGTAGCCAAAGTCTATGAAAACAGCCTTTGTTGTCCTGGTATGGTGTGGTGGAAAGGTCCCAGATTTCCTGTGAATCTGACTGATTGGAGAAATACAGCTGACTCTGTTAGGTGACACATACCAGGACTTTGAACTACCTATAAAAAAAAGGTCTTATATAGCATGTAGCATTAGGCATTCGGCATGCAAAGACACAAGGCTTCCCCTTCCCTTCAGCTGGTTTTCAAGAGGAAGCATAGCTCTCCCTGTCTCAGGGGAGGGTTGAGGTTCAGGTGCACTGCAGGCTTGAGGGAAGGCTGGGAGACACCAACACGCTGGAGAGAGAGCTGCAGCCCACTTAAACCTCTGTCATAAATCTGTTGCAGAAGGGGGGAATCAAACTGCAGCACGAAAGAATATGTGATATAATGATTATCAACTCAGGAGACCTCAGCTCATCCCTAAGACAGTTACCATCTAGAGACAGAAAGTGTTTCCTTGCAGGACAGATTCCTTCTGGAGATTATCTGTAGTTCCATGTTTTAAAGAGTGCCTAGAATTTAGCTGTCTTTGGATGCAGCCCTCCAGAACTATCCTAAGATAAGATCTGTGGCCTTAAAGAATCCATGTTGGACCAGCAGCTGATAGGCAATGTGCACTTTTCTCCCTTTTTAGTACATTACACCATTGTGAGGCATTTTTCTTTCAGTTGTCAGACTTTCAGAGCTCTTTGGACATGTCTCAAAGTAGCTTTTGGGACCAATTACTAATTTAACTATTTTTTTACATTTACATAACTCTATAATGTCTGTTTCCTAGCTGCAATTGAAGAATAGTACAAAGGAAAAGGCCAAATCCTCTTACATGGAAATGAGCTGCATTTCTTTTGCTAGATTTTTATTTATGCATGGGCTTTGTCCCAGATTCCTCCTCCTTAGCACTTTACTGACAGTTTAAATTGGATAAGGAGGCTTGAGAAAGGTTTCCAGTAACTATACTTTCTTAAATGACTTTGAAGTAAAAAAATGCTGTGCTAGTCCTTCAGAGATGTTTAAAACATTTTGAAAGCAGACACAGATTCTACATATTGTACATGGCTTTTTGGTTGACATTTTGTCATAAAAAAGTGTTAATGAGTGTTAGCTAGGATACCAGCATGAAAAGATCAGTATCTTCCATGTGAAGCTACGTCCTAATTCCACCTAATTGCAGATGATCCTGTCTCAAAAACTTGAAGACACTACTATTAAAGTTTTTCTGTCCTTCCTCAATGTTATTTTAAAGTCTGCTTCCCACTTCATTTATGTTGGCAAAAGGGGTTGCAAACCCCTTTGTTTGATTTCAAAACAGTGACCCAGGAAACGCTGTTTTCTTGCAAAAGTAGAAGTTGAACATTCTTAATATTTATTCAAGGCTTTTAGACACAGGAAGAAGGTACGAGATTTCTTGCTGCTGTGCTCAAACCACACTTCTCATGTTTTCTCAGAGGTATGACAGTTATTTTTGCAACTGTACAGACAAGGGGAGCGAGACACATTCGTATGGTACCTCTGCATTCTTTTGAGTTTTATAGAATCATAGCATATCCTGAGTTGGAAGGGACCCATAAGGATCATCAAGTCCAACTCCTGGCTCCACAGAGTGACAGACAAGTCAGAGCACGGGACTGAGTGCATCATCCAGATACTTCTTGAACTCAGTCAAACTCCGTGACCATTTCCCTGGGGAGCCTGCTCTAGTACTTGGCCACCCTGTCCGTAAAGAACTTCCTTACACTCAACCAAACCTCCCCTGTCTCAACATTATACCACTCCCTGGGGTTCTATCACTGATCACCAAAGGGAGGAGAGCAGCTGCTGCCCCTTTGCTCCCCTTCATCCAGAAGCCATAGACTGCAATGAGGTCTCCCCGCAGCCTCCTTTTCTCCAGGNGTGCTTGATGCACCCAGGGATACAGTTGGCCCTTCTGGCTGCCTGGGCACACTGATGCCTCATGCTTAACCTGCTGTCAACCAAGAACTCCAAATCCCTCTCAGCATGGCTGATCCCCCAGTCTGAATGTGTAGCCCAGGCACAGAATCCAGCACTTGCCCATGTTAAACTTCATGCTGTTGGTAGTTGCCCAGGTCTCTAACCTGTTCAGGCCTCTCTGTAAGGCTTCCCCACCCTCAACAGAGTCAATAGCTCCTCCCAGTTTGGTCAGACATTTTTTTGAAAACATTTCTGAAGGTCACTGAAATTTTACTTGAGTACCATATATGTGGGAAGTGAGACATTTCTACCCCAGTAAGTAGCTGTCAACACCATTAAGTTGTTATCTCCACCAGTTTTAGTTTCTGTTTAGTATTTATGAACAAATTACAAGAGACAATCCAAGCTGTACATTTCAAGTATGGTACAACAGTGAGTCAGTATTTAGAAGCATTTGAGCAGTAAGACTAGGAGAAGAAATTATGCCCTACAAAACCAGTTTAAGATCTGTCCTTTGTAGTTCTGTCCAGTTACAGTTTAGTAATAACTGTGTATAGTAAACACTGCATACCTTCTGTACAGGCTGCTACCTGATGTACTGAAAGAGAACTTTCCCTCCTGTATCAGGGTACTGGTTGCATTTCCAGGGAGTGCCATCCCTTCGTCTGGGAGAGGGTTGCCCTTTTCATTCTGACAAAAAAGATACTTTTCAGTGGTTCATCACTGCCCATGCACCTTCCCTGTTGTGCATCCCAGTCTCTTGCACACACCTAATCTCTTCTGGGTGGCAGAGTAACAAACAAGAGAAGGCTTTGATGCTGTGGAAATACAGTTCACAAACAGCTAGAACTAATGTTCTAGCTGTTGGTGAACTGTGTGTTATCAGCACTATCTTGGTTATGAGTCTAAACCACAGCTCCACATGAGCTGCTACTAAAAAAATTAACTCCATCCCAGGCAGACCCAGTACACATACTGACCATTACTATCCACTTCTGCCTTTATGTTACCTATCTGTTCCTAAGCTGGAACATAGAAAGTTC